>JADRCH010000030.1:694755-707255 GCA_019843965.1 Rhynchomys soricoides
ATATATATATATATATATATATATATATATATATATATATATATTATAATTTTCATACATTATAATATATGTATACCTTAACTATTCGTATTTCTAGTGCAATTACAATATGTTACTATGTTGTTGCATGATCATATTCCTTGCACAACGTGCTAATTTTGTCAGTACCTAAACTAAATTCTGGTTGTTTCTAAATACATGAACTTACTTTTAGAATTAGAGTTTCTATAAACCATTTTCTTACGTTTACATAATATTAAGTCCTTTCTACACAAATTTCAGGACTCTGCTTTTAGGACTAGATAATATCACCTGTTGGATGGTGTTTAAATCTCTTTCTAGCTATCAAGTATACTTAATAACAGCATATATATTACAGAGTACCTTATAAGAAGCAGCCAGAATGTTCATCCATATTGTTCCACCCCATATCAATCTCTGACATTTATCTAGTACCATCAACTATAACCATCCATCAAACACACTTCCTAGTGAATGTGTGTGTGTGTGTGTTTACCTTTGTGAATTACATGTAACTCATGAGTACAAGAGACCATGGTGGCCAGAAGAAAGCATAAGCACCTTTGGAACTGGAGTGACAAGTGGCTTTAAACTGCTGTGTAAATTCTGGGAACTGAATCACGGTCCTCCAGAAGAGCAGGAATCATTCCTAATATCTGATCCATTTCTTCAAACCCATGAATTAAGGCTCTAACATTTTTCATACTCCATTTTGATTAACCTTCTTTTCTAATCTCCTTCTCTTTCCTACCTTTGCTCTTCCTCTATGTTTAAAGATTTCCACTCCCTGCATCCCCTTTCTAATTGCATATTATTTACGTTTTGCTATGCCAGCTCCTTTAAGGCATGTCCTGCCCAATGGCCTTGTTCTAGTTTGCTGTTTTCAATAGAAACTTCAACTTCAATCAAAGATTTGAAGCTAGAATCCATGTATGAGGAAGAACATGGGATATTTGCTTCTCTCTGCCTGAGTGTTTTCACTCAATATAATTTCCAGTCCCATCCATTTATTTTCATTTATTTTCAAATTCCACAGTTCTTTTACATGTGAATAAAATTCCATTGTTTATATTTACCACATGTTTAGGACTCATTCATCTGTTGGTGGACATCTAAACTCATTCCACTTCCTTGCTATTGTGAATAAGCAGCAATGAACATGAATGACATAACATGTATCTCTACAGAAGGACTTATGAGATATATTCTCTAAAGAAAGGAATTCCCTAGAGTAAGTATACTAGGTACATAGATGGAGAATTAAGTATGTTCTTTAGGGTAAGACAGGGTCTATAGTCACTCTCAATCTCATCTCTGTAATTTTGTTTTGGCTTAAAACAAAATTGATTATTTTCTGGTGATATAAAGAACTTTTGGGAAGTCAAAGGAAATATAACTTTCCCGTAGCAATACAATTATGTAACTGTAATTATGACCATTATTAGAGTATTTCATTTTTGTCCTATTTTCATTTTCATTAAATAAACTATGAAAACTTTGTATTTTAAAATTTAGTATTGATAGGGGTATACAAGAATGACCAATTTTGATGTCTAATATTGAGAGGAATGTGGTGATCACATACTCATTTTATTAAGAAAAGTTATTTTCATCATTATTCTCTTTGGTGAGATTTAAGTTTCTTAAAGGAAGCAGGTACAGCCTTCTATTAGGATTGAAATATCCTCAAATCACTTTCAAAAAATAGAATAGGAGAAAGGAATGAGTGTATGGTAAACAACAAACACCTCGCAAAGTCAGCAGTTTATGTACTCTTAGAGAAATGAAAGAGTGTAGATGATTATCTTTGCTCAACTCTTTCTTCATGCAGATACATATATACATACATACACACATACATGCATGCATGCATACATACATACATATATATTCTAGATAATTTAGATTAATAACCTAAACACCTACTTGATAGTATTATTTTTTCTGTAAAACCCTTTATTCCTTCTCAAAGGATTTCATTTCTACATATTCATAACTTTTCAAATCACATTTTGTTACTTGTTTCTATGAAATTGCTCTTACTAGAGATTTTCATTCTAATAATCTCTTGCTAATGTCTATATTTTGGCTTTTTAAGGAATTCTTTCAGGTAACAGTGAATTCATAAGTTGTTGTAATGAGTTTCAGTGATTGCCTTAAAATAGGAACTGCTTCTGAGCTTTGAATTTTGAGTAATTAATAGTCTGTGCCTTTATGATATCAGTAAGATATGGATTTTAATCTGTGGAATTATACAATAAAGATACACTTAACATACTAATTTTTAGAAAAAAAATCACAGAAAGATTTGATTGGAGCTTTTAGTAGTGCTTTGTTGTTGTTTTTGGTTTTGTTTTGTTTGGTTTGGTTTTTTATTGCTACTGAATAAATAGCCAAATGTTGAATGTCAGAAAAATTCCAAATATTCAAATAAAATCACACATTGATAGAAAGTAATGACAATGATTTTTTTAATTCACTGAATGTATTTGCTGCCTATTAATTTTTGTTACATTAATTAGTTAATAGATGCTTAAAACATAGTGTTACTTTGTTAATTGATATATTAACAATCCATATTTCTAGTATAATTAAAACATGTTACTATGCTGTTACCTAATCTATTCATGACTCATATTCCTGGCACAAAGTGCTAATTTTGTCAGTACCTAATTAAATACCTTTGGTTTCTAAATACATACACATTTACTCTTAGGATTAGAGTTTTTATAAGCCATTTCCTAACTTTTACAGAATATTAAGTCTTTTTCTATACAAATCTCAGAACTCTACTTTTAGGACTAGATAATATCACCTCCATGTTGGATGGTGTTTAAATCTCTTTCTAGCTACCAAGTATACTTAATAACAGCATATATATTACAGGGTGCCTTGTAAGAAGCAGCCATACATCTATATTCTTCCTAATATAACAATCTCTGATATTTATCCAGTGCAAACAGCTATGACAGCCCATCAAACATTCTTCATAACCAATATTTTATAGGATTTTTTGTTCTCTTTCAAAAACTTCAAACCTTGTCACAAAGCAATCCTCTTCTCCAACTTAAATTGTTCATTTAAAATTTCATCCCATATGATTTTACAAAACTTACTGGAAAAAAGTGTTTGTGCACACAGACCGACCCACGAGAATCCAGGAAATGTTAAACATACAACTGATCTCTCACAGGGGAGAAGATATTTGGCTCTTTTCCTGAAATGCTGAGATAAAATATGATTTACAACCCAGTAATGCCTGTTGTGCCAGGTTGTGCCAGGGTCTGCACATACACCCAGAATATTATGTTTGTTTATCCCAAACCTTTCTCCCTAGAACATTGAAGATTGTTTCTAAGCTATAAAAGTCATCTTCCGGAGAGATGTCACTTGTACTTTACCTAAGTGACTTCTACTTTAGGGCAGACATTACAGTTTGCCCAGTCATCCTCTCTTACATTGAACATTGTTTCTAAGTCAATAAGAACCCACCTTACATAAGAAGCCATATGGGCTTTGTAAGGAGCTTGAATATAAGGGAGAATGATTTTATCCCAAAATTGTGATATGCTTAAATATAGCAACAATATCTGAGCTGAGATCAAATTCTAGAAGTTCTGGCCCAGCACCATATCAAAATTGACCTGAACCTACTTTCAGTCATGTCTTTTTCTCAGCCAACTCTAAAAGCAGAAAATACTCTCCACATAAAACCTCTAAGCAGTAAATCATAAAATATATGTTGTGGTAACAACAGGGATGAGAGTAATTTAATTCTTTGGTTAAATACTTTCTGTAAAATGAAGCTGTCAGTGAGTTGTACTGTGTGATGCTCAGAGTAAATGCAGAAAGATATTTTTTCTGAAAAAGCTATTTTTCCAAGCATAATAATTGAGAGTGTGTCATTTGCCACTGGCTAGACTGAAAACTACATCCTCACATAAGAGAAAAGCCACCGTATAAAGTTGGATGTTATTTCTTTTTTTCTCCCTTGTTGTCTTAGCCAGGGTTTCTATTCCTGCACAAACATCATGACAAAGATGCAAGCTGGGGAGGAAAGGGTTTATTCAGCTTACACTTCCAATTGCTGTTCTTCATGAAAGGAAGTTAGGACTGGCACTCAAGCAGGGCAGGAAACAGGAGCTGATGCAGAGGTCATGGAGGGATGTCACTTACTGGCTTGCTTGCCTCTTCTGGTTTGCTCAGCTGGCTTTCTTATAGAACCCAAGACTACTAACCCACAGATGGTACCACCCACAAGGGG
Source organism: Rhynchomys soricoides (assembly GCA_019843965.1). Classification (NCBI taxonomy): domain Eukaryota; kingdom Metazoa; phylum Chordata; class Mammalia; order Rodentia; family Muridae; genus Rhynchomys; species Rhynchomys soricoides. The sequence goes on from JADRCH010000030.1 coordinate 699,041, forward strand.
ACCTCCCCCCTTTGATCACTAATTGAGAAAATGCCTTACAGCTAGATCTCATGGAGGCATTTTCTCAATTGAAGCTTCTTTCTCTGTGTTAACTCCAGCTTGTGTCAAGTTGACACAAAACCAGCCAGTACACCTGTATATGGAGAAAACATGCAGAAGTCATGGAAATGACTTCAGATGACTTATGAATTTATACTATGCTGACAGACCAGAAGATTTTAAATCTGGACTTTAAAACATTAATTGACTATTTATTGTCAAGGAAATATTATTAATTAGGGAATAAGATGAAAATCTGAAAAAATTTCATTCACCTCATTTTATTGGTAAAAAAAACAAAACAAAACAAAACATATTTTATACTAAAACTAACATGTGTAAATTTTCAGTTAAGAAAGTCCTGTTAAGTGGTTATTAGCCCAAGAGTTTGAAATACCCAAAGTCACTTCACAGCAACAGTAGGGCAGAGTGGGAGGTCCCAGATGGAGGACTTGGAGAAAGGACTGAAGGAGCTGAGGGAGTTTGCATCCCCAGAAAGGCAGCAACAGTGGCAACTGGACTGACCCCCTGATACTCCTGGAGCCTGATCCACCAACCAAAGAATACACATGGAGTGACCCATGGTGCTGGCCACATGTGCGGCAGAGGAGGGTCTTGTTAGACATCAGGGGGAGAAGAGGCCCTTGGGCCTGAGGGTATTAGATCCCCCAGTATAGGGGAATACCAAGGAGGGAAGAAGGGAGTAGGTGGGTAAGTGGGTGGGGGAATATCCCAATAGAGGCAGGGGAGGGGGGAGGGAATAGGGTGGTTCCAAAGGGGAGATCTGGAAAAGGGAAAACATTTGAAATGTAAATAAAGTAGAAAAAAAAAAAAAGAAAGTCCTTTTCCATCCAATAATATGAACAATAGCTTAAATGCCCTTTCTATTAAAATAGTGATTTTCAAGAGCATAAAATACCATTTTGTTTGTTTTATTTGTTAATGGTACAGGGATTGATGCTAGGGCCTACTACACTATTCAGTGTATCCAAACTCTTTCTTTAAACTATTTTTACTCTCTCTCAATATTTTCTTCTCTCCCTGCTGAATATGGCTGAACCCTCTTCTCTACCTACCAAGGTTGCTTTTCTTTCCTTGGTGAGTTCTAAGAAACTCTCTCAATGGGGTTTCCTCTTCTTCCCCAGACTGGGTTAACAAAAACTCTTGTTTCTGTATCTTTTTTTTCTTTTAATACTTTATCTTTTAGCATTTTTTATTAATTTCGATTAGCATTTTATCACTTTTTGTGGCAGAATTTCAATATACATCCCAGGGCTAGCCTTCAGCTTGGGATCTTCTGCTTCTACCTGCAAAGGTTTCAGGGATGTACCACCACACCTGTATTTTATTTATTATGCTCTCTTTCCTGTCAATTAAAATTCCAGAACAACAAAGTTTTCTTTTTTTTCTTTCCATTCCTGGCCTGAGCACTCAGCACAGAGTTATGATTATGGCTGGATTATATTGAGCATCTTCTGCAGATGTGGAAAGACAGAAGTCAGGAGCAACATGAACCATAATAGTCATTAGTAGGCTTATGAGGCGGGATTTAAATGGTAAATTATTTTTTCCATTTTTCATTTGGAAAGTATTAGCATCTTTGTGTTAATATATGAGACAAATGAAAAATTTGAATTTTGTTTTGGTTGTTGTTGTTTAACTTAATCTGATGAATGTTTTAGACTTACTGAGATTTCTTGGGAAATCTCAGCTAGTGCGATCATTTCAACTTAATGTGCTCATTATAGTGAACTGAACCCAAGTCAGATGACCTAGCTTCTAGAGTTGTTCCCAACTCTAATTTTTCCTTTTCTGGTCTTTGTAAACAAGAAGACTAGACTAATGAACTTATGGTGCCTTCTCAACCTTACGATTCCTTCATTACTATATTTAAGAGAGGCCTAGTCAATTATACAAGCCTTTCATTTAGAAAAAGTATGAGGAATGATTCCCAAAATGTAGTTGTTTATAACTAATAGTATTATGTGAATAATTAAATGTCATAGATTAAATTTTCATAGATTTCTGGGTATTTGCTATCCTGACCTCAGTTGTAAGTCCTAAAGCTAATGGATTTTTAAATAAACCTTGAGGAAAGACATTATTTTTAATGAACATTTTCTTAAAATTTAAGTTTACCATGTTTCATCAAATCTTTGGTTTAGTATCCATTCCCCAACAGGGCTGCCTTCTCTGGCAGCAGTGAAAGAGGATACACCTACACTGGCAAAGATTTGATGTGCCAGGGTGGAGCGATACCCAGGGGTGCCACCCTCTCAGAGGAGAAGAGGAAGAGAGATAAGAGAAGGGTCTCTGTGAGGTGGGGACAAGAAAGGAGAACAGGGTTTGATGTAAATAAATTGGTTAATTAAAAAATTAACTATCCTTAGTTTTGTTTCTGCTCTTTTTATGAGTATTTGCAGGAGTGTCTAGACTAGATTTTCTTAAGAATGTTGTTCTAGACGACTCTCAAAGGAACAGGAGGCATTCCTTCAAGCATCTAGTACTGCTAGTAATATATATATAATATATATATATATATTATATATATGTTAGTACTACTATAGTAATATAGTAGCATCTCTCCATCCCAGGCATAATATCTGAAAGTATTTCCAGATATTGCCAAATGTCCGGTGAGCCACAGTAATGGCCCCAGTTGGTAGCTACTGGATTCATACAAAGGAATTTCCCTTACCCAGGTATGTTGGCTTACTCGATGTGAATGTTATTACTTGCTTAGCTCACTCATATAAAGTTAAAATCTGCCAAAAAGGAATCCAATTTCATGTTGATTTTTAAATGAATCCATTTACTTTGTTTTCCTCGTAAATGTGCCTTCCGTATGTAGGACACAATTCCCAGGAAACCTTAACAGCAAGAACCCAAAAGACAAGAAAATGAAAGTACAGTATGATGAGTCAGCTTCTAAGCTCCCAGTGATGTTCCCACTGGGATCATGCTATGAATAATGCTATGAATCCTTTTCTGCTTAGGGATAAGGCAGGTCTGTGAAGTATGTATCTTATATACAGTGTATGGTTGTGTGTATATGTATGGGGTATACATGCTGATGGACACATTTTAGTGCTTTAGCCTTCTAAGCATTTATTGTTAAATGGCAAATCTCTCCTCTTCCCTACCTCGAAGAATGCCTCTTGTTTTGTTATCCTCATTCTTTGGTTATAATTACTTTCCTGAAAACGTTTCAAATTGTAACAGTTCTCTCTCTCTCTCTCTCTCTCTCTCTCTCTCTCTCTCTGTTTTTCTCTCTTTCTCTCTCTTCATAAAACAATATCCAAGGCATTCCTACCAATTTTAAAAAGCAAGACTAGAGAGGAACATAGTCTAAGTCATTTAATTGCATTCCAGAACAAAGCTCAAGAATATTTGTGAGAATTCAGCAAACAACAAGGTTACTTCATGATATCTGGCACTTAATAAAATGCATCCAGCTGTATGGAGGCAGCTGAAGGATGACTCATAATGAGACAAATCAATCCATCAAAAGTGACAGATGTAGAACTGAAGTAAATGCTGTCTGCTAGAGCATTCAAAGCTATTTAAAGTACATTACAAATGCTTAAAATTTAAGTTGGTGTCTAGAAAAAAGAGAAAATCTCCCACACTTAACCTAGGAAAAAAATACCATGTCTGACTTTAAGAGCACATCATATTGAGGAATGTTCAAACTTTTCAAAAGAAAAAATAATCCAACTTGAAGACATATGAATAGAAATCCAAAATAAACAAAGAAAATATCCTCTTAAATGAGAAGGTTGTCAGAGATCTTTGTAAAAATTTCAAACATCTAAACCTATATGAAGGAACCTCCAAAAAGGAAAAAATTAGCAGAAAATTCTATTTTATGAAAATTTTATACTGGTACATAGAAGTGCACAGTAAACCCAAAGTGTAAAAAATTTAAAAACCATGCCAATGGAAATCATAACTAAATTACTTACAGTTGTCTAAGGAAAATACATAAAAGCAGCCAAAAGAAAACATGTATATTATGTAATGTGTATGTTATATTAAAAAGAGTTAAGTTAAATACAATAGCTGGTGTGCTTCTTTTCAGAAACAATCTAAGGGCCAGCAAGTCTGCTTAGCTGGTAACAATGCTTGCTGCTAAAATTGATAACTTCTGTTCAATCCCTGGGACTCACACAGTAGAATGAGGATTCCTGCAAGTTGTCTTCTGACCTCTATATGAATGGACCTCTGCCCTCTACTTAAAAATAAAAATATTGTCTACAGGGAAAAAAAGACACAAAGACACACATACACAGACACATGCACACAAAAATACACGTAGTTAAAAGTAAAATAATTTTTTAAAGACTATATTTTGTTCTTATAATTAATCTATTGTTTATTCTAAAATGTCCATATTCATAGAACACTATAACAAACCAGATATTAAACTCAGCACGATGGTCTAAACTTAGTTTTGGTGTTTGTGGTTACTTCATGGGAGGATTGGAAAGATGACTCAACACTTAAGACCCCAGCACCCTACCTCACAACTGCCTTTAACTTAAGCTCCATAAGATCTGGCCTCTGAGTGCTAAGCATACATGTGGTTCACATATATGCAGACAAAACAAACATGTACATAAAAATTAAAAAATAAAACTTAAAAAAGATGATTACATGTCGAGTAACAATTACTTATTCTTAGTTTCTTTTTCCTTTTTCAGATGCGGATAGGCATTCACTCAGGCTCTGTGCTGGCTGGTGTAGTTGGAGTGAGAATGCCACGATACTGTCTTTTTGGAAATAATGTTACTCTGGCAAGCAAATTTGAATCTGGAAGTCATCCTCGGCGCATCAATGTCAGCCCAACTACTTACCAGTAAGTGTTCTCTGACTCATCCCTCTTGTCACCTTCATTCACATGACATTGTACTTTGTCATTTGTGAGTCTCTGTCCCTTCTGTTGATTCTGTCACTTTTTAAAAGATTATGAGTTTTCAGTCTGAGATAGAGTAATTGTAACATAAACTGTTATTCATACCTCAAGAAAGTGGATGAGAAAATCTGAGGTGACTGAAAGTTATGTAGGTATGTCATTTTTCACCATTTTTGTTCCTTTAAGGTATAATTGCTTAAAACACAGTAGACCAAATATTAAAGGTCTTCAGACTGTACTTAACTGTAAAGTCTAATTTTTAAAAAATGTTTCTCATTGTTTGCAAAAAATGGAAGGAATAAGAAAAAATAGCCCATTTGTTGTCATCATTGAATTAGAGATACAAGTAAGAACCCTGGAACAGAATACACATTGTAAAATCCAAGTTCTATTCATCTTAAGTTTGTTTTGACAGTGCTACACATTTTTTTCTCCTGAACCCACTTTTATTTTGTGCTTAGTAGATGTCACCTTCCATAGTAGGCATTAAATTCTATGCAGGCAGAGATTGGTTTTGGTTCAGCTTATCATTATAGACCTAGAATTTTGATAAAAAAATAAGTTAAGACATATTAAGTACCCTACCAACATTCCTTGAGTAAATGAATAAATGTTCAATAGCGTGATGCACTTCAGAATAAGTGAGAAAGGCCAGTCTGAAAATCTTTCACCTTGCCTGAGGCTTTGGCTTTATGCTAGCCATTGGCACATAAGCTTTTTAATTAGGGCCATGATTCTGATGACTTAAATATCCTAAGGAAAACTCTTAAGTGGAAATGAGTGACCACTGAACATTTTGGTTGATATGAGTATATTAAAAGATCAGAAAATGAAAAATAATGATAAAACGTTTCCAGTAGTAGATAAGATAACATTAGGATCCTTTTCATTCCATATCTTAATAGAGGAAATTTAGTCTTTGAAATGAATGACACATACATCTAGACTTCCAGAAATGGATAATAATAAGTACTGAAACTTAAATATAAGTCAAAAGAGACTAGGGATTTAAGGCATATTTTTAAAGACAAATTATTTAAAATTTAAAATTTTTTTCTATTATAATTCTGGGCATCTGACATTACTTGACATGAACAAGTTGGATGTTAGGAATGTATTTCACAGAAATCAGTAATTTTGTCATTAAAATTATATATTCAATAAAACATCCAGAGCATAAGGTAGGGGAAATTTACTGAAATTCTTTCATGTAGATCTACTTCTTCTCAAAAACTTCATTTACAAAAACAGTACATTAAAAACTTTCCAGAGAGAATTTGTGAACTCTAACCACAGCTGACTTTGTGTTCAGGATACCCAGTAATGGAGGCTCTGAAGAAGACACTTGTGTGTACGTACTGATTCTGACTTTCCGTGATTCTCTTCCTATCCCATTTATCACAGTCCTTAATGATGAGTAACATCCGAAGAACTGAATGACTTTGGCTACTCTAGCTATTGGAGGAGTTTGTTTTCATGTCATCTTCCAATTGATGCCCCTCAAAAATCAGCTGTGTTCATAGACAGACACACTGTACTGTTTTATTAATTTTTATGAAAGGTATTTTCCTTGTCCCTAAATCATGTAAATTTTTGTAATTCCACATAAAGCATTTTTATATTCTGGCTATTATCAGGATAAACATCTCTCGTTCTCTGTTTCCTACTTTTTTCTTTATAACAAATGTTTTCTGATGACCTACTATATTCAAACCATTGTCATAGATGTTGTGTTTCTAATGATGAGGAGCAAGAGATCATAGACTAGATGGTAAATATATCAGAATAAGTAATCAACTGCAACCGAGTTGTGTGGATGTCAAGAGACCCTGAATAGAAGAATGAGGTCAAGAGGAAGAGTGGGTTAAAATGAGAATGAAAAAAATAAACTTCTCACAACAGCATGAACAGGTAATCCTGTTAAAGGACTTCATCCTAAGAAGCAACAAAACCACTAGGAAGTTATAGGTAGAGGAGTGATATAAGCTACATCATGCTTTATAAATATGAAAGGCACAAAAGAGGGAATGATAGTTGGAGTTGAACTGTCTATGGAAGATTACCAATCCAATAATGGAAACACAGGTTTCTTTATACTAGTTTCACAAAAAGAATACTCAGCAGCTTACTGTCACTGTGTTTGTGCTTTAGTGTTCACCACTTGCACCTCAATACCTATTGCTTGTGCCTCAGTACTTACCCCTGTTTTTTTCTGCCTTAATATCTGTAGTTCTGTAGTCTATAGTCTTGAGTGTGTTTTAAAATCCAATTTTATATATATATATATATATATATATATATATATACTTTCTACAGATACATATTCTTCAAATAATAAAATTTTATTTTATGTGGTTTAAAAATATATATTTAATAAAATATATGATATATAATATAATGTATTATATAATACTTGATATAGAATATAGCATATATGATATAATATATAATATATGCAATATTTTAATTATTATATTCACAATTCCTCTTTTAAGAGTGCACAAGTGACTTAGAAGCATATAGATTCATACTTTGCTTCTTTTGAGAACCTCCAAGTGAGAGGCCAGAAGTGACCTTGCAGTAACTTTCTCTACAAGGAAAGAAAATTGCTCTTTCTTAACGAAAACGTGAATCTGTGAAGTGATACTGAATATTAATCTTATACGAAATGGCATTTCTAGTTTCCATTATATAAAATGTACAATATTTTCTGACTGAAATTTTGATAAATCTTTAAATGATTTACTTTCAGTAACATTTTATGATTGTCATAACCTATGAGACTGAGATTAAGTTGATAACAATTCTAAAGTATCAAAAACTAAAAGTTATCAATATTCATGATTTATAACACTAGCTTAATATCATGTTTGTTTCAATTATTTTCAAAATAAAAATGAGTAAAATATTTCATTTGAAATAAGCCCTTCCTTTAATTCTGATACACATTCAAATAAATTTGGTGTATTTCAAAATTCAATTTTTATTTATTAGGTTTCTAAAGATACATATTCTTCAAGCAACAAAATTTTTTGGTTTAATATACACAAGTGGTATTTTACTGTAGTATTATCTCAATAAATTTTGCTTCTTTTAAGCAAAAATCCATTTTTTTAGAATCTATCCGGTGTAAGTCATATGGTTCTAACTTATTATTGAGTTCCCATATAACTTATGAATGTGATATTTATATTGTGAAAGAGTGTTTCTCCTTTAATGAACACAGCTTTATTTTCTACTTTTTAGTTCTTAAAACTTGTG
>JADRCH010000030.1:712255-855260 GCA_019843965.1 Rhynchomys soricoides
ACCACGATGCAGACTGGACTCTGGATTCAAGCCTTGTTACTTCACATATTAACTGCAACAGAAGAGAATGGGGTGCAGAACACAGAAATGCCTTTATAGTTTTCAGTGAATACCTAAGAAGACTATCTTGTTTTAATTTACCCATTTTCATGAGATGTAAAATCTACAAATTGGCAACCTTAAAATAGTTCTGCCAAACAATTAAGCATACTAGTAACTATTTAAAAATGAATAAAACTTTTCTTTTTATGCTTTATTTCATGGCGAGCTACATTTTTACTTTTTTGTGTATCCAGGAATGTTTTTTCCATGAAATAAATGATTTCATTTCAACGGATTTCAGGTTGTCTAGCTGACAGATACTTAAGGTTTCTTTGAGCTTATTCTTAAATTGCACAGGGTCTTGTAATAGTGAAGCACAAAAGAAAACCACCAAGTACAGTTTCTTCTCAGGTAGAAAGAAGGAAGTTCATTGGGGTCTTTAGAAGACTTAGAAAATACAAGATGCTCTCTCTGTTAAATTTTCCATTTTAAAAACTGTCATTCTTCCACAAGTCTCTTAAAATATAATACAGTCTATGAGTCTAGAATGAGTTTGGAGTTTTTCCAGTTAAAATATAATGACAGAGAAAATCTCCAAGGGCAATGGGGCAGAGAAACTTCAAGCACCACAGATCAAATCAGCAATTGAAGAAAGGCCCCTACTGGAAGTGAGGAACCACAATGGGAGTGCAGCATCACACAGAGAAGCCATTCTTCTGCAAAGCAGAAGGCAGCCTGAAAAGCTGAAAATTCAGTCTCTTCTTGGGGGCTGAGGATTTAAACTCTTGGAAGATTTTTTCTTTTCTAAATTAGGGTTGTTCAGTTTAAAGAAAGTTAGAATAGTTGATTTATCCAGAACTGTTGTGTTTCACATCTTGAACAGACCTTGAATGGTTTGAGCCAGCCCACCAGCAGGGGGCCTGAAGTTGGTAGGAAAAAAAAATCTTATAAAGCCTCTGTTTTAAGCTGCATGGCTTTTGTCACACATTAAGAGAGTGAGGAAGAAGCCAGTGGTCTTAGAACCTTGTCACCTGAGCTGGGCTCCTCTCCCTATCTGCCCACCAAGGAATCTTGTTTAGTACTTAGTCTCTGAATAGTGCTGAATGTCATGATGACTTCAAATATATTCCTTAGGGAAAGGGTACCCAGATAAATAATGAGAACAGACGTTTGCAACATAAAATATCAGAATGAACACCTGGGTTTATCCTTATCCTTTCCTGAAGTATAACTTTTTACTGAAAAAACAGTAAAGTTGAGGTAAAATTATACAATGTTACGGAAAGTAAAAGTCCCATGAGGCATTGGGCATTTGGAATTTGTCTTGTGATTATGTTTGAATTTACTCACACAAACATGTCTTATGATACTATGTTAATATAAAGGTTAAATTGATATCTCTCAAAGTAGGGAGCATCTGGTCCAGCAGAGACCACTGCTGCAGCTAGGCAGTGGTGGCGCACGCCTTTAATCCCAGCACTTGGTAGGCAGAGGCAGGTGGATTTCTGAGTTCGAGGCCAGCCTGGTCTACAGAGTGAGTTTCAGGACAGCCAGGGCTACACAGAGAAACCCTGTCTCAAAAAAACAAACAAACAAACAAAAAACAAACAAACAAACAAGTCACACACACACACACACACACACACACACACACAAAACAGAAACTGCTGCTGCAGGATTCCATTGAGGTATCTTCTCTCATGAGGACGTTTTGGGAGCTGGCTTAACCTATCTGAGCCATAAGGTCCTTCAGCTGTGGCAGACTGGCAGGTGTCACTGCTGGTGCCCCATTAAGTCCTTGAGAGGGGGGTATGTGTGAGCACATCAATGCTGCTGGAATTTTGTTGTTACAAAGACTAGGATCACACCCATAGGCCACTCTCAGTGCTCTTACTGAAAGGAATGAGAAGCATGAGAACACAGCAGTGTGAACATAGAAACCATTTCCAAAGTTTCAACTTTTGTATTATTTTACTGAGCTGTAACTTTTTGCTAGAGGGGCTCACAGTTTAGGACTGATTCAGTAATATCAACATCACTTTGGTGTTAGTTCTTTAACATATCAATGTCCTGTTTTGGATTTAGCTTCTATCTGAGCTGCCTGTGGCTGGTTCATTAACACACCATGCATGAAAGAAAGGGAGCAAACCAAACTATCAAGAAAAGACCACGGCAAAAACTCATAAATATTGTAGAGACACAAGACACACATAACCACACATAGAAATAAAGCCTATAAAAAAATAACATAATATACAGTCCAAACATGAGTAAGACAGCCCAAACAAAGCAATATGAAACAAACAGACTACAAAAATATCAATGAGTTCATTTTGTGTTGGCTATCTATCTCCTGCTGAGCATGGGGCCTACCTTAATATAGTCAGTGCAGTGCTTGAAAGGCAGAAGCAGGCAGACCTCTGAATTCAAGACCAACATGGTCTACAGAGTAAGTTCCAGGTCAGCCAGGGCTACACAAACACACACAAGAAAAATAGAAAAAAAAGAAATGGGCAATATACATAAAACAAATTTCATAAAAGAATGATTAATATGATTAATATTCTCATAGGTTTAAGATAGTAAAAATACAGCATAGTGGTGGCTCACGCTTTTAATCCCAGCACTCAGGAGGCAGAGGCAGGTGGATTTCAGAGTTCGAGGCCAGCCTGGTCTACAAAGTGAGTTCCAGCACACCCAGGGCTATACAGAGAAACCCTGTCTCGAGAATAAAAGAAGAAAAAGAAGAAGAGGAGGAGGGGGAGGAGGAGGAGGAGGAGCAGGAGGAGGAGGAGGAGGAGCAGGAGGAGGAGGAAGGAGGAGGAGGAAAGAGGAGGAGGAGGAGGAGGAGGAGGAGGAGGAGGAGGAAATAATCAAAGAATAATCCCCTAGAAAATAAAATATGATAGGTGGAATTTTCCAGTACATAGTGATGGAAGCAATTTTCCAGAAAATAGTTTAATTGTACAGGAAGAAAAACAAATTGGAAAATCAATTTACCTAGTCTAACACCTGACTAAGCAGGACCCCACAGAAACTAAACAGAGAATAAAGGTTAAGAAATAATGAAAGAACAAACAAAAGTGTATCCTGCTATGTAAAAAGATTCGTGAACTTTCACTAATGGACATTGTAGTGAAACTATTCCTTGAGACACATGGTTATTAATCTCCATAATATAGAAACAAAAAATGAAGATGAGTGAATCTAGGAGAAAGCTCAACCCTACTGGATTAATAAACAGAGTAACATCCTATTTTGAGCAGTAAAATATTGAGGGAAAATAATTTCTTTAAAAGAATTTAATGTCTAATCAAAGGGATCAAGTAGAAAGTAGAATGAAGCGGATATATTTCACTTAACAACTATGAAAGATCACAATCCAAATCTTTCTCGCCTTCAGCTATGCCAGTTGTATTCTTCTACTGCCTCCTGCTTTGGCTTTAAATCCAGTGCCTTATGGCCAAGCATAGTGCTGCTGGCTGGTGAACTGATCACTTGAAAGAAGAGGTACAAGGATGATAATTCAAGCCCACCTTGGTCTGCCCAGTTAGATTCTATCTCACAAAACATAGGCATATGACATACAACTCAATGACAGATGTTTTTTTAGCATGGGTAGGGCCCCTGGTTTATTCCTTAATATCCACATTCTCTAAAAATCTTTAGTGAGATGGTAGAAGAAAACATTGATTATTTCTTGGAAAGGCCTTTGGGAATGTCACTATCTTCCAACCTTGTATGTTGCACAGATTTTTCTAGTTGTTGAAATAAATTTAAAAAAAAGATTTTTCTAATGTTATATGAACATTTCAAAAGTTTACACATTGGGGATATCCGTATAATCATTGCCCTCATTTAGAATTTCTAACTAGATTCATATTTTTTCCATGGGGTTAACCCGGCCAATGAGATAACTGTTATACAGAAAGACATTCTCAACAAAAATCAAAGTTTCTTCTAATGCCCTCTAAGTTGTCTTCTATCTCATAATATAATCAGAGGTAACCAGATATTGTTTCATAGAAAGCAGTTAAAGCCATCTGATGACTGGTTTCCTAATGACCTCACTGATCTGAAAACTGGATGATTCTAAGTTGATGTCTTGAGAATGGCAGTTACTTACTTTTCTCAAGTCCATAGTCTTAAAACATTATGAGTTGTGTACATAGCAAGTAGTCATAATGTCTTCCTTAATTAGAAAATAAATAGAAAGATACAGTTGAGCGAAAAAGCATAGTGGAATAAAGACCGAGTTCTTGTCTCTGCCCTGTGGTTACTTATGCTACTTACAATTTGGAAAAGGTAGGATGCACAATAAAAGGATTCTTAGGATTCCTCGTTGTGTGTCTATCTTGTTTTAAAAAATACCCTGAATCTTGTATTAAAGTGTAAATTACTTTCAGACCATGTACATCAGTATACGTTTCAAACCCTGTTCGAAAAGAGGATATAAAATAGAGCACAAAACCTGGGCCAATTAAGGGAAAAAGCATGAAAGCAAGGTCTGAGAGAGGCAGAGAACAGCTTCATTTCTTCAGGACTGAGGGATCTGTCTTGGTATCACATCCTGATCCAAAACAGCAATGAATTTCAAAAATCTTCTTTAAAATATACAAGCAAAACCTCTTGATATGAGGAACAGTGATATGCATATAAATCAGAATGGGTTCAGTTTCCAAATACTTATTAAATGTGTTTCTGAAAGTTTTCCTTTGTACATCAAACAGCTGGGCTTTGTTTAGATTTATGTAGAATCTATGTTTCCCTATCAGTTCTGATGTGCTGAAGAAGTACATTTTTAGGAAGTGTTTCAGAGCTGTTCCAGGCATGTGGGACTATTATTTCACGGTGAATGAGAGGTTTTCATGTGATCCGTTTAAATTCCTAATTTCTGTACACACATTTGGTCATTTATTTAGTACCATGAGTTATAACATAGCCAGGCACACTGAGTGAAACATTGTTGCTGACCTCTTCCACAGGTACCCTAGTAAGTCATCCAGAATGTTGTGTGTGAGTCATTCAAAGACTTCTAACTCCTGGCTCTCATGGGGATTGAATCAGGATAGCTTTATGTGCCAAGGCTTCCATTATTAAAGTTTAAAGCTGTGATCACTTATTGATACTAGATTGTTTACTTGGACAAGAAAAATTGCCCAAAAGCTGCTGTATCTATGATTTCTAGCATAGTATATGATATTTACTTAAAATGTCAAGAGAGAAATGCGCTGTCAAGAATTGTTTCCCAAATAAAATGCAATGAGGCATTTAAAAGTCCTCTTATCTGAAACAGCTGTTGCCCTCTCTTTTTGGTATTTTATAAGTAGTTTCATAGATAACTGACTTTTGTTCTCCATTATCAGAAAGTATAAATTATAGCAAAATGTAAAGAGCATGATGAGCTAAACTATAGGGAATGTAAAAATGTAGTCACAATCCCTAATTGTTGATATGGGGCTTATAGTAAATTTGGAAAAGATGGAGTTTTTGGATGAATGTTACAGTTGGTGGTAGTGTTTTTTATTGTTGTAGTTTTTTATTATTATTCTAAAATTCACATACTTTATTAATCTTGCATTTTATTTGAATGACAAGTATATTGTATCATATATTTCTATGAATTTCCTCTATTTCTATTACCATTTTTCTCTTAATTATATTAGCTTATCCACAGTATCCTCACTTTCCTATGTTCAAAGGCATCTTTGCTGTAAGCAGAACACCAATATAGACCGCTTGATGTCCCTGGTTTATACCATAAAGCCAATGCCTGCTCTACTTTAGCTTAATAAAAGCATTTTGGGGTTCACTGCTAAATTAGACAACTAATGCAGGGTTTTTTAATGTGTTATTTCTGAAATAATTGATTAGACATTACTTGTAAGTAAGTGAACATCTATGCAAATGCAAAGTAGGCAAGCAAGCAGTGTCTGACTGTCACCATTGCCCCCACTGTACCTCAGTTTTCCTGTTTTGTTGTGGAGAGTTATCTTACTTACTTACAAGTTGGCCTTGTTAGCTACAAGACAGCTCAGCTTTATTCATATTTAGCAGGCCACACTGGTCCTGCTGCTTCCTTAAGCAGATCACTCTACTTCTGAGCTGGCTTCCACTCTCCATAAACTTAACAGATAAAAGTATGTTCATCTTTACTATTATTATGTATATGATTCAAATAGGACAGACTCTTTATAGAATTTTAAAATATTAGAATAAGCCTCTCATTTTGAATGTAAAGAACCATTACATTACATTTTAATTCATAAACAAAGTGCTCTCTTATCCTTTCACAAGCAAAATGCTACAATTATGGATTATGACATATAGGCTGCTTCCAATGTAATCATAATTAGTATTACTAACTGTCATTTTTAGATAATAATTTTACCTGGCAGGGATATTTGAAAATTATTCCTTTTCCCTCCCATCTCCTACATGATATCATGGAGCTGCAGTTAACCCTAATTTGATGTATGAAGATGTGTAGTCTTTATGAAAAAAATGATAACTTTACTTCTATAATATCTTTCAAATAAAATCTAAACTCTTTGTTTATGATTTCAAAATATTTCCTAATATATGGCCTTCACCCTAACTTTCCCTGTCAATGTATTCTGTAATGCTATCCATCAAATAATCTGAAACTGATTTGTTTAGCTCACATGTTGTTGTGACCTTCACCCTCCATATCCACTGCATGAAGTTCTTGACCTCTTAAAGTAATCTCTCAACTACAAAATCCATTATTGGGTTTCTCCTTTTTCACATTTTCCTCTTCTGAGAGTTCTTTATTTCTTTGGTATTATTATTTTTTATAGTATCTATTTTGTTTCACTATACTGTATTTCTAATTATTTCTTGAGGGTTTTCTTTCATTATTATTTATCTTTCCATTTTTACTTCTATTGACAAACCTGTAAATTGCTTAGCTTGTGCTCATAGGAATATGTAAGGGGGTTAGTTGGACAATAACCAGTTATTAATTAATGAAGAATTGTTGAATTAAATTGAGCTGCTGTCTGGTGGTTTCATATATGAATAGCAAATAGAACTTTGCATAGGATTCAACAAATTTAAAGAATAACTCTCCTCCAGTGTTCCTATTCTTAAAAGGAGTCTCTCAGTGAGGCAGAAAAACATAAACCAAGATATTTGACTATATTTGATTGGAAACCATGTCTTGCTAGAAATTTGTTACCAAACTCATGGATACTTGGAGACATTACTTCGATAGAACTTGTTTATGTACCCAATACACAAGACACATACTCAATGCATATTGAGAATCCATAAAATATAAAAAACAAAACTCTAGAAATTAGGCAAGTTTTCAAAACAGACAAACTATGCCTTACACATTTGAAATAAAGCCCGATATTTTGCATTTTTATTAGCCTTTTATTTTGGAAAAATTAAATTTGAACTTATAATTTTCAGAAACTGATATTTAGAAAACAACAGACTGGATGGCATATTTGAAATACTATAAGTATGCTTTATACAATTGTTATAACATGAAGCACATCTGTCTCACGTCATAGCACTCTTAATATTTGAAGTCATGTGACAATTACATGTTCAACGACATAGACTGTTAGCTTGAGTATAGTCAAAGAATAACTTCCTAAACCCTTAGATTTTCTGTTCATGTAGTCCCTTTTCTTTTGCTATTTTACTCACATTACTTACATTTTTTTCCTTAGATTACTAAAACGAGAAGATAGCTTCACATTTATTCCTCGTTCTCGTGAAGAACTTCCAGACAACTTTCCAAAGGAGATCCCTGGGGTCTGCTATTTCCTGGAGTTAAGGACCGGCCCAAAGCCGCCAAAGCCATCTCTATCTTCATCGAGAATAAAAAAGGTTTCCTACAATATTGGCACCATGTTCCTCCGGGAAACAAGCCTCTGAGACTTGCTAGAGGTCAAAGACTCCTCCAAAAAGCACAAGCCCAGAACATGGGTCCAGATGAGGGGAGGAAGAAACTATTTCTCTTCCAATGCTCTGTAAGAACATATAGTAGTTTTTGTGTTAACGCCAGGCAATAATCCTTGAAATGGTAAATGACTGCTGTCAATTAAACAAAAGAATCTGGATGGTGGGAGGGAAAAGTAAAATGTGTCCATCCATATGAGTATTTCTGATCATATATATTTTATTTACAGGTACAGGCAATCAAAATAACCAATCAGTAGAACTTATGGTTTCTTGTTTGTCAGCCATGCAGGTATCTCTCCCTATATACTTGTACCACTTTTGAAAGCCAGTTTAAATATGTATTCCTACATTTAGCAAACCGATAGATAAGGAATATTCTCTAATTTTCTTTTCCTGAGTAGATATCTCATACAAATATCATGGCAGTGTGGTTAAACTTCCAAGCAGGAAGAACTATAACTCAGCAAATATTTTAGGATATTACCTATTTTTATATATCTATATCTTCTTCTAGATAATTGCATTTCATGCACATGATTAGATATTTAAAA
This sequence comes from Rhynchomys soricoides, assembly GCA_019843965.1. Lineage (NCBI taxonomy): Eukaryota > Metazoa > Chordata > Mammalia > Rodentia > Muridae > Rhynchomys > Rhynchomys soricoides. The sequence continues at coordinate 720,790 of JADRCH010000030.1, forward strand.
TGTGCTGTTGCTTTGTTGGTATATTATGTGATACTAAGCTACTAATCTAATATAGTTTCACTTATTTAGAGAGATTAGTGCTTGAACTGAGAGTTATGTATAACTAAGGATATCAGCTGTTGAGAAAACATGTGTCGGCTTAGTAAACATACCTTTTAGCTTTGTTTAATGTATCTTGGATCCAGAGAAAATGGAACTTTCTAGTAGAAGACAAACCAGTAACTAAGATGCAGGAAAGTTTTCTTTTGCTTTTTGTTTTTTGTTTTTTGTTTTGTTTTTTTTTAAATGTAAACACATACCACTTACAACAAAACATTTTGCAAAACTGGGCCTTTTTCACATTAAAGCTTAGCAATGTAATGGTGTTTGCAACCTTAGGTGGCTCTGTAATCAATATCATCTCTCAAAATGATGTATTAGTAGCTGCTCTTCCTATCTCTGATCTATGCCTTCAAAGAACTGACTCCTGCACTCTGAAGCAAATTCTTATATCAAAATTACTGACAAATATCTGTCAGAAAATTTTGCCAAGAATGTTGTTTCTTATTGCCTAACAACAAAGCAAAGAAAAGCTCTGGATTTCATGCCTTTGGAATTCTAAAAAGTATATTCTTCAGAGGTTTTGTTGATACAGCCTCTAAAGTAGTGAATTGCCTCATAAACACTGGTGTAGGCCTAACCTCCAGATTCCACTAACACCATGTATACAAAGATAGCATTCCATTGCATGCTCTACTAAATAAAAGGCCTGCTATCAAAGCCAACACTGCATGAAAATAATCTTTGCAGGCTCACACTGAAATTAGGAGTTCACAGTGTGGCAAGAATTTTCATATTTTGAATCACATATAAAACCTAATGTCTAAAGAGTTTAGTGATCTGGGAACATTTGTTGTTTTGAAATATTAGAGTGGACCTTTCCTTCTTAATCAAGTATCCAGTATGTATTCTCACTGGTAGCTATGTTTACTGGACACAATATAATTTTATTTTTTTCAGGGATTTGGGCCTGCATTAAACATTCTATGATACAATTTAGATAAGGTATATATTAACTCCCAAAGTCGACGGTGATGGCTAATCATTGTTCTCAAAGTATGTGACATGGGAACATTTAAATTAGGCAAAGTACTTGTTATGATCTCTTACTAATTTTAGCTGTCTTCTCACCTTGGTATAATCGAGATACTAATTCAACATACTTTACATGGAGAAGGCAAGATATATATTTTCCAGGTTCTGTGCTGTTACCTGTCTCCCTTTCTGCCAGGCATAGTTGCCATACAGAGAGAGGGCCAGGGTATGCCTAAGTAGCTTTGTAGTCTGAGGGTGGTGTAACCTCAATAGAATAATAACAAATAAATTTCAAGAAACTTGAGTATTAGCTTACCTTCTTCACAGTAAAGAATGATGGGGAGTGTAGGGAGTGTAGATAGGGTAAGCTGGAAGCACAAAGTAGTCACGTTCGTATTAAAAATGTACACATGAGAAAAATGCCTGAAGAAAGCTGACCCCTTACTACTGAGGAACAGGGGAAGAAGCCATGCTCACCACAATCATTTATGTCTATTATGTGCAATAACTATGTTCATTATAATATATTCAATCATTCCACAATTAATAAACATGTTCTATAACCATAAGGTTGAAAAAGTAATTCCTAGGTACCATGCAATATATTCTCTGTATTTGAGAAAATACATGAAAAATGTACACCCACACACTTATGTGTGTATGAGTGTGTGTAATCTTTTAAATCCTATTATTTGAAATACATTCTATTATTCAGTGATTATTTATATAGCTCAAGAGGAGAATTTGCTCATTTATTCTGAGTTTTAAAGGAATCACAAGTTCTGTATTTGGTTATATTATTTTACATAGATAGGAAATAGCCATTACACTGTTAGAAATGTCATTTTAAAGAACATTGCAGAAATTTATTATATATCCATGACAGGAAACTATATTCTTCCAATACCATAATCTATATTTCTGAAGACAGACTGAGGAAGCAGTATAATCTCTTATGAGTTTTCCAGACTGTTTCAAATGACCATGACAGTTACACACTTTGTTGCTATATGTGCTTGTGAGACACTCTAAAACCATGTTCCTTTGTCTGCAGTTGTAGAAGGGAGAAGCTATGGAATTTATGCTTCCATTTTTCCTACACAGCAGAGTTCATTTGTTCTACCTTAGGAATCTTGGCTGCAAGTATGTGACAGTATTTTGATTCTATTGAGTAATATCTCTCTATTACTTTCGTATACTTAACAACACTTGGTAACGGTATACCTTTTAGTGTGTCAGGTTGAAAGGAATTTAGGAAAGTATTCATAGAAACCAAGTGATTGCAAATTGGTGTAATATGTTTAGCTCACTGTAAAATGATTTGTTTCAAATGTAACATAGCATGGATAACTTCCCTATCTGAATGTTGGGTCATGTGGTTAATTTAGCAAAGGAACTTTGCAACTAAACACTATTACTAACTAACATTTACCACTGACAGAAAGATCATTTGATGAGGAGAACATCGTCATCTTCAAATAAGTCAATAATCTAGCATAGTTATAATCTTCATATATTTGTATAAAAGTGGTCTTATGCACTTTAATAAATAGGTAATGGTGAGCACAATGAAAAAGTAAGATGTCTCAAAAACATGGCTGGGACTTTCAGTTTTGTCATCTTATGAAGGTGATCTGTAACCCAACTTTCTAAAATCTACCTCTGTTTGCATATCTCCTATTGTATTTTAGAATAGTTGGAGTTTCTCTTTCAGTGCCATATTTTATGTGGAATTCAGTGAGCTGTGACCCATGTTTCTGACACCAACTCTGATATATAAAACTGGAGAATTAGTCAGTGAATCCAGAACATATTAGTTCTTACAGTCTCAAAGTTTTCCCTCTTGTGTAATGACCATGACATCAGGATAGAGATACATGTTCAGAAGTGTGGAGTTTGTGTCCCTTTAAGGACAAAAAAGACATTAATGAATTAAACAAATCTAATTCTCAAATGCAGCAATGCTTTAAAACTTGTAAATTTTTACAAAGAGGTCTAGCAATAAAGCAAAAGTAAACAGAAACAAAAGGCAAAGCCACAAAGAATTTACAAAACCATCCAACTCTGTTCAGGACAGAGAAGTGTTGCTGTTTACTGAAAAGTGGGTTTACAGGTATGCAGTGTTAAGAAGGACCTGGAGATTATGGCCATCACCATTGACAGTTTCTTCAGTTTGCAACTGGCTAAAATGAGTGCTGTACATGTATAGCATAGAACATAAACAATGACAAAGGTTTCTGTATTGTTAAGTTTTCTTGAGCAAGACATTAGTTATCCCATCTTCACCATCTCTTCCTCTGTGTGTTCAGCAGATATCTCAACCCCTCAAGCCCATCTTCCATAAAACATCATTTGTTCTTTACTTCTGAACCAGGCTTAATACACATATAAGTTATGTAAACATGATGAAACAAAATTCATGTTAAGTAAATAAAATACCCTTAGGTGTTGCCTCAGATCAGAATCCTCATAGTGGTGCATGAATAACAGCTTCTGATACTCTATATAGATTAACATAATCTTAGAGACTATTGAGCTCTTGATTAAAAAATTGCTGGTAGTGTGCACTTGATTAAAAAACTAACTGCTAGTGTTCTGCCATCTTTGATTCCTCTTTGCTCTCAATTTCCTTTCATTGAAAAAAAAAAGACATTGATATATTTATAGGACAGGAAGAATCACAACTGACTGCATCCTGTCTGTCTTATAAAGTAATGAATCTCATGCATGTGCACATGTGCATGTGGTTATTGGTTCTAAAAGATCATTTGAGGACTTGAGAAAGTGTGGAGGTAGTTTGTCTTTGTTCTGGTAGGTTGTATATCCCTAGCATAATTTCAGTCAAGTACTTCATTGCTTTCCTCTGTTATACTAGTTTAATGACTTACTTAGTCTGCTTAAAAGTATCTGGCTGGCTCCATAATAATTACATAGGAAGTTTTAGGAATGTGAATTACTAGAAATTTTCTTTAGCATATTGCAGACGTAACTCCCAGGAATGAGTTTAGGAAATCACTCTGGGTAACACTGCATACAGTCAGATGTAGAGACTACATACAGTCTGTGGAAGAACATGCTTATAATCTCAATGAGTCAAAGATAATACAAGTTGACTAAGATAGCAAAATATGATTTTATTTATAGTTATTTTGAATATTGAAGCACTCTGGGCTTCTTATCATTGTTTCTGTCATAAATTTTAATTTTAGCTTTTCAAATGCTTAGTATACTTTTAGAACAGGAATTTCCAAACTTATTAGAGATAGAAGTCAACACTGATATGCATGAGGGATAAATATTGCTCAGCATAGGACCATTAGGCATACTAGTTGTTGTCTTGGTTACTGGCAAGGCTGTGCAGTACACTTGCTAGCCCTCACCACTGAGGTAACTGAAAAATAATTTAGGGCAAAAGCATGTATTGACATGACAGTCTATCTTCAGAATGCTCTGATCCGTGTTATAAACAGATACAAATGTAATGCTTAATGCCTCATTTCACTATGTATATTACATATTTCTCCCAAAGCAATTTCCTAGCAATACTTTATAACAATCTTTTAAGCAATAATTTAAGCCATGGTAATGATGCCATATATAATGCACATCTGTGCATTTCTCCAAGCCTTTGGAGAAATAGAGACATGGTTTCCACTAGCAATAATGCAGGTGATTTGGAATTTTTAGTTATTTGTTGTTTCACAGCAAATGAGCAGCAAAGGATAAATCGTATTTAAAAAATGATCAAATAGTATACAAATCAATCTCAAAACTCACTAATTTTTGGACATGTAGCTAATGAGTTTACATCAGAGTATGTCTGGTATATAACTTACAACTGACTATATTACTGTAATTTCTATTACTCTCAAAGACATTTATGTACTATTTGTACAGTTGCTCAAATCTTTGAATCTCTGTAGTTTATTACAGCAAGCAACAAAGATGAATAAATGGAAGTAGAGTGTAAGTTGGAAGCGTTGATTGAGAATGTGAACTTTGATAAAATATGTGTGAGGCATGGTTGGCTTTATAAGCTCCTGAAAGATTTAATATAAAAGAGCAAAGATATTTCTAAAGGAATAGAGACTGTTAGAAGAGAGAGGGTCTTAAAGGATGTGCAGTTTCTGTCGTATACACATTTGATTTAATGAATGCCATATATCCGTTTTGCTATGTGTTACTTTTGTGTTTTTTGTTTGTTTTGTTGGTATGTTCTTTTTGTTTTGTTTTGTTTTGTTTGAGAGAAAAAATTCCAAACCAGCCATTTCCCATTATCTGATGAGATAGTGTCAGGGTAGTAGCAGCTGTGAGGCTCAGTAAAACTTTAATTAGAAGCTCACAGAGCTATAAATAGCAAGTCTCTCTAAAGGTGGTAGATAAAATGAGTCTGCATTATACTGATGAAGGTAAATAGAAGTGTCAGAACATCTGGATCTACAAAACAGAGAGGGCCAAACATTGGCTCTGCCTTATTTTACAGAAAAGTCCACTGAAATTAGCACAGGACAGATAGCCAGTGTGCAGAGGATATTAAACACAGCATATTCATCTCTCTTCACACATGTTTTTTTGAGGCTACTCCATATCCCATACTTCATATTTTCTCCACTTGCACTCTACTAACCAAGCAAGCACTCAGTTTCTGAAAGGAAAAACAGCCTAGGTTTCTCTTCTAGGAAGCTCTGGAGAGCTAGAAATAAGAAACCCAAGACCATTTGGGAGTGTTCAGGGGAGAAATGAAGGTGTCCTCTCTGACTTCTAACATTGAAAGCAGATGGATACTCGGCCATTATCACTCAGAGATTTTCACTTACTTGTAACTGGATATTTCATGTAGAATTCATTTAGGACAAAAATAAATTAGGAAAAGTAAGTTCCCTCTTATTTTAAACTAGAATCATTAATCTTAGAAAAAACAATTATTATACTGTATCAGTTCACTTGTATATAAACTTCAAAGTTGTTAGGATTTGAAAAGTATTTCATAAAATGTATCAAGAGCTTTATCAATAAGAAACTAGTTCTGTGGCTCAGTCCCTTAGAGTTTATCCTCTGGTGATAACACTTAATCATTGTTATTTTTCCAACTTTTTTATGTTACAGAAAAGTTTATAGAATTGTTAAAAATAAGAAGAACTTTAAATTGTGGCATTGAACCATATATCTCTGATTGAACAATATTCTCATACTTAAAATATTATACTATTTCAGAGATTGATAACAAAAGTGATAAGTAGTATGTTCAGGTTCCTTCATGTTAAGACCTTAACATTAACATTAGTAAAGCACCTTAGTACTCTAGATAACACACAGGACACTAGAATTATCTAAAGTAATTCTGTGGGAATTTTAGAAAAAGCCGTGAACTTTTGTATAAGGATAATGATGAGTAGATAGCAGCAGCCACGATTATCAGGCCTATCCTTCTTATGAGTTTCAGATGTGACAGCAAGACTTGCAAAATTCATTTCTTATGTAATGTTGTGTTCTGAAATAATATTATCTCTTGCTTTTTCTTTTAATCTTTAAACTTTCTTTTAATTCTTTAAACTTTTTTCTGTTTATGAAATACAAACTATTATCTGGCCATAAAGGTTTTTTAAATTTATGAGCACATATGAAATATTTAGGTGGAGTCAGTTGGAGGGAAAGAAAGAGTAAGAAAATGTCTCCCTTTAGGGACTACAAAGGGAAGACATTATTTGCTTAGATGAAAGTTATGTCTGTAGTCCTTCTTTGTTAACCTTAGAGAAAGCTGAAGATATCGATATGGATATGACATTACAGATTTTTTAAAATCAGTATTTATATTCAACAAACCATGATGAAATAATACTGAAAAATAGGTACACCAAATAAAATTCAGCATGTCAAATCTTTAGAAAACAAACAAGGAACTTAATAAAACTGTTAATTAGAATGACTGTTTAAAGGAAAAATGACAAAAAAACAAAACAAAACAAAAAAAACAAAAAAAAACCCTCTTCATCATATATATCCACTAAAGCAGTATTTGCTTCTGTTTGGTAAATTTAGTACTATGCCTTCAATCAGTATTTGCTACATGACAAATTAAGCTATAGTATAGCCCTTATGCTTATGAGAAGTCAGGTAGAAATTTAAATATAATCTGTATCAGCTGCAGTTGCATCTTAAATATGATAGATCTGGCATCATTTCTAAATAAGTCTTTTAATAAAAGTCAAATGAATGTGTTGTATACGTAGAGACCATGTAGGGCAAACTAATCAGGTCTTTAAATACATTCCATTTTAAACTCCTTTATGCTCCTTTGTCCTTTTTAACTCCAGTGCTTCTGTTCTTTCCTGTTTCTCTTTATTCTGTCTTTTCTGTCTCTATTTCTTCATAGCTCTTATAAAGTGCATGGCAATTGTATTTTACTCTTTAAGTTGAAGCTTTTCTTTTTCACATTCACATGACTGAACACTGTAGACCTGTGAGGTAAAGATGAAAAGGTTAGAAATTAGTAGAAATCATTTGGGAAGAGAAGTGACTATAAGTTTTCACCTTGACTGCGAAGGCTTTCTCATACAAGAGAAATTGGGTCTATGCAAACATCTTTGCTGTCTCCTGGGAACTAGCAAAATCAACATTTTAAAGGTCCTGCCTGTTGCCCCCAGCAAGTCTTCATTGAGAAAATCCTCTTCTAGCTAAATCTTCATGTTTTCCTTAGATTTAAGAATCACATTGCTAAAGATTGGGATAGAAACGTTTTTTTCTGTAATCTGCTTTTAGAATGATAGGTAGATTAAATGTAAGTTGATTTTATTGGACTTTTAGGTGTAAGGGATACACTGTCAAACTTCTTGGGTACTGTTACATGAGTCAGATAGTCCTGTTATAGTATTTCTAGATCTTGGAGTGTCTGATAACTTTCAATGTAGAATTTATATCTACCATGTCAAAGAAGCAATAAGTAGCATTCTCAATGTTTCTTAGCTCTATCCCTTTAGAATTTTAACCCATTTTCATGTTACTTTTTAAGCACAGTTTTGACTTATTTGTTAGAATTAATAAATTGCCTTGGTTTGAAAAACAGAAGACCTAATTTTGAAATTTTATGTTGGTATAAGAAGGTATCAATCATTTATAAATCTCAATCCAAAGCCATTTATTTTTCAGGGAAAATTAGATAATGTCTAGAAAAGTATTTCACTTGTAAGGGAAAATAATGCAAATATTTTAAGTGTAATAAAGAAGGCAAAAATGGAATTTGAGAACACATATCTAAACATTTTAATTTTTTCCAGTCGAATGTTGTCTTTTATGTTTATGTCACTCTATAAATATTATATTCAAACATCCATATAATACCTTTGCTTGTATTGTCTAGTGGTATATGAGTATTATTATTTTTTTCTCTTTAGAAAGTTATATTTTCAAAATGAAACATCTTATACATGGTATTTCTGATCCTGGGGATGTAATAAAGATCCATGTGCATGCTAGACAAGTGCCCTGTCTGGGAACTATGCTCCCCGCTGCAACCTTTTATTTTGCAGTTCCCATTTTTAATTATATTCTTTGTTATACATCAGATGTCTTAAATTCAGATCACGAGAAAAGAAAAAGGATATAAATATCAAACAAATTAACTCCCAAGCAGCAGCAGCTTTCTTTGTCATCTTCTATTACTCCCATTCTTTATTCTGAATTTCTGAAATAGGTGAATATTCACCATTTAAATTGAAACTTAAGTGACCACAGACTGTGTGTTCCTATGATTTTCCTAATTAAGTATAGCCAATCTTAGGACTCAATCAGATGAATAATTAATTAAAATAAACTTTAAATATCCTTACCATTTCTATTTACTTAGGGAAATAATTTTAAATGATTTTAAAAGCAAAAAAATATAGATAATGCAAATGAGAAATTAAGCTGTGAGACAAAGAAACTTTTTTGTCTCCTTATGGTTTTCATTGCCTATGGAAAATCAATTTCTAAGATTCCAGTGTACAAAATGAACATGCTACTGACCACAGACTTTAGAGCAATGGTTACTTTTTTAGGAAATCTAGTCCTGCTGTTACAGATGGTCAGGATGTGAGAAAATTCAGAAGTATTGGTAGGAAAATAGTACATGAAAAGAAATCTTCCTTCATCCCTCCCTCCCTCCCTCCCTCCCTGTGTTTCTTTCTTTTTTTCTTTTAATTTAAGTTGAATGAACAGTTTGTTTCACTTAGAAAAGAAAAAGAAAATCTTCTTGAAAGTTTGTCTTGGTAAGTGTATAAATATTGTAATAGCTTCTGACATCTACACAATACCTTCAGTAATCAACCAATTAACCTTTCTAATTATGCTTTTAGAGCATACCAATTAAGTGCATTCAGAAATACATATCTTTCCTCATTCCAAAATGAACTACCTGAATTCAGACTGTTTAACTGCGAGTTGCCATTGGGTAAAACCAAAGGGTCCCAATTCCCAAGCACTACCTTAAATATCAAACTTACTCTGCTCTTTCGAGTGTATAAGATCAACACAGCAAACATTCAGCACGGCTTAGAAATGACTTGGTTCCTCATGTTTAAATAAAGACATAATTATGATGTGCTAAGCTTTCATTAGTGTTCTCTGCATGAGGTAGATTTTACTTACACAGATACCTGAGTTATTTTAACAATTCAGTCTATTTCTTGCAATCTGATGAGTCTAAATTTTGGCTTGGCTTGTTGTAAATAATATTATATATATGATATTTTCCTAACAGATTATACTCTGTGATCCTTTCTTCTAAAATTAAATCTAGTTATCCCAAACATAAACTATAATATCATCAAATAATACCAAGTAAATATATTATTATATATTTAAGGCATGGTTAATTACATGTATTTTGAAATGCCAAGCTATTTTTCATTTTTTATTTTTAATGAATGCATCTGTTAATCCTGTGCCATTAGCTTTTTAAAGTTTCATTTGGGGATTCAAACTATCTTTTAAAATATTTTCTTTTATCTAATATTACAGGGTTTGAGAGAAATCTGATTAAAGTGATCAAATATGCCTCATTTCACTAGAATTTTAAGAATAATACCGATAAATGGTTGAAAATATTTTAAAAATTATAAACATCCACCATATTTCTTTGTTTCTGTATGTAGCATGACTTTTTACCCATTTGCTCATTTTACTTGTAATTATCCTAAATTAGGCACAATGTATATATTCTGTCTCATGAAACAGTGGTCATTGTTATGTGCATACTGAAGAACGAGGTGAGTTTGTACATGGAAAACTGACTGATGGGCACCTGGGATACTTCTAAAACAAAATGGAAATAAGAATTGTGTGTTATATTTACGTGACTCATTACAGAGCTGCTTAAATCATGCATTATTTATCTTAAAAGTTTAAACTGTTATGAAATCAATAAATGATATCAAGACAGTCTACAGACTCTTTCTTAAATAGTTATTACCCATAGTGTGAGTGACTGATGATATGACTGAATAAGAGATGAAAAATGAGACAAGAAGTGACTGACAGGAGTGCTTACAGAGTGGTATTTGTAAGACTAATGGTGAAGCTGAGGACAGCATCTTAGTTCTGGTTAATTTCTTATTATTTTTATGATATAAAGTTCCCTAATTCTGTTACAAAAGCAAATAATTCCTGTGCTATTACAGTCTCCATTATTCTGCTTATCACACAGGAAAGGCATACACTTTGTACCAAGCAGTTGCTTTGATGAAAAAAAAAAGGCAGAAGCACCACTTTCAGAGATAAATGCCAGCAAAATGCCCACCGAGTATCTGTCAGGACTTCACAAGGCAGTTATACTACACAAAGAGCATTCCTATCAAAACTAAACCCTAATGACCCTGTATTCTAGCTGTGGATTATGTAGAGTCAGATTACCTTTGTTACTTTGTTTTTCCCATCTTAGGCCATTACTGTCATCAAGAACACAGTTACCACAAACTGGCAAAGTTAAGGAGTTTTATTTTAGTTCATATTTATGGAGGGGCTCTTCTAGTGATAGTCTTCTAGCTAGCAGAGTTCCTAGGCAATTCAAGGACTCTAGCGTCCCATGGTGAGACAGCATTCAATGCTGAAACCTCTACCCAAGAATATTAACAAAAGCAAATCCTAATCATGTCCCACTAGTGCTATTCATAAACTTCAGGTAAGTTTCTATAGATTCAACATTACTTACTGCAGATTGAGCCATAGGAGTAACAGGAGACAAGCCATGGTTAAATTGTAACCATCCTCTCATGCACAACCTAGGGATTGCTTAGAGCCACAGGGAAACTCTTCCTCAACATAGTCATTCTAGACATTCTTAAGCTGGTATGTCCAGACATTTGTCTTCTAGATGATTCTAGACTGTTAAATTGACAATAATCACCACAACATGATCCAATATGAGAACTGCTCCTTTTCCACCCAAGATTTCCACTGAAGGAAACCTGTTTTTCTCTCCCACTTCCTTTATGTAGAACTGGTTTGAATCTTTTTATAAAAAAAAATTAAGCATTTTTTTAAGAAATTAGTAATTTCTTTGTATATCATGTGATATGTCTGATATCAAAAAAAGCAATGACTTACATTTTAAAATGTTAATTGATACCAGATCTGTGTTTAATAAACTGTTGTCTCTGAATGTGAATTCTTATGGAGCTATCATAAAACCACATGCCATGTTTCTGTGACACAAATGAATGAGAGGGAATCTGTTGATTTGGCAAAAACTCTCTAACAATAGTATTGCCTGAGTCTCAGGAATCTCCATTCAGTCTATTTCAAAAGAGAGAGAGAGAGAGAGAGAGAGAGAGAGAGAGAGAGAGCTTTCTCTCAGTCTCTAAAGACTAGAGAAACTACATCTTTTTCCAAAGGCTAAACCACAAAAAATATTGGCCATCAAAATCTAAGCTCAAGATTTCATTTATCTGGTGCCTACAGTGGAAAGAAGTTGCTGAGGCTCCTACTTAATTTTACAGTTATAGAAATCTAATTCTCAATTAAATAGAACTGATTTAATTTTTTGTTTTGTTCTACACATAAACTCATTATATCCTTAACTTTAATATGCAAATTAATTATCTAGAATCAATATTAAATGTCTAGATCTCCCATTATATCAAATCTGCCAAAGTTTCTCTGTTAATCTTAAGAGGAAAAACCAGGGTGAATGAGCCTGGTTTGTCTGTAAAAGTTGACTTATGTAGACATGTTTATTTTTATGTTCAAGGAAAGGAGAAAGTACATATGAAGTTTAAGGGGTAGCATTAAAATGAGGAAACTAACACATGACTTGTGCTTCCAGGTCTGGAGAATTCTTACAGCAGAAACTGAAGGAATGGCAAAATGTGAGAAGGATGATGACTAGTTCCCGAGTCTCTTAGATCATATTATAAAGATAAACTTCCTGCCATGTGTGTGATTAACAGCATCTTACGAAAATATGAAAAGTGAGTTTTAGTGTCAAAGCTAAATCATGCTACTTTTAAATTACTAACTGAGTTTAGAGAAGATATTCTGGGATAGAATACGTTGAGAAGGTGTTAACATTTTAAGCAGAGCTTTTAAAGGTTCTATCTCTCCCTTGTGCTCATCACTCATTTGAAGGCATTTCTATATGTTCTCTGGAAAGAAGATCATAGTCATTGGTAATACTGATCTTTGGTAATAGCTGCTTCTGTATGGCTGGAGAATGGATTCTTATTTGGGATCATGGGTGGGGCACTTAATTATCAAGATTCCTCATTAGTATAAGGGATCCTGAATTTATTAGTACTATTGTAAGAGTAAGAAAAGTGATGACATTACCTCTTACAAATTATCATGCAGATAGAGGCTTAGAATATTATAAAAATCTCAAAAAATTCTTTGCTGGTTGAAGTGGAAACTTAACAGTTCTATGGAAAGTCAGTTGAATGGTGTTTTGCTGGGGCAAACACATGAAGGAATGTTTCATGAAAGTGGACACAGGAATGAAAGTTTAAGCCAGATTCCTGAAGGAATATTTTGCTGAAGCAGACACAGGAGAGGATGTTCTGCTAAAGCAAGCAGGTGAAAGGACATATGATGAAGGATTCTTTGCTAGCAACACACATGTAATGGTTTGCCTTACATTGCATAGTTGAGCTGTATTTGTCAGTACATGATAGAGTGAAATGCACCAAAATACTTCTGGTGGTATACTGCAACTTGTTGCCACGTCCAAGGACTTGGGCTGCTTGGTGTCCACGTGCTGAGACAAGACCCATGCTGAGACAAGACCTGTGTTGAGGCAGGACCCATGCTGAGACAAGGCAAGGACATGTGATGTTTCGAGGGAATAAATAAGACCCCACAGAGTAATAGAGACAGAGCTTGGCTTGCTGGTACAGCTAGATGTGTAATACTTGTAGGTCTCGCATCTTCAATTATCTTTGCTGATCTTAACTTCCTTGAAAGAGGCATAGCTGAGAAATTCTCTTGGTGTTCTTGTTGGTCTCTCCTGCTGAGTAGAGCGCGGAGGCTTGGCTGTCTCTGCTAGGTCATGTCGCCACTGTTGCTAACCTGACTCTACCTAACTGGACTGCTGGAGTATCCATGAGGTATTTGCAGGTGGTTTGAGCTACTGCTGCCTGCTAACTGGTGAACTGAACTGCTGATTTTTAGACAACCCAGCCAGGAGTGGCTTCACACAACCTTTCTAAACAGGTCCATTTCCCCCATTTTCTTTCATTTTCACTACCTCTGGTGTATGGTGGACTACAAGGAAGGTTAAGTGTTTAAGAACCATCACTAAAAATGGGATTTGAAAAAAAATTAATGTTACATCTAGTCACTTACAATTAATTACAACTCACAGGTAAGGGGAGAATGGAATACACCCCTCACACTGCTTTACAAGGGAACCAGAATCCATCATACATCATTACAGTAGCCTTACATGGTGAACTCCATTAGATGCCAGGAAATCACCCTGAAGTTCAAATGTCTGGGATTCTGAACATACGAGAGAGTATCTTCAAGTTTGTGTCTGAAATTTTTTATCTGAGTAAGTTCTTTTCTAAATTTTACAATGAAAGTGACCTGTCCCTTAGTGAGCCAAACTCAACTTTATATATGTTAGCACCCCTGCTTTCCATCATAACCTTCCTAACTGGTATTTATTTGTTGTATTAAAAAAGAGCTTAGCCAAAGTTTCCTTGTAATTTCAGAGCTGACCATCACATGTTCTTTATCCCATATTTTTTCAACATTACAAAGTGACACTGATTTGTTCTGTTAGTACTTTTTTTCTATCTTAAAATTAACTCCAATTTTCTTCATTGTTCATTGCACAACATGCATTTTAATACTTGACAGATATGTTCATTTACCCACTACTTGTTCAGTATTTACCAAACATAAACTTCTTGAAAGGAATTATTCTGAGTTCTGTTTTAACTGTGAGTAATGCCAATGTGTTCTCATATGAGAGAGCTGTGTAAATCATGAAAAGAAGAAAGATACATGAATAATTGATGTATAATTATAAATGTGGATAAAAATATGGGAGAATGTAACAAAGCATATGATACATATCATACAACACAAGAAATTATGAGAATATGACTTTTGAGCTAAAGTCAGAATGATAACTAAAAGCTTCAGGTATGCCCACATGCCTGGTGTAATCTCTAGGAATAAAGGATAAAATATACACTTTGGAAAATAAAAGGTTGAACTTAAAACAAAAATAAGAGAAGAGACATTTGAGATGATACTTTAGAAGACCCCTGAGTTAGGATTGCACTGTGTACTGAGCTCATTAAGCAGAGAAATGTAATACTTTACAGACCAGACAGACTAATCCATGGGTAAATGAATCCTAAGAATGAGGAGAGTATATCAGAGAAGCAAATAATGGGAATATCAAGCAAAGACTAAATTTTAGGGAGGATAAAATTAGAAAGAATGAGGCAATAATGTTTAAAGAGAATGAGACAAAGGGACAGTGAAACATTCCAGTTATACACAATAATAATTTTCAATCTGTGACCATCTGATCTTATATCAGGTTATGCTAAATTATTTCACTTCTTTTATTTGCAGTTAACATATATTATTGTACAAGAAGATACGTTCATTAAAGAATTTACATAATTGTATATAATTTACTCTGGTAATACTACCTCTATCACTATTTATTATCCCTTCTCATTTCTCTATATCTTTAATGATTCTCTCATCTTCATTTTACACAATATTTTCTATATTCTGCCCTTCTATATTTGAGAGAAAACTTGTGATTCTTTATTCAACAAAATTCAGTTTCTTTTTTGAATGTCTATGCTGGCTAGTCTTATGCCAAGTTGACACAAGCTAGAGTTATCCAAAAGAAGAAGCCTCAACTGAGAAAATATGTCCATAAGATAGAACTATAAGACATATTCTTAACTACTGATTTATGGGAGAGGATCCAAATTATTGTGAATGTGGCCAGTCTTAGGCTGGTGATCCTGGGTTCTATAAGAAAGAAGGCTGAGCAAGAAGGTCGGGAGCAAGTGTAACCCTTCCATGGTCTCTGTATCAGCTTCTAATTCCAGGTTCCTTCCCTGATTGAATTTCTGTCCTGACTTCTTTTATTATGAAGATTGATATAAATCCTTTTCTCCCCAATTTCCTTTTTTTGTCATGGTGTTTGCGGCAGTAACAAAAACCTTAAGATAAATTTTTTAACATCTTCTGTTAAATATATAACTAAATATTTTATATTTAAAAGTTTGTAACTGTAATTGTATTCTTGACTTTAGTTTTAGTTGATCAGTGTTGATGTACTAAAAAAACTATTTTGTGTGTCTATCATCTATCTACCTACCTCTCTCATATATGTCTTAGTTAGGGTTTTACTGCTGTGAACAGTCACCATGACCAAGTCTTATAAATAACATTTAATTGGGGCTAGCTTACAGGTTCAGAGGTTCAATCCATTGTCATCAAGGTAGGAGCATGGCAGAATCCAGGCAGGCATGGTGCAGGAGGAGCTGAGAGTTCTACATCTTCATCTGAAGGAAGCGCGAAACAGACTGGGCATCCTCAGGCAGCTAGGAAGAAGATCTCTAAACCCACCCCCACAGTGACACACTTCCTCCAACAAGGCCACACCTGCTAATAGTGCCACTCCCTGGGTTTGAGAATATGCAAACCATATATATATATAATATATATATTAGTTTGTCTGTATTAGTCTGGGTTTCTCTTCCTGCACAAATATCATGATCAAGAAGCAAGTTGGGGAGGAAAGGGTTTATTCAGCATATACTTACACACTGCTGTTCATCACCAAAAGAAGTCAGGACTAGAACTCAAGCAGGTCAGGAATCAAGACCTGATGCACAGATCATGCAGGGGTGTTCCTTACTGGCTTGTTTCCCCTGGTTTGCTCAGCTTGCTTTCTTATAGATCCTAAGACTACCAGCCAGGGGAAAGTACCACTCACAAGGGCCCCTCCCCCCTTGATCACTAATTGAGAAAATGCCTTACAGGTGGATCTCATGGAGGCATTTTCTCAACTGGAGCTCCTTTCTCTGTGATAACTCCAGCTTGTGTCAAGTTGACACACAAACTAGCCAGTGCAATATATATCCTACCAACCTCTATCTATCTATCTATCTATCTATCTATCTATCTATCTATCTCTATCATCTATCTATCATCTATCTATATCTATCAATTGATCAATCTATCTGTCATTATCTATTTGGTATAAAGTGAAATACTTCAGTTTATCTATTTCTCTATTTTTTATAACAAACAAACACAGCCTTTAGCAGCCATATTAACAGTTAGCACTTAAAATATGTACAACAAGTATCTTGTTTGGCATGATTTCATGTGTTTAAAATTTTATCACCTTGTTTTTTTCTTTCAAGAGTTCATATACCCAGAATAGAACTGGCAAAGATTCAGAGTAAAATAAGAATGGAGGTCATGTAGAGAGAATGGAAGAATTCAAGATAAGATTGTTACCATATTTAATATTTTATTAAACAGAAAGATATCTCAGAAGGATGTGATTTCCTTCTCTAGGTGAAACTATCTCCCTGAACTATCAGTCTATATTTTGTACAGAAAAATCATCAGGTGAGACATTTGGAAACATTCAAGCCTGAAATGATGTCTATTATCTTTAAATGTGTGATGAACTCTTATATTTCTTATCCAAGTGCTTCAACCATGTGGTATTCTTAATTGGTTTTGTAGTTGTTGTTTGGTTGGATTGTTTCTTTTTGTAGAGATTCCACCTACATTATGTTTCTTTGATAGATAAAATGAACAGCAGTGAATGATTATGATTCCAAATTATCAGTGTTTTGCTGTTCTTATAAAAAACAATGTTTTACATTTTAAAAGCAACTTAAAAACCATTAGTAGTTACAGTGCATTATGTTAAAATAGTATAAACTGTCAACAGTCTTTACAAAATTCATCAAATTAAGTTTCTTTTAACTTGCTGCATTGACAGATAAGGCTATGAACAGCTCTAAGTGAATGGTTTAGGACTTAGAATCTCAGACCTATGTTCTAATCTAACCTATGTTGAACAAATATGTATTCATTTGCCTCAGTTAATTCTTATAAAATGCCACTTCAATTCTTATTTCATGGATGCATTATAAATTAGAGATGTACCAGTGTTTGGTTAAATACTCAATATTATTTTGTTTCTGTCACTTTAAAGTATCTTGCATCGAGCTATAGAATTAGGAAAGGGAAATTCCAGGGATCATACCTAGATTTACCTAATCTCAGAATGAAAATTACACAGAGCAAATCATCATAGTTACAAATTTCAAATCCACTCAATATGTTCAATAAGTATTATCATTACATAAACCTACTGTAGTTTAATTATATTCACAGTTAGTAGAAACTTTTCTATAGGTAGTTTTTTCTTACTAGATTTTTTAAAAATAATAATGCTTTGAAGGTAACCAAATTTCACACTACACATTGAAAAATTATATTGAGACATCTAGGATACAACATCTGCCCCAATACCTGAAGTAACCAGGATCTCAGGGATTCAAGGATACAGAAACCCCCACACAGCCAGAGGCATGGGCTCCATCCACTTTGCACCTGTGCCTGGAGTGGACCCAGGGTGCTGGCTTCCCACACACTCCTACAACACCCAGAGTAAACTCAACTCCCAAGAGATCTGACACACCCAGAATCACTAGAGCTGACACACCCAGGATCATGGGATCACATGATCTCAGAAGTACAGGATCACAGAGGCAGCTAGATTGCCAGGAGTTCTGACATAACCAGGCTTACAGGAGTGTCAGGATCCAGTCAGAGACAGTAAGAGTAGTTAGAAATAGAGATAACAAGAGAGGCAAGCACAAGACTATAAACAACAGAAACCAATGCTACCTGACAACATCAGAACCCAGCCCTCATACCACACCAAACCTTAGATACCTCAACACACCTGAAAAGCAAGATTGAGATAGAAAATCCCATCTCATGAATATGATAAAGAAAACCCTGCCTCAACCCCCCCCCCCAAAAAAAGCTATAATGGAAAAAGGTCAAGTAACATATAAAGGAAGACGTATCAGAATTACACCATACTTCTTAACAGAGACTCTAAAAGCCAAAAGATCTTGGGCAGATGTCATACAGACCCTCAGAGAACAAGAATGCCAACCCAGACTACTATACCCAACAAAACTCTCAATTACCATAGAGGGAAAAAGCAAGATATTCCACAACAAAACCCAATTTAAAAAATATGTTTCCACCAATCCATCCCTACAAAGGATAATAGAATGAAATCTCCAATACAAGGAGGGAAACTATACCCATGAAAAATCAAGAAACTAATCTTATCACAGCAAACCCAAAATAAGAGAACCTTACAAGCATAATTACACCTCTAACAACAAAAATATCAAAAAGCAGCAATTATTGATCCTTAATATCTCTAAACATCAATGGACTCAATTCCACAATAAAAAGACATAAACTAACAGTCTTCATACATAAACAGGACTCAGCATTTTGCTGCATACAGGAACCATACATAAGTGACAAAGACAGCAACTACCTCAAAGAAAAATGCTGGAAAATAATCCCAAGCAAATGGTCCCAAGAAACAAGCAGGAGTAGCAATTCTAGTATCCAACAAAATAGACTTTTAACCAAAAGTTATCAAAAAAGATGGGGAAAGATACTAAATACTCATCAAGGGAAAAAAATCCACAAAGAAGAACTCTCAATTCTAAAAATCTATGCCCCAAATGCAAGGGCACCCACGTTTGTGAAAGAAACATTACTGGAATTCAAAGCACACATTGAACTTCACACAATAATAGTAGGAGACTTTAACACCCCACTCTCACCAGTGGACAGATCAGGGATACAGAAACTAAACAGAAGCACAATGAAACTAAGAGAAGTTATGAGACAAATGGAGGTAACAGGTATCTACAGAATGTTCACCCTAAAACAAAGGAATATACCTTCTTCTCAGCACCTCATGGTACATTCTAAAAAACTGACCATATAATCCTTCACAAAACAAGCTTCAACTGATACACGAAGATTCAAAAAATCTCATGCATCCCATCAGATATTCATGGAGGTATGATGGTCTTTACCAACAACACAAATAACAGAAAGCCAACATACACATGGAAGCCCAACAACTCTCTACTGAATAACCTGGTCAGAGAAGAAATAAAGAAAGAAATTAAAGACTTTTAGAATTTAATGAAAGGAAGGCACAACATACCAAAATTTATGGGACCCAATGAAATCAGTACTAAGAAGAAAATGCGTAGCTCTGAGTCCCTCTACAAAGAAATTGGAGAGAGCATACACTAATACCTTAACATCACAACTGAAAGCTCTAGAACAAAAAGAAGTAAATAAACCCAAGAGAAGTAGATGGCAGGAAATAATAAAACTCAGGGCCAAAATCAACCAAGTAGAACGAAAGAGAACTATACAAAGAATTAACAAAACCAGGAGCTGGTCCTTTGAGAAAATCAACAACATAGATAAACTCCTAGTCACACTAATAAGAGTGCACAGAGAGAGTATCCAAATTAACAAAATCAGAAATGAAAAATGAGACATAACAACAGAAACTGATGAAATTAAAAAAAAATCATCAGATCCTTTTACAAAAGCCATACTCAACAAAACTGGAAAAATCTAGATAAAATGGATGATTTCCTAGACATAAAAGAGGTACAAAGGTTAAATTAGGATCAGATAAACCATCTAAACAGTCCGATTAAACCTAAAGAAATATAGAAGCACTCATAAAAAAAAAAAAAAGCCCAGTATCAGAGTATCAGATGGATTTAGTGCAGAATTCTATCAGACCTCAAATAAGATCTAATACTAATACTTCTGAAACTATTCCATAAAATAGAAAGAGAAGGAACACTATTATACATTTTATGAAGCCACAGTTATACTGAAACCAAAAACACAAAAAGACCCAACAAAGAAAGAAAACTTCAGATCAATTTTCCTCATGAATACTGATGCATAACTATTCAATAAAATTCTTGCACACCAAATCTAAGAAATTATCAAAATGGTCATTCACCATGATCAAGTAGGCTTCATCCTATGGATAGTTCAATATATGGAAATCCAATAATGTAATATGCTCTATAAACAAACTCAAGAAAAAAAGTCATGATCATCTCTTTAGATGATGAAAAAGCTTTTGACAAAATAAGATACCCCTTCATGTTAAAAGTATTGGAGAGATCAGAAATTCAAGTTACATATATAACCAAATAAAAGCAATATACAGCAAAACAATAGCCAACATCAAACTAAATAGGGAGAAACTTGAAGCAATCCCACTAAAATCAAAGACCACACAAGGCTGCCCACTCTCCTCCTATCTATTTTATATAGTACTTGAAATTCTAGTCAGAGCAATTAGGCAACAAAAGGAGATCAAAGGGATACAAATTGGAAAGG
Source organism: Rhynchomys soricoides (assembly GCA_019843965.1). Classification (NCBI taxonomy): domain Eukaryota; kingdom Metazoa; phylum Chordata; class Mammalia; order Rodentia; family Muridae; genus Rhynchomys; species Rhynchomys soricoides. The sequence continues at coordinate 741,829 of JADRCH010000030.1, forward strand.
AGGAAGTGAAGCTATCACTATTTTAGGATGATAGGGCAGTACACATAAGAGACTCAAAGAAATCCAGTAGAAAACTCCTACAGCTGATAAAAAAATAACTTCAGCAAAGTGGCTGGATATAAAATTAACTCAAAAAAAAAAAAAAAACCATCAGCTTTCCTCTACTCAAAGGATAAACCAGCTGAGAAAGAAATCAGTCAATTGATACCCTTCACAATAGTCACAAGCAATATAAAATATCTTGATGTGACTCTAACCAAGCAAGTGAAAGATCTGTATAACAAGAACTACAAGTCTCCAAAAAAAATTAAATAGAAGACCTCAGAAGATGGAAAGATCTTCCATGCTCATGAATCATCAGATTAACATAGTAAAAATAGTCATTTAACAAAAAGCAATCTATAGATTCAATACAATCCCCATCAAAATTCCAACTCAATAGAAAGATAGAAAGAGCAATTTGTAAATGTATCTGGAATAACCAAAACCCCAGGATGACAAAAATCATTCTCAACAATACAAAAACTTCTGGAAAATCACCATCCCTGACCTCAATCTGTACTAAAGAGCAATAGTGATAAAAACTGCATGGTATTGATATAGAAACTGGAAGGTAGATCAATGATATAGAACTAAAGTCCAAGAAATAAACCCACACACCTATGATCACTTGATCTTTGACAAAGAAGCCAAAACCATCCAGTGGGAAAAAGACAGCATTTTCAAAAAATGGTGCTGGTACACATGGCAGTCAGCATGTAGAAAAATGCTAATTGATCCATTCTTATACCCTTGTACAAAGCTCAAGTCCAAGTGGATCAGGGACCTCCACATAAAACGAGAAATACTGAATCTAGTAGAAGAGAAAGTGGTAAAGAACCTTGAACACATAGGCACATGGGAAATTTTCCTGAACATAACACCAATGACTTATGCTCTAAGATCCAGAACTGACAAACGGGACCTCATAAAATTGAAAAGTTTCTGTAAGGCAAAAGACAATCAATAGGACAAAATGGGAACCCACAGATTGGGAAAAGATATTTACCAACATTACATCCAATACAGGGCTAACATCCAAAATATACAAAGAACTCATGAAATTAGACTACAGAGAACCAAATAACCCTATTAAAAATGGGGTACAGAGATAAACAGAATTCTCAACTGAGGAATCTTGAATCTCTGAGAAGCACTTAAAGAAATGTTCAACATCCTTAGTTATCAGGTAAATGCAATTCAAAACGACCCTGAGATTCCACCTTACACCAATCAGAATAGTTAAGATCAAAATCTCAGATGCTGGTGAGGGTGGAGAGAAAGAGGAATACTTCTCCGTTGCTGGTGAGATTGCAAGGTGGTACAGCCACTCTGGAAATCAGTATGAAGGTTCCTCAGAAAATTGGAAATGGTTCTACCTGAGTATCCAGCTATACTACTTCTGGGCATATACCCAAAAGATGCTCCAACATATAACAAGGACACATGGTCCACTATGTTCATAGAAGCCTTATTTATAATAAGCTGAAGCTATAAACCTCCCAGATGTCCCTCAACTGAGAAATGGATACAGAAAATGTTGTACATTTACACAATGGAATACTACTCAGCTATTAAAAACAATGACTTCATGAAATTCACAGGCAAATGGATGGAACTTGAAAATATTATCCTGAGTGGGGTAACCCAGTCACAAAAGAATACACATGGATGTACTCACTGAGAAGTGGATATTAGCCCCTCCCCCCAAAAAAAAGGAAAAGAAAAAGAAAAAAAAGAAAAGCTCAGAATACCCAGTTTACAACTCACAGACCATATGAATTCCAAGAAGAAGGAAGACCACACCAAAGTGTGGATACTACAGTCCTACAGTGCTACTCAGAAGTGGAAAGAATATAATCTGTGGAGGTAGAGGGAGAGAGGTATCTGGGAGTGAGAAAGGGGGGATGGGGTTGGTTCAAATATGGGAAGACTTGGGGGAGAAGTTCAGAGCTTCAGGAATTTGAAAGGAGCTCTTTTATAGTAGGGGAGGAGGAACAAGGGGTAGCCACTAGAAAGTCCCAGATGCCAAGGACCCAAGTGGTTCCCAGGACCCAACAGAGAGAACATTATCCAAAATACCCAACAAAGGCAAGATAGAACCTGTAGAGACAATATCCAGTGGATAGGCACGGCCTCCTGTTGAGGTTTAGGGCTACTCACCTACCTCAAAAATAATAATTCAGAATTCCTCCTGTCAAAAGGAAACTGCAGGGACAAAGAATGGAACAGAGTCTGGAAGAAAGGCCACCCAGAGATTGCCCCACCTAGGGATCCTTCCCATCTGCAGACACCAAACCCAGCCACTACTGCTGATGCCAAGAAAAGCTTGCTCCTGTAGGGTTAAGTGGGGTCCAGTGTCTGCTCTGCCATGGGGCTTGGGCTGCTCTGGGAGGCGAGACACAAGAAGTTTGACTGCACTTGCTCCAAGTCATCGATGGGTGGGTGTCGGGCTGTGGGGAAGCTGAGGGACACGGCTCTGGAGGTGTGGGAGCACAGTCTGAGTTCCAGGGCCAGGCAGAGCTGGCTTGGGGTTCCCTGGGCCTGCAAGGAGGCCAGGGCCTTCTGGTTCTTAGGCTCTTGGACACCCAGGCTGGAAGCTGCGGTAGAGATGAGAATGGAGTGGGGGCTGGATCTAGCTCAGGGAGAAAGGGAAAAGGGGGGAACTCTGGCTGAGTCACCCAGTGAAAGAGTCCTTGGCTTGTCGGTGGCTGGCTTGCCTTGGTAGAGGCTATGGATGGGAGCTCTGAGAGGCCTTCTGCAGGAGATTAGGGGGCTGGCTCTTTAGGCGAAGTCCTGCTCCATTGCTCCCCATGGCAGATGCCAATGAAAAGAGGCAGTCCATGGTTTTAAGACATTTATTTTCATGGTGGAAAATAGATAAGTAAAACTGTACCCCGCTTCTGAGGGGTGGGCATGAGGTTAAATATCTTTTGTAAGGAGGAGTGTCTGGAAAAGCTTAATTGGCTAAGACTCCAGGCCATTAGGTACCTCATTAAAATGGAGATCTGTCTTGAGTCTATGACCACAGTCTACACCCTCTACCTATGGAAGGGCTTTGGCCATTGCCCTTACATGACTGATGGCCACAAATCTATGGAGGCCTGCAGCCTTGTGCTAGAAGCCTAGTATCTGGGAACCAGGTGAAACACCTGCCCTCCTTCAAGGTCACTGGGGTTTCCAGCCTGTGCTGACCAGGAACTAGGCTGCCTTTCAGGTTCCTACAACCCCCTGAGGGGCTCTGCCAGAGCCTGAACAATAGAGATATAGATTACATAGCCAAACAATGGACTGAGCACAGGGTCCCTAATGGAGGACTTAGGGCAAGGATTGAAGAAGCTGAAGGAGTTTTCAAGCTCATAGGATAAATAATATCAAACCAGAGTTCACAGAGACAAATCCCCCAACTACAGAATACACATTGTGGGACCTATGGCTCCAGCTGGATATATAGCAGATTATTGCCTTTTCTGGCATCGATGGGAGGGGAGCCCCTTGGTCCTGTGGAGGCATGATGACTCAGCATAGGGCAATGGTAGGCACTGAAGTGAGAGTGTGTGGGAGGGTAGGGGAGCACTCTCATTAAGGCAGTGGTAGAGAGATGGGATAGGGGGTTTGTGGAGGGAAAAATGAGAAGGAAGATAACATTTGAAATGTAAATAAATAAAATAACCAAAAGAAGATAAATATGTTGAGTTCAATTGAAATATAACTTAACATCTCACTTTACTTATCTAGTTCTTGTTTATTGTGGCATAACTGAGTCTTTAAAACCTACACTCTCTCAAGTTTCCTGGGAACACGCTTGGGATTACACAAGAATCCTCCCCAATGTGTAGCAGTGCTGTGGAGGTTATGGAAATCCAGTAACCTTGTCAAGTGTCAAAAACAGGATTTGAGGTAAAGCAAATCAGGTGATAAGGAAGGCCAAGTTCCTAAATCACAAATGCATGAGATGGAACATTTATTTAACATGTTTAAATTAGGACATACAGGGTTCATTATTAGAAATAATAGTTTTGCATGGAGCCACACAAGAATATATTTGAATGTCTATCCAAAAAAAATCTCAGAGAAGCATCATTTTTTTAAAAAAATTGGAGCTGGGCAGTGGTGGTGCACGCCTTTAATCCCAGCACTTGGGAGGGAGAGGCAGGTGGATTTCAGAGTTCGAGGCCAGCCTGGTCTACAGAGTTCCAGAACAGCCAGAACTATACAGAGAAACCCTGTCTCAAAAAAAAAAAAAAAAACAAAAAAAAATTGGAAAATTTAGAATTATTTTGTTTAAGGGCTTTTTAACCAAGATGATTCTAGCCTCCAAGCCATCTACGTCTTCCCTAAGTTTCCTAGTCTTCCATGCTGTAGAAGTTTCTACTTATGGTCAGTCTTCTTCCTATATAGGTCACTATGAATCACTCTTCAAAGGCTTAGAATGATTAACCAAATTTCAGCAACTTACATTTTACATGTGAGGCAAAAGTTATCTACCATTTGTATTTCAAGGCATCTAAGACCTATCCAAGGTAATCAATGGCCTTGCAGCCCTGTCATTGTTTAGAATAATGTCATTTTTTAAATTCACTAATGCCAGAGATAGAGCCAGGGACTCTGAAATAATTATATAACTCGTATGTACTTCAACTTAGCACACATCTTGCTTATTTGCTTTATCTTATATTTCATGTGTTTGTTAGTATATAAAACCTGATTAACAGATATTACAAGTGTGGATATTATCATCTAAATAGCAACATAGTTTTTGCTTCTCCACTGTCAAAAGAAGTGTCCATAGGCTTGACCAAACAAATGCAAATCAATGTCTCTGTAGTTTCTTCTATTCCCTTCATATAGTTTCCAAGTTTTTCCGAATTTAGCTTAGTCCTGAACTACCATAACAATATCTGATGGTTCTGGCTTTCTTTTCTTCTGTAAAGGGAAATCATTTGAAGAAAAATGGAATACCTGATTCTAAAATTTTGAACAATTTTGAGGTTGTTTCGTGCCAGTCTTTCAGGAAACTATTATTGTATCACTCTGGGATTAGACCTTTGGTTTTTGTCTAGACTCTGGACTGGCCCCAAATCTTCCCTCCATGCTATGTTCTCTTTCTCCTTTGGCTTTAATGGAATCTCACATATAATTTTTTCTCCACTACCATTAAATCTCAGCGTGATCCCATGAGAGGGTGACACACTTACTACATAGAAGCTATTTCATTTTTACTGCTGTAGCTTAACAAGTTTCCTTACTTGGATTAGAAACTGGCTTTAGGACAGAAGGTAATATTTAAAACAGAGTTTTTCTAGCATTGAGATAATTCAACAGAAGAGACATAGCCATCTGAAATTCAAAATCAGCAGAATAAATGTCATATCTATCACATGAAAATAGTTTTATTGACTTATAGGTTAGAATTATATAGTTTAGTGTATTGAACTAAGATATATTAGTGAAATTCATTTTGTGCTTTTTAAAATAATAGTACAGAAGAAAGAAAGAATATTTCTAACAAGAGAAATAAAGACCATGTAACATATAAAGGTAGACCTATCAGAATTATACCTGACTTCTCAACATAGACTCTAAATGTCAGAAAATCCTGGACAGATGTCTTGTAGACCTTAAGAGACCACAGATGCCAGCCAAGACTACTATACCCAGCAAAACTCTCAATCACCAAAAAAGGAAAGACCAGTATATTCTATGACTAAACCAAATTTAAACAATCTTTTGACTAATCCAGCCTTACAGAGGATACTAGAAGGGAAACTCCAACATGAAGGGTATGGTAACAACACTGAAGAAAGCAAGAGATAATCATCTCACACCAAAAACAAGAGAAGAGAGTCACACACACACACACACACACACACACACACACACACAGAGAGAGAGAGAGAGAGACAGAGACAGAGACAGAGACAGAGAGACAGGGACAGAAAGAGACAGAGAGAGAGACAGAGAGAGAGAAAGAATCACCACCAACACCAAAATAACAAGAACATCATTGGTCATTAATATTTCTCAACATCAATGGATTTATTTCACCAATAGAAAGATACAGGCTAACATACTGAATATGTAAACCAGATCCATCTTTCTGCTTCATACAAGAAACACATCAGCAATATAAAAAGACACTATCTCAGAGTAAAGGGCTGAAAGGGTTTTTTTTAAGCAAATCGACCCAAGAAGCAAGCTAGAGTAGCTATTCTAATATCTAATAGAATAGAGTTTCAACCAAAAGTTATCAAAAACAGATGGTGAAAGATACTTCATATTCATCAAAGAAAAAATCCACAAAGATGATATCTCAATTCTTTGCATCTATTTCCCAAATGTAAAGGTACCCACAAAATACCCACAAATTCTCAGATTCTATTACAGCCAAGAAAACATCACATTTTAAAAATTGGTTTGTCCGTTCTCTAAGTTCTTTTTGTACATGTCTTCAGAAGGGAATATAGATCAAAATATATGATTTATGAAAAATATCACTTATAAGGATTAGAAACAAATACAATACCTTTTTATTTATAAAAGAAAATATACTAAGTGTTGTAACTGGGGTGGAAAACAAACAAATAAACAAAATGGCTTAAAAATATATGCCAAGTCTTAGGAAACACATGAAAAAGAAACTGATTTTCCTTTATTTATTCTTAAATATGTCCTATATGACACAGCTGGGCATTTCTCTCACACATTGATCTGCTGGGAAATCCAAATGCATGCTTACTAATAATATAAATAACAGTAAAAAAATATTCTAATGTCTATGGAAGGGCCTTTCACTGAAGCATAATAGAAATCTTCAGCCTCAAAATAGAGCAACCTGTCACCAGAGACCCTTTTTTAAGTTTTGAAACTTTTTGCTTTATTTTGCCCTCCACCTTGCATTGCCCTTCTTGCACTAATAAATTTATTTTGTTCTCAACTTATTATAAAAGTAAAAAGTCATGCCATTTATTGTTTAACATATTTACAAGGGCATTAATCTTCTAACATGATGTTTTATTGATGAGAGATTAGTTTAAAAATATGAGTACTTTCTTCTTAAATATCCCAATCAAATTTTATAATAGGAACACTTAACGAAAGCGTTATGTAATTTTTTCATCTATGTTATCAAAAACTTTTTGAGGAAAGGCTTGTATTTTAGAAATACTATTCAATTAAAAATAAAACATTTTTGAGGCTGGAGAGATGGCTCAGTAGCTAAGAACATTTAATACTCTTACAGAGTAGCTCCCAGTACCCTGTGAGAGTTCCTAATCCTCTGTAATACCAGTTTTAAGGAATCTGTCACCCTCTTCTGGTATTTGCACAGATGTGGCATAAATATAAGCAAATCAATCATACGCATAAAATAGACAATAAATATCTCTCTCCCTCTATCTCCATATAGTGTGTGTGTGTGTGTGTGTTTCATTATGGGAAGATAAAAACTTATATTGCTTTTTGAAATGACAGTCATCATTGTCACTTGCAATACAGTTTTTAACTTAAATTTCACGACTTTGAAGACACACACACACACACACAAAGGATTCCATTTTGAATATGTATATCTAGGACCATCCAGAATAGAGCTCTTTTAAGTAATTCATACTTGTAGTAAAATTTGTGCAAGGTAGCTGTCCATAGCTTTCTTTACATGAATTTTCTAATCACTACCTGACTTGTATAGGACTGATAGCAACTGAAAAAGGCCCAGTGAAGAAATTGGCTTGAACTAGTTACAGTATTTCTCATAGAATACATTCTTTAAAACACAGTGACTATTTGATGTTAGTAAACAACAGAATTGGAATTGGATGTATCAGTTCAAGTAACAAATGCAGAGACCTCCTGTGACCAAAATGTGCAAAACACCAAGTAACAGAGACAAGCTGGATTATCTCCTACTTTAAAAACAGAGAGATTAGTATTGTTACTTATGTTTTCACTGGATTTCAGGTATCCCCATGTGGCTTAGCTTCATTTCATGTTTTCCATCTTTAAGTGCCTGTGATTGTGCTTGTTTTAGCTTAAAGTAAAATTTCCTTAATATAAGGTGGCTCAAATGGAATTTTATTCCTTGATCCTAGGTTGATGTGCCTCTTAATAATGCACCCTGTACCTGAAGTTAACTAGTTTTTCCCTCTTAAATCAGGATATTAGCAAGAGGCTGATCACATGTAAATGGACTTAGTGAGAAGTGTCAATTTTATTGTCAGTGATCCAAATCTTCAAAATGAAAATGACAACAGAACACCTTCTAAAGTCTGGCAAATTCTTGATCAAGTACAAATATAAAATTTCAGCAGTTTTGTTCACACACAGCCAGGAGGGCACCATTACATTTAAGGGTTCAGGCTTTCCACCTCCACTAATTAGAGTGGTATACAAGGCCTTTAATGGCCTCTTTCAGTAGAGCAGGGTTCTGAAAAAGTCATTTGAAATATCTTGAGACAAATTCATAACTGTCTGCACAAGAAACCTTTTGCTGCTGTCACTAGGAATTTGACCTAAAGGCCTAAGATTTAAAAGAGTATCGATGCATTTTGTTGAATTACTTCAATCTGATCCGAAGGCTTTAGCTTTTTCCCTTCAGAGAGTGTGTTGGGGAACGGGAGATGTGAGTGTATGGGAACACTTCAATGTTCCAACTCATACTTGGAGATTTTACTTAGAGAGTTTGAGTTAGAAGAAACTTAGTCCAACCTTAACTTCTCCTTATGCCTGTACTCTTGTCTCTTTGTCTGGTGCCTTTCTATTTTTTTTTTCCTCATATGGCTCTGAGTTTGAGTCCATCCTGGTCTACAAGGAGAGCTCAGGGCTGTTCCCAGGGAAAATCACTGCCTGGGGGTTGGGGAACGGGGTATAGGGCTGGAGAAGTATCCCATTTAAAGCAAATACTAAAGAGAATGTGGTGGCACCCTTCTGTGATTCAAGAAGCAGCTGAGAAAGGAGGAGCACCACTTGCAGAGCACAGTGGGCTTTATATTTGTCTCAAAACACACACACACACACACACACACACACACACACACACACACATGCATGCACACACACGCATGCACACACGCACTTGTGTGTGCCCGCAAATATAAAATAAAGTTGGTAAATTGAGTATTTTAACCATTGTACTTTGGAGTCGTGACGTGACTTTGTGGTCATTGTTTCTGTAAATAAATCAGTCTTTGTGAGGTTTTGGGAGGGGGGCACTGGGAAGGTGAAATTAGATAAATGATTCAATTGACTAGAACCTTATAGGGAGAAAAGCCAAAGACTACATAACACCAGTGGCTTTGCAATAGCTTGGAAACGAGTACCATTTCCCCAGAGCCCTACATACTTGTAATTTTTCATTTTTTGTATTTATAGTAAGAAATTTTTACTGTGTAGATTAAGATTCATCACTGGATAAATCATTTTTATAATGTCTCAAGTATTGAGAAAAAGAAACCTAACACATTCTTTGTGGTCTAAGGCAGCACCCTTTGAGAATAAGAGGACAGAATCAATCATTATACCATACAAGTATAAACCACTGTGTCTCACAAAGAACGCCTTAATTTTGCCATTTCTTCCTTGAAAATAGTTTTCTGCCAACTTTTCACTCGAAATAATAGGAATCTCTACTGGGTGACTATCAAAACAGATTCCAAATAAAAAATATCCTTTAGAACTGAGAACTGTTCTGTTTCAACTCTTCTTTTTAAATATTTATTATATATTTTTAAATTTTGCATATGGTAGTGGTTTGTGCATATGAGTGCAGTGTTGGAGATTGGTTTTAAACCTTTGATTCAATCAGGAATCTGCTTGTCCAGATACTGAAAATCCTTGTTCTCAATTGTTTTTTGATCTATCAATAAAGATGCCAACAACTAATAGCTGGGCCCCAGGAGGGACACTGAGAGGGACACTGAGATTTTCTCCAGGTTGGATGCAGAGAGGAAGTGGAGAATATCCATGAATATCATCCTCTGGGAAGAAGGAAGGGTTGCTGGAGTGATATGAAATAAGGCCAACCAGCAATGTGAGAATGCAGGTAAGTGGCCCTGGCCACTTCCCTGAATGGGCTTGGAATAGAAGGGGAAGTTTTAGGAGTGCCCAGCCTTTGAGGTAGCTAGCCAAAGCATTTTAAAAGTGAGCGTGTGTGTGTGTGTGTGTGTGTGTGTGTGTGTGTGTGTGTGTTTCATCCGCAGATCCAAAAATAGGTACACACATATGATCCACCAGGAGCTAAAGTGATGTAGCAAAAAACTCACTGCAACAGTACAGTGTGAGAGGAGATATAAAGGGAGGATCAGATTCACTGGAGCTGGAGTTAACAGTGACTGTGAGTTGTGTGACATGGGTGCTAGAATTTGATTCAAGTGAACAATGCAAAATACTTTTTCCATTCCATTTTTAATTGATATTTGACTGTCAGTTTGGGGTCAGCACAAATAATAATCTAGGAAATATTCTTATTCATTATTCAAGGTGCACAAAAATAAGAAATTCCAAGGAAACAATATAGTTCACTGTAGTAGAATTAATTTAAGCTTACCACTAGCTTACTACTAAATGAGACAGACTTTGGTTCTTTTATATGGCTTTGACAATTGCTAAGGGGTAATCCCTAATCCACTTTTCTAACTGCTGGTCTGGCTACATCCCCAGCAGTATACCCCAATTACTTGTTGTTTTTCCTGGCCATGTTATCATGGTTCATCTCCCCTAATGGTGGCTTCTTCTCCTCTCCTTATCTCTTCTCTTTTCTCCTCTTTCTCCATCCCAACCAGGTAACTTAAAACCTACCTACTTTCAATCCCTCCAGTAACTGTCTGTAGCCAATTGTATTGAACCAATAGTTTTAAATTAAGGAACAAAGTTTGCACAACAAAAGCTTGTAAACATGAGAATTCATCATAGGCCTAGACCTTAGAGTACAGAATTTAGAGTTACAATGTATAGCAACAGACCAAACTTCAACTTTTCACTATTAACACTTAAGATGAACAGTGATATGGCATAACATGATTCTGTTTGATGATTTCCACACTTGCAGCTTGTTGAAAGTGACATTTCTCAGGGTCTACAGCAGCCAGACCTGATGAATTAGAAAGTCTAGAGGTAGAGCTCATCAGTCTTTGATCAGCTCTCTATATTGTTTGATACAAGCCAAGGTAGTAAACTTAGCTATACACAGAAACTGTTTGAGAATTTTAAAAACCAGTGCTCGGATCCTTGCTCAGGATATTCTAACATGATGCATTACTGGGCTGCTTTCCTTTATTGTCCTTTGCTTTGCCCATCTCTCTTACTAAGCTAGACGTTTACTATTGGTCGCAGTAAGCTCTCCGTTCAGGCTTCTTTTGTTCCTTTTCTATGTAGGCAGATTTTTATCCCTAACAGGATTCCAATCTCTGCTTTAAAGAGGCTTGGCAGCTAATATCATTGTAAGGATCTCTTTCTTTCTGTTCCTCTTAGTTTCTACCATTCATTATTACAATTTTCACCAGAGTTCAACTCCATCAGGAAAATAAAAAAGGAAAAATAAGTTTGAACTAAACCTTACAAAGTATGGACAATGAAAAGTCTCAGAAAACTAGAATTGCTTCTTTTTGCACACTGAATTGTCATCGAAAATGAATCTCTTGTTGGAAGAATTTAGGTAGAATAAAAAAATTGAAGTAAAACCTAATTTGGTACAAACGGAGTTAGTCAGCATCCTAAGTCACATAAAACAGCCTCCATCTGGGAGTACTCGCACGTATTTCCCTCTGAAAAGTATAGTCCTACCTTGTTTTGGGTCTAGTAGAGAACATTTTGCCTGCTAATCATTTATTTCTCACTAAAAAATGTCCTTTCCTTGAAGAAGGCTATTGGTGAGCTATTTTGACAATCATAGAAAGTACTTTGAACTAGTAAAGAGAAATGAATTGTATAAATCAAATATTCTGGGAAAGAATGTGGGCACTGTTCTTCTGGTGCTTATTTCTGTTTCTTTATTATTTATTTATTTAATTTTTATTTTTTTTCATATTTTATTTACATTTCAAATGTTTCTCCCTTTCCAGATCTCCCCTTTGGAACCTCCCCATTCCATACCCCCACCCTCACTACTATGGGAGTATTCCCCCACCCACACACCCATCCACTCTCATCTTCCCTCCTTGGCATTCTCCTATACAGGGGGATCTAACACACTCAGGCCCAAGGGTCTCTGCTCCCCTTGATGTCTAACAAGACCCTCCTCTGCTGTATATGTGGCCAGGACCATGGGTCCATCCTTGTGTATTCTTTGGTTGGTGATTCAGTCTCAGGGTGTATGGAGGGGTCAGGCCAGTTGCCACTGTTGCTCCCTCCCTGGGGCTGCAAACTCTCTCAGCTCCTTCAGTCCCTTCTCCAAGTCTTCTATCTGGGACCTCACACTCAGCCCTGTGGTTGCTGCGAAGTCACTCTTGGTTATTTTGAACTCTTGGGCTAATAACCACTTATCAGTGAGTACATACCATGTTCATTTTTTTGTGACTGTGTTACCTCGCTCAGGATGATATTTTCAAGTACCATCCATTTCCCTGCAAATTTCATGAAGTCATTGTTTTTAATAGCTGAGTAGTATTCCATTGTGTAAATGTACCACATTTTCTGTATCCGTTCCTCTGTTGAGGGACATCTGGGTTGTTTCCAGTTTCTGGCTATTATAAATATGGCTTCTATGAACATAGTGAAGCATGTGTCTTTATTTCATGTTGGAGCATCTTCTGGGTATATGCCCAGGAATGAAACAGCTGGGTCCTCAGGTAGTATTATGTTCATTTTTATGAGGGTCCGCCAAACTGATTTCCAGAGAGGTTATATCAGCTTGCATTCCCACCAGTAGTGGAGGAGTGTACCTCTTTTTCCACATCCTTGCCAACATCTGCTGTCACCTGGTTTTTGATCTTAGCCATTCTGACTAGTGTGAGGTGGAATCTCAGGGTTGTTTTGATTTGCATTTCCCTGATGACTAAGGATGTTAAGCATTTCTTTAGGTGCTTCTCAGTCATTGGAGTTTCCTCAGTTGAGAATTCTCTGTTTAGCTCTGCTCCCCATTTTTTTGATAGGTTTATTTGGATCTCTGGAGTCTAGCTTCAATGGAATAGAATTGAAGACTCAGAAGTGAGCCCATACACTTATGGACACTTGATCTTTAACAAAGGAGCTAAAACAATGCAATGGAAAAAAGGCAGCATCTTCAACAAATGGTGCTGTTTCAACTGGCGGTCTACATGTAGAAGATTTCAAATTGATCCGTTCTTATCTGCCTGTATAAAACTCAAGTCCAAGTGGATCAAAGACCTCCACATAAAACCAGATGCATTGAATCCAATAGAAGAGAAAGTGGGGGAAAGTCTAGAACACAGGCACAAGGGAGAAGTTCATGAACAGAACACCAACAGCTTGTGCTCTAAGATCAAGAATCAACAAATGGGACCTCATAAAATTACAAAGCTTCTAAAAGGCAAAGGACACTGTAAACAGGACAAAACGGCAACCTACAGATTGGGAAAAGATCTTTACCAATCCCATGTCCAATAGAAGGCTAATAATATCCAAGGTATACAAAGGGTTTGTTTCTGTTTCTAAGGAATTATTAAAGAATTTGAAATAAATCCAACAAGATCAGATTTTACAAAAGACAAAGTTCATAGTATTTTACCTGCTAAAGTACCTTTTAAAACAAGGACAAAGTGTATGATTGGTTGTTTGATTGATTTTTTATTTTGTTTTTGTTTCTGTTTTTTTGGTCTGTTCACTGTGTGCTCTATGGACCTAAATGCTAGGCATGCGATTTTTTTTTTTTTTTGCTAATAATAATATTCTGTGTGTTATATGCCACTTCAACATTACAACTTGACAGTGTCTCAGATAGAAATATACTCAAACATTGTTTAAAAAATATTTTCTTCTATTAAAAACTGGGGTACAGAGCGAAACAAAGACTTTTCAACTGAGGACTATTGAATGACTGAGAAGCACCTAAAGAAATGTTCAGCATTCTTAGTCATCAGGGAAATGCAAATCAAAACAACCCTGAGATTCCTCCTCACACCAGTCAGAATGGCTAAGATGAAAAACACAGGTGACTGCAGATGCTGGCAAGGATGTGGAGAAAGAAGAACACTCTTCCATTGTTGTTGGGATTGAAAGCTGGTACAACTACTCTGGAAATCAGTCTGGCAGTTCCTCAGAAAATTGAACATAGTATTACCTGAGGTCCCAGCTATACAACTCCTGGGCATATACCCAAAATATTCCTCAACATATAACAAGAACACATGTTCCACTATGTTCATAGCATCCTTATTTATAATAACCAGAAGTTGGAAAAAACCCAGATGTCCTTCAACAGATAAATGGATACAGAAAATGTGGTACATTTACACGATGGAGTACTACACAGCTATTAAAATGATGTATTCACAAAATTCTTAGCCAAATGGATGGAACTAGAAAATATTATCCTGAGTTAGGTAACCCAATCCCAAAAGAATACAAATGGTATGCACACACTGATAAGTGGATATTAGCTCAAAAGCTCCAAATACCCAAGATAAAATTCACAGACCACATGAAGCTCAAGAAGAAGGAAGACCAAAGTGTGGGTGCTTCTGTCCTTCTTGGAAAATTGAAGAAAATACTCACGGAAGCAAATATAGAGAAAAAATGTAGAGCAGAGGCTGAAGGAAAAACCATCCAGAAACTGTCCCACCTGGGGATTCATCCCATTTATAGTCACCAAATTCCAGCACTATTATGGATGCCAAGAAATGCTTGCTGAAAGGAGCCTGATATAACTGTCTCCTGAGAGGCTCTACCAGAACCTTACAAATACAGAGGCGGATGCTTGCAGCCAACATTGGTCTGAGAGCAGGGTCCCCAATGGAGGAGTTAAATAAAGGACTGAAGGAGCTGAAGGGGTTTGCAACCCCATAGGTAGAACAACAATATTAACCAGCCAGACCCCCAGAGCTCCTAGGGACTAAGTCACCAACCAAGGAGTATACATGGCTCCAGCTGGATATATAGCAGAGGATGGCCTTGTCAGGCATCAATGGAAGGAGAGGTTCTTGGTCCTATGAAGGCTAGATTGATGTCTCAGTGTAGGGGAATTGAGGGGTGAGGAGGAGGAAATGGGTGGGCAGGTGGTGGAACACCTCATAGAAGCAGGCAGAAGGGGGACTGGATGGAGATTTCTGGGAGGGAGAAACCATGAAAGGGAATAACATTTGAAATATAAATAAAAAAATTCAATTAAAAAGAAGAAGAAGAAAAAGAAGAAGAAGAACAAGAAGAAGAACTACATCACCTATGCTAAGATAGAAGAAAAATTAAACCCAAAATTGGTAACAAGGAAAAAAAGGAATAAAACTAAAATGAGAAATCAACAGAAAAGAAAGAAAGGAAACAAATAGGAAAATGCAGATGAGTAAGTAGTTAAGAGCTGATTCTCTGAAATATCTGTTAATAAGGCTCTGGTGGGGAAAAGAGAGAGAAGATATAATTTAGCAGTAATGGGGATGTAAAGAGTTATTACTACAGACCATACATACATCACAAGAATACAAAGCAAATGTATGTGACTTTCAACATGCTTGTTGAGATGGCATGGGCCTTAGAGACAACTGAAATTGAAAGGGCCAAGTTTTCCAGTCTTCAGCACAGACACCAGACAGCTTTAACTGTGTCCTTTTAAAGTGTGGCAGAGTACAATGTTACAAAAACCTTGAGAAACTCATAGTTCTTTTATATAGTCCAAAGTCCACTCAGCATGCAACCCTTTGATTGCACTCCTAAATGTGTATCCAAGAGACATTAAATCATTTCTGTACAAGAGATGTGCAAATGGCTTTGCAGAGCAGGTATAGTCTTAGAGCCTCACTATGGAAACAAGGCATAAATAGAATAGAAAAACTGATAGATATTTGATATGAAGGAACAAATACCTTTCATGTGCACATTGATGAACTGAAAACATGCAAAGACAAACAGCCAGTTATCAAAAATTCTATGATGTCTAGATCTATCTATTCAAAGCTGGAGAAAATAAATGTAATTCATTTTATTTCAAAATAAATAAATAAATAAAATATTTTCTTATAACACCCAAATCAAAACATTATCTCTCAAGTTCTACTAGATAACACACACAGGATTCTCTGTGTATGTTTGTGTGAGTTACATATATATGGGTGTGCAGTGGACCAGAGGAGGATATTGGATAGTTCTTACACTGTTCTATGTCTTATTCCTTTTAAGATACAGTCTTTTACTGAACTAGAAGCTCACTATTTTGGGGAGACCAGATGGTCAGCAATCTCCTGAGACTGAGCTATTCCAGCTTCTGAGTTCTGGGGTTACAGATAAACACAAAAGTCCAGAACTTTTATGTGGGTGTTGGAGCTTTAAACTCAGGTCTTCATTCTTTTGTATGACAGGAACTGTTGCCCATTTTTTATTTTTGAATAACTTGATCCATAGATAATGAAAAGTTAGATCAAAATATTTAAGCTATTCTAATCCTAAAAAGTACAGTGTCCATGGAGAACAGAAGAAGGTGTCAGTGCCTTTGTATCTTTGAATTACAGATAGTTGTTTGCTACCCAAATGTGAGTACAGGGAACAAAACCCAGGTACTTTAAAAATGCATAGAGATTTTTTTCATTAATTAATTAACTTATTCATTTATATCCCAGTTGCCCTCACTTTTCTCTCCTCCAAATCTCACCCTTACAACCCTTCTTCCCATGTTCCCTGTTCCTCTTTTCCTCATAGAAGAAAGGGACCCCCCTTAGGTCCCAACCCACCCTGGCCCATCATATTACAGCAGGAATAAGTATATCCTCCCACTGAGGCCAGAGAAGGAAGCCCATCTAGGAGAAAGGGATTCAAAGGAAGACAACTGATTTAGCCATTTCCTGCTAAAATTGTTAGAGAATGCACATGAAGACCAAGTTATCTGACTCTGCAGGTCTTATTGTAGTGTCCTTGACCCTTCCAACACATTCAACTCTATCCTCACCTTCTGCAAGCATCCCCCAAACTCTGCCTGTTGTTTGGCTATGGATCTCTTCCTCTGTTTCCATCTGCTGCTGAATAAAGCCTCTCAGGAGACAATGATGTTAGATTCCTATCTGCAAGCATAGCAGAATATCATTAATAGTAAAAAGGGTTGGCTCTCTCCCATGGGGTAGATCTCTGGTCCAGCCAGTCATTGTTTTGTCATTCCCTCAATCTCTGCCCCATCTTTATTCCTGCATGTGTAATTGGCAAGACAAATTTTGGGTCAAAGGTTTTTTGGGCTAATTTTTTCTCCTTCCCTCCACTGGAAGTCCTACCTGATACAAGATATGGCAACTTCCATTTACATATCCCCCACTGTTAGGAGTCTCAGCTAGATTTACCGCATACACTCCCAAGAGTCTCCCCCTTTCTAAGTCTCTGACTTGTCATAGAGATGCCCACACCTACTGATTTCCATTCTCTCTCCCAGCCCTCTCTCCACACCTGACCCACCCCTTTTCCCCCTCCCCATGTTCCATCCACTTTCCTCACAACCTGCACTTACAATGTATATTTTATTTCCCCTCCAAGTGAGAGTGAAGCATCATCCCTTGTTACTTAGCTTCTTTGTGTTTGTGGACTGTAGCATATAATTATCACGTAATTTACAGTTAATGTCTATTTATAAGAGATTACATATCATAGATGTCTTTCTGATGGCAGTTAACAGATAATGAATTAGAGTAGAGTCATTCCTTGGTCAGAGGATCCTGGGCTTTCAAAGATGGAGGTTAGAAGCTGAGTACTACTATATGTGCTTTTGTTGTTCTTGTCTTCTGACTCTGCACATAATGTGTACATTTGTTTCAAGCTACTGTAGCCTTGACTTCCCTGCCATGCTGGACTGTATCTTGGACTGTGAACTAAAATAAATCCCTTATCTCTTAAGTTGTATTTACAACAGTATGGTGTTGCAACAATATGAAAATAAATTGAGATGTGTGTGTGTGTGTGTGTGTGTGTGTGTGTGTGTGTGTGTGTGTGTGTTTACAGGTATATGTTCACCTGTGTGCACATATCTCTAGAGCACAAAAGACAACCTGCCTGTTATTTTTCAGCACTGTTTACCTTATTCATACCAAGGTCTCACACTGATCTGGAAATTGCCAAATGGTGTCATCTGGCTGGGAAGGAAGCTCCCAGGATCCATTTGCTTCTTCCTCCTCTGGTATTGGTAGCTTGTTCCTTCACATATGGGCTTTTCACATTGGTTTTGGGGCTCAAACCCAGGTCCTCCAAGACACACACTTAACTGCTGCACTAATTCCATAGCCTAGAACATTTTGGAAAAGTTTTAAGAGTAAAATAGTATATATTTTTTTTTTCATAGGCATCTGTTCTGTTGCTCTGATCAAATGCCCTCACAAAAAGCAACTTAGGAGAGAAAGTGATTTATTACAATTTACAATTCCAGGTTATCTTCCATCATTTTTGGAAATCAAAGAAGAAACTTTGAACAGGTTATCACATCATATCTACAGCAGAAAGCAAACAGAAATAAATACATATATGCTTTCTTGTCTGTTGTTCTCTCTACACATGCATAGTTTAAGACACCCTGCCTAGGGTATGATGGTTCATACATTTGTTTACTTAATTAAGACAAGTCTCCACAGACATACCCACATGCCAACCTAAATATCCCTTCAGTGAGACTTTCTTCCTAGGTGATGTTAGGTTGTATCAAGTGGACAATTCCAACTAGCTGTGACAATTTCTACTTCATGCTTGCCTACAGGTAGAATATCATAGACAGAATACCCCCAAAAGTCAATTCTTGTACTTGCCCCTTAGGACTCAGCTCAGTGGTGGAATGCGAGGGGAACACAGAAACTTCCTGTCTGTACTTCAGCATACCATTCTGTGTTGTAGTATGCAGACTTGTACAGAACAGCCACATGTATGGATTTTGAGGTGGTAGAGAGGGCTTCAGAAAACAATATGAAAAGAAGTCAAACTTTTTTATTCCTAGGGCTGAAACTAAAACTAATTTTTCATTTCCACTTGACATTGCAGTGTTCTTGAGGGGATCTGAGTATTCTCTTATGGTAATGGAGATCTCACAGCTCCAAACTCAAATCATTATGGCTGTTCATAGCACAGTGTCTCTCTCTAAAGCTGAAAAAACTCCATTTCCCTTAGGAGACCTATCTTAGTTTTTATTTGAAACAGGAAAATATAGTACATTTCCTGAGGACCACTTTGCAGTTAAATAAAACAAATCACACAAGTTTCTTCTCCTCCTTATTTTCTGCTCCCCCAGTCATAGTGCCCTTAGCTTCTGGGGTTATCTCTGGCAGCTGTGCAGCCCACAGTGCAAAGACTCATGCTTTCTCACTGGCTAAGCTTAAGGGCAAAATTTTGATTTCTTTGACAACCTGGTTTATTTTTAGAGATATTAGGATGAGTCACCTCTCCTGACATTTGTTTCTATAAAAACTGACTTTAAAATGTCACACTTCCAACTCTTTTCAAAGAGAAAGAGAAAACCTGAAAAAAGCAACTGAACTCAAAGAGGATTCCAGTTGAGAATTCTTTCATACTGCTTGTCTATCTGTTTCCCTTTACTTTCTGACATGATGGATTGGCTTTCTCTGACCACCTCCTGTGAAAGCTACATTCAGTAGGTGTTTGTGAGTGTGATCTGACCAGAGATACCTGAAAGCATAAAGATGGTTATCAAATGAGTTGGCACATTTGTGGCCTTGTATCCACACATGGATGAGTTAGTAGCTGTCAAATTACACATGTGGCCCATTTAATACCACTTCATTTAAATGTTTACAGTTTGTGTTTCAAGAATTCTCTGCAATGTGTGTGTGTGGGGGGTGATATAATATTGAACACATTCCACCTTCATTTGGTTTTCTTTAGTTGTATCAGAGCAACTGGGGAGTCAGATGCAGATGGATTTCTGTGAGTTCAAAGCCAGCCTAGTCCACATAGCAAGTTTCAAGTCAGCCAGGGCTATATAGTGAGAATCTTTCTCTGTGTCTCTGTCCCTATCTTTGCCTTTCTCTCTGTCTGTCTGTCTCTGTCTCTGTGTCTCTGTCTCTCTCTCTCTCTCTCTCTCTCTCTCTCTCTCTCTCTTTCTCATACACACAATGCTAAGTGATTAGAATGTCAGGTCAATGACAAAATGTCTGATTGATTTCCATATACTATAGAAAAATATAGGCCCCAATATAAGTAGTTAAAAGAGGAAAAGATAATATAAAAATGCAAACATTTTAAAACAAAATGCACAGTTGGAATTATCAGGATTTTCTTCTGTTTTTCAAAAATTTTCACGTCCCATGTATTTCTTTTAAATGAAAAAAATACTAAAAACTTATGTTGTTTTAAGATCTTCTAAAGACAGGCATGTATGTAGCTATACATTTAAATATATATTTTCGAACATCCTTAGACTTAGTTGTCCATCCATCAGGACCCTGCTCTGTCTTACCCTCCCATTGTTTTCGGCACTTAAATCACACAGCTCAATATTTCCCTTTTGCTCCTTCAATCATCTCTATTCCATTACCCCCCATCTCTTAAGATCTTTTACTGTATACGCATTAATGGTCCCTTTCTGGTTCTCTAAATTCTGCAAGAGCTCTGAAGTAAACAAGCAAATTTAGAGATTCAATCCTAAGATCATACATGTAACATTTTTTTCATATAGTGTTTTCCAGCTCTATCCACTTACCTTCAAGTTAGTTGTGTGTCTCTTTATAACTGAATAAAATACCAATATATATATATATATATATATATATATATATATATATACATACATACATACATACCACATTTTTATTATCCTTTAGTTGACAGACATTTAGGCTGTTTCCATGGTTTAGCTTTGGTGAATAGATGATTAAGCATGCATGTGTCTCTTTGGTTATATGAACAGGAGTGACAAGCCTAGTATTAGTGAGTCCTATGGTAAATGTATTTCTCATTTTCTGAAGAACTACTACATTGATTTTAACACTAGGTACATCAACTTGCACCCCACCAACAGTGCATTAGAGCTCTCTGTTCTTCAAACCATTGACAAGATTTATGGCCTTTTAAAAAAATCTTAGTCACGCTAACTGAGATAAGATGAAATTTCAAAGTAGTTTTAATTTCCATTTCTCTAATAGCTAAGGATTGTGCATATTTAAAAGAAAATATATTCCTTGACCCTCTGTATTTCTTCTTTTGAAGACACTGTTCAGTTGAAAATTACTTTTTATTTTCATAATACTTTTATTGCCTCTTTAGGAATTTCATATCTTGAACTCTCACTTCCCAATAATCCCAGATCTGACCCATTCCTTGGAACCACCTATCCTATCCTAAAAAGGAAAAAGAAAACAAAACCAAAAGCAAACAAACAACAACAAGAAGTCCAATTTGTGTTTCTCATATACTCACTGGAACATGGTCATCTTCCAAGTGGCTAGCCCCTTAAACAGAGTCTTTCCCTTTCACATCCTGCTAGAAGCCATCATTGTGAAGAGCTACATTTCATCATCCTTATCATAAGTTTTAAGAGTTCTCTTAGGTGGATTTTTGTCTTGGCTGTATGGGAGTATGAGGTAGGAGTTGTCACAGAGCTTTCTATGTCTCTCCTTCTCAACTGTAGGTCTTTGGTCATCAATATTTTAGCTAACGTAGCTTCCTTGGTATTTACAGAGATCCAGAGCATGGATCTTCTACATCTACATGGTCTCTGACATCAGCCTGTGCCAGGATCCTTACTATGATCTTCAATGGCTGTACAGACTGTGGGCATAAACACAGTCCTCTGAGCCTGCACAGGCTGCCAGGTATTACCATGGACTTAGATGGCAGCACAAACACTCACATGAATGAATATGGCCTCTGAAAGCAGCCTCTGTACAAGGACACCAAGATGATCACCAGGCAGAAGCTCAGGCCAAGGATATTCACATTGGCCGTTAGTGATAACATGAGCCATGGCCATTAACGTAGACTGCACTAGGACCACACAGCTCCAACTTTTTTGATTGTTTTTCCCCCCCGTGGTGTTGAGCATTTTGTTTGGTTTTGTTTGTACTTCCTTTATATTGTAGACTACAATGACCTACTGATTTGTAAGCTCCATGTTGATACAAATATATTAACAAATTCTCAGTAAATATAAATGAAGGAATAAATTAGTGAGAAAATTGGTAAGTCTTCAAGTAAATTGGGATAGTGTTAAAATGGTAGAAGAAATGATTTGCTTTAATTGTCAACTTGGCACTATCTAGAATAAACTGAGAAGAAGGAACTCAACTGAGAAATGGCTTTCTTCCATCAGACTGTAGGTGGGTCATGGTGATGAATTGCAAGTAAATGACAGTCATTATAGGGGGTTAGCCTCTACAGCTGGGGATTGAGTATTGAGAGCTTTCTCCTACAACTGTTGAAATGATTTTCCAGGGGGCAGGATTGACAAATAGATGAGCAATTAAGGTATATTAAATTAGTCTACAAGGTTAAAAATGGTAGTCATGGCACACAGCAAAAACTTATATAGTGAAAAGTATGTTTCAAATTTGCTAATGGAAGATTTATATAAGATTATTAACAATAGATTTGATTAAAGACAGATAAGTATGTGCCTTGTCTCATAATATTTTAGACAGTGGAAGTCCAAGGCCCTAGTGGCCTTATAGTGAGCTTGATACAGCAGAATCAAGAGGGTCCTGAACTATTACAAAGAAGGCACTGTCAATTCAGCAAGGTTTCAGTGTAAACTATTGTACTAATCCAGGTAAGGCAGAATGCTCCTCTCTGTAATTTCAGAGTACTTATAGAAGAGGTTTATCTAAAGCTGTGAACATACATTGTTCAGATTCAAATCCATCTGGTTAGAGGGACAGGATGATTCAAGAACCAATCTTCTGGATTTAGACACAGACAGCATCCAAATGCAGATGAGACAACTATAAACCATAGAAAGTGGCCAGGGTATGTCTGAAAGTAATTCTAAGGTACAAGGTTTCTGGCTTTTACTCCTTGTGTTGTTTATGTTAGTGGAAAAACAAAGCATAACAAAACAACATTCACAACTACAAAAACCCAGAAGTAAGCATTTATAGTAAGCCTCTTAGAACACAAATACCACCTCACTTGTCTGTCAAAGTCTTTTGGTAGCATAGGGACCTTTCTCATCTGTCTTGTCAAAATGGTGTTCTCTATCCCAATGTTTTATCTAAGAGTTCAGGGTTGAACAGATACTAGTGTACTGTTTTTTACATTGTCACACACACACACACACACACACACACACACACACACACACCACTTCTATCTATCTATCTATCTATCTATCTATCTATCTATCTATCTATCTTTCTCTATGGAACTGAGACTAACTCTTGAATTCACCTTCTCCCCACAAGGGCTTGTTATATACCCCAGGTTCACTTCATATTTATGATTACACTTCTCAGTGGTAGAAATACAGATATTATCATCATCCCAGTTCCTGAAATCCTTTGTGTTCTGACTCCAGTTCCTATTATAGAGAATAAATTTAAATTCTATATTTTACAAACTTGATTAAGGTGATTTTTGTTGTTGTTTTGTTCTGCTTTATTTTTATTTATTTGATTAACTGAAATGTTCTTGTAAGAGAAACTAGTGTGTGGTTTATGTTATGATTTTCTTATTCTTTTGAAGCATCGTTGGTCATTCATAAGAGTGGTGTTGCCTCTGGAATGTTTTGAGTAGTGGGGTCACTTAGCATTGCATTCTATGAGGAGGAGGAAAATCATTGTTTCTTAGTTTTATGGTTCAGCTTTGGAATAGAATCTCAAGTGATGTGATTCTTCTCACATAGATAATTTAGATTTAATTAGATTTAAATTCACATTTAGATGTGGGGCGAAATGTTTGTTTACCTTCACAGATCTATTGCCTAGGAAGATGATTGCTAGAGGACAAATGATCTTTATATCAGGAATTTTTTTCTGCTTTTGAGTTCTTATGTCCTTCTAGAGAAATGTGATCATTTCAAGATCACTAAAGGCTGAGTAGTATACTTTTGTTCTCATGGGTCCAAACTCACTGGCATATTATTTAAAGGGTTCTTTGCTTGCTCAATAAATATCAAGTGTTTTCTTATTAAATAGCTGAAGATTGCCATAGAGTGACAATTAAATGACTCAGTGCCCTTGTGAAATGATTGGAAGGCACAGCACCTGACTTTGAAAATTGTAGTTGATAAAAACTTGACACTCGGGATTTTCTTGATGCTTCAGACCTATGAAGGTTAAGTTCTCAATTTTATAGTTTCATTTAAAAGGTAGAAACCCAACTAAGGTTTTGTAATTATCAAAGGTTTACTCTCATTTGATGTCTTTAGTTGTTTTATAAATACATTAAATCACCAAGTTTATAATACGTGGATGAGAAAAAAAATGGACATGAGAAGAAAAAGTACACAGAATCTAAGTACACATTATTTAAATCCATTATCACATAATTAACTCCATTTAAATTTTTTCTCTTCTTTATTGAAAATAAGTTCTTCTTTAATACAATACCTCCCAACCTCAGATTACCTTCTCTCCACTCCTTCCAGGTCCTCTGCATCTTTCCCCTCCTCCAGATTCACTCCCCCTCCATTTGCTTTTCAGAAAAGAATAGGCATCCAAGAGACAACAGCCAATCAGGACAAAGCAAGATGCAATTAAGCAAAGTCGAAGCCCTAATATCAAGGCTGAACAAGGCAACCCAGTAAGAGGAAGTCTCAAAAGCAGGCAAAAGAGTCAGAGACACACTTACTCCCACTGTTAGGAATCCCACAAAAAACATGAAGCTAATCACCATAACATATATTCAGAGGGCCTGGTGCAGCAGGCACAACAAATCCATATGTTAGCCTTCAGTCTCTAATCCAGTGTGATCTCTGATTAGTTGATTCAGTCGGCCATGTTCTCCTGGTATTCTCCATTCCTCTCACAATCTTACATCTCCACTCCTGCCACCTTAGGAAAGATTCCCTAGTCTCCAAGGCAATGAACCTGATGGAGAACTCCTATTTAGAGTCTCTCTGTGTATAAAGTCTAGCTTTGGATCTCTGCACCTCTCCCACTTACTGCATGAGGAAGCTTCTCTGATGATGTCTGGACGTTGAACCATTTTGTGAGTAACATTAGAATTCATTTCATTATTTATTTATTTAGCCAGTTGTGTTTGGTTTGACACATTTCTTTTTCCATAGCCTAAACAATACCTTCTTGCTCCAAAGAGACTGGAATGCAGGGATGAAGGCACCAGGCAGGCACCAGTTCAATCTCTTTACTTTCAGTAAGCTGTGCAGAAGTTTCTTTAGCCAATGGGAACTTACTAAGTTTTCAGAGAGTAACCTATCCTAACATCAGCCTGGGTTGTTTAGGGATCTCCATAAGAGAGCTTCAGGGTCAACAATTCAACCAAACATACCCCAGTCCCACCACTGGAAGATATGCCTGGCTACAAATGAAGAGTTCATGTTCCATATCCTTCATGACTAGGAATACTCACTAGAATCACCCTCATATGTTTCGGGAAGTTTCCACTGTGGTAGGTTTCCACACCATCCCAACCCCCACCTCATTACAGTTGCATTTCTCTATACTGTTTCCCCCTTCCCCTCCATGCCTGATCCCTAATGTTCTTTTCCACACAGACCTAGTCATCCTGCAGAATCTATTTGGTTTCTAGGTCCAAAGGAGGGTCACTATAACCATCCTCTGATGTAGAAATTATTTAATCCCACTCTAGAGTTTCTTGATCATTCAATTCCTGTGTAAAAGGCACACACAACCTTTATATTTTCAGTAACCAGCACTAGAGCTTGGCAGATATCTACTCTCTATGCCATTAGTATCTACTTTCCTATCAATAACTCCAAGTTGTTTCATCTGGGCTGCTCATAACTCTAATTGACCAGGCCTCAGGGACACATTTTTATAACTAAAGCAACACATGGCAGCTTCTCCTCCCTTCCTCCTTCACCTTCTTTTCACCTTTGTGGTTCTCCTCTGACCCCAAACCTGAGAATCCTAAACTCCAGCTATGTCTCTTCTATTCAACTATTAGTTGTTGGTGTCTTCATTTACCAATCTGAGATACCTTTGGAGTAAGGTCACATAGTTTCACTTGCATTTATTTATAGACTCTCTCATCTTGGAGGCCCTCACTTAGTGTTACAATACATATCAAGATCAAGCCTCAACAATCCTATTTACCTAACTTCTCAGGGTCTGTGGATGGTAGCTTGATTATGATTTACCTAACAGCTACCATATTTGTCTTTCTGAATCCCACTCAGTATTATATTTTCTAGCTGTTTCCATTTGCCTGCTATACAATTTCATGATGCCATATTTTAAAATAGATGAGTAATACTTCATTGTATAAATGTACCACATGTTCTTTATCTAACATTCAACTGAACAACATCTGTGTTGTTTACAGTTCCTGGCTATTATGAATAAATCCACAATGAACATTGTTGAACATGTGTCCTTGTGGTTGAATAGAATATCCTTTTGGTATATGCATAAGAGCATTATTGAGGTTGACCAATTCCCAATTTAGTGAGGAACTACAATACTGATTTCCATAGTATTGCACAAGTTGGCACTTCCATCAGCAATGGAAGAGAGTTACCTTTGCTTCATATCCTCATCAGTGTGAGCTGTCTCACTTGTGTTATTAATCTTAACCATTATGGCAGGTGTAAGATGACATCTCAAAGTAGTTTTGATTTGCATTTTGCTGAAAGTTAACAATGTTGAACATTTTAAAAATGTTTTTTGGCCATTTGAGATTCCTATATTAAGAATTTTCTGTTTAAATATATATACCCAAGTTTTGATTTGGTTTATTTGGGTTTTTACTACCTAGTTTCCTGAGTTCTTTATATAGTTGGACATTACATCAAATGTGGAGTTGGTAAAAATCTTTTCTCACTCCATAGGCTTCCTTTTTCTCATATTGACAGAATCTTTTCATACAGAAGCTTTTCAGTTTCATTAAGTCCAATTATTTGTCAATTTTAATGCCTGCATTATCTGTGTTCTGTTCAAAAAGTTGTTCCTTATGCCAATGTGTCCCAAGACTATTCCCCAAGTTTTTCTTCTATGAAGTTTAGTGCTTCTGGTTTGATGTTGAAGTATTGCAGTGACTTGAGGTGTCAGGGTGGTTTGGACTAATTCATGCCCATGGGATTGATTTCAAGTTGATCCAGTAATTGTATGGCTACTCCCTCAGACTCGGTTCTATCCTTCTTCCTACACTTTTGTAGGCATGAGAAATTTGGGGTCTAAAGTTTTATTGGTGGGTTGGTGTCCTTATACTTCCACTGAGAGTACTTCCTGGCCACAGTCCTTCCATTTCAGGCTCTACATGCCACACTGCAAGAAATCTAGCTAAAGTCACCCTCATATACTCCCAGGAGCCCCCCTCATCCAAAGTCTCTGGCATGTCCTAAAGATGTACCTCCACTCCCCAACCCACCTGATTTCCATTCATTCTCCAAACCCTCTCTCCCAGGCTTTCCTTATACCTGGTCCCTCTGCTACATTTCCCTCCACATTACCTCTCCCATACAGTTCCCTCACATGATCCAACTTCAATAAATATTTCACTTCCTCTTCTGAGTGAAAGTCAAGCATCCTTCCTTGGGCCCTCCTTATTATTTTGCTTCCTTGGTCTGTGGATTGTAGAATGTGTATCTTGTACTTTTTTGGCCAATAAGTGTACTTATAAGTGAGTACATACCATGCATGTCCTTTTGAATCTGGGTTACCTGACATCGGATATTTTCTTGTTCCATCAATTTGGTTGAAAATTTCATGATATCTTTGTTTTTAATACTACTCAGCTGAGCAGTATTCCATTGTGTAAATGAACCATATTTTTTCTTTAACCATTCTTCTGTTGAAGCACATCAATGTTGTTCGCAGTTTCTGGCTATTACCAATAAAGCAGCTATGAACATACTGGAGAATGTGTTCTTCTGGGATGGTGGAGAATGTTTTGGTTACTGAGGTAGAAGTATTCCCAATTTTCTAAGAAATTTCAAATTGTTTTCCAAAGTGGTTGTACAAGTTCATATTCCCACCAGCAATGGAAGAGTGTTCCTCTTGCTACACATCCTTGCCAGCATATGCTATAGCTTGATATTTTTATCCTAGCCATTTTGATAGGTGTAAGGTTGAAGCTTAGGGTCATTTTGATTTTCATTTTCCTGATAACTAAGGACTTGGAACATTTCCTTAAGTGTTTCTCAGCCATTAGAAATTCATCTGTTGAGAATTCTATTTAGCTCTCTACCCCCATTTTATAATTGGGTTATTTGATGTTTAACATCTTGAGTTATTTACATGTTTTGATATTAGCCCATTTGTATGTTATAGTGGTGGTGAAGTTCTTTTTTCCTGGAAGTTATGGGTTAGGAATTTTTTATCTTTTGTATTTTCTTTGACTGTTTTGTCAATATCTTCTAAGGTATCTTCTTCATCTGAGATTCTCTCTTCTATCTCTTGTATTCTGTTGTTGCACCTTTAGCTCTTGACCTCTTTCCTAGGTTTTCCATTTCCAGGTTTGCCTCTATTTGTGATTTCTTTATTGTTTCTACTTTCATTTTTTGATCTTGAATCACTTTGTTCAATTCCTCCACTTGTGTTTTCCCATACTTATTTAAGGGATTCATTTGTTTCCTCTTTAAGGGCTTTTACCTGTATACCTGTGTTTTCCTGTATTTCTTTCAAAATGAATTATTTATATCTTCCTTAAAGGACTCTATTATCTCCATGATATAGGATTTTATGTCAACATCATGGTTTTCAGGTACCTTGGGGGAATCCAGAACTTGCTGTGATGAAAGAACTAGGATCTGATGGTGCTCAGTGGCATTGGTTTCTGTTATTTACATTCTTGTGCTTGCCTCTTGCCACATGGTTATTTCACACGTTAACTGGCCCTGCTCATTCTGACTGAATGCTGTATGTCCTGTGAGCCTGTGAGCCTGGTTGGGAAGGAGCTCTTAGAAGTCAGGTTGTCTGGGAGTGTGAGAGTGGTTCTGGAACACCAGCTCTGCCCCAGGCAAAGTTGTGGACTGGAAGGAAGATGTGTCTCAATCAGGGCAAGGGTCTACCTCTGCTGGGGCCTGTGGGGATCCCAGTTAAGTCATGTATTAGGATGGGGAAGTGTCTCAGCTGTGAGCCTGGTTGTATCAGAGTTCTTGGGAGTCAAGCTGTCTCTTGGTGTGAGAAGGGGTCTGGAGTGCTGACTCTGCCCTGGGCTGGAAAGCTTTGTCAAAGATGTATGTATGTATGTATGTATGTATGTATGTATGTATGTATGTATTTATTTATTTTTATATACATTTCAGTTGTTGCCCACCCTTGGTCCTCTGTCCCACAGTTCTCATCCCATTCCTTTTCCCCTTGCCTCTGAGAGGGTGCTCTCCTCCCATCCTATCTCCCCCTTCTCTGGAGCCTCAAGTCTCTAGAGGATTAAGTGTATCTTTTCCCACTAAGGCCTGACCAGGCAGACCTCTGACGTATTTGTGCCAGGGGCCTCAGACTGGACTGTGTACACTTCTGGTTTGTGGCTCAGTCACTGGAAGCTCTCTGGAGTCTGGGATAGTTGACACTGTTGGTCTTCCTATGGGCTTACCAACCTCTTCAGCTTCTTCCATCCTTTCCCTAACCGTTCATAGGAGTTCCCAACTTCAGTACAATGGTTGACTGTAAGTATCCAAATCTGTCTCTGTCAGGTGCTAGTAGGGCCTCTCAGAGGACAGCCATACTAGCCTCCTGTAAGCAAGTACAACATAGCATCAGTAATAGTGTAAAAAAAAAACATTTTCTAAAACCAGCCCATTTTCTGTGCAAATATTCAGTGAAGTTATTACATTAAGTCAGCAACTAACTAAACCAAACCAATATGATAGCTTAATGCCACTGGACTTTAAAATTTATTAATTATTAATGAGTTTCAACAAGGAGTATTATATATGAATTAAAAACAACATTCACTAATAAAATACATATCTTATTTGAGAATAGGAGAGTTAAAATTAAAAGTATGAAATCTAAAGTGATAGTTTAAGCACATATATTCAAATGTGTAGTCTTCTGTCCTTTTGTTTAGTCAATCTTAAGGATGCATCTATTTTAAAGCATATGAAAGCTGTCTTTATGAACTGAAACTATAAGAGATATAAGCCTAGTTCAGGTCTAGCTCATAGTTAGCTTAAGGGAGGACAGGACAAGAAGTGTGGGAAAATGAATCCCCCTCAATATTCAGCAATAAAATTTTTCTATCATTTTGTTGATCAGGCAATGAATCTTACAGTGCAGAGTTCCTAGGTCAAGCCATGTGTTAGGTCTCTGAAGCATTTCACATGGAACTCTAGAGGTTACCAACCTGTTTTCCAAGTGTCACTTCCATTTACTCTGTACTCTGGGGGTGGTATTTTGTGAGTTGTCTTTTATTTAGTAATTAAAATAATAAGTATTAAAATACTTCTAGTTACTCTTTCTGATATTCATAGGAATTTAGAGACATTCTAAAGTATAATTTTCTACAGAAAGGCAAGTTAAAAAATTATGTATTTAAAGTGTTGAATTGGTACCTAGCTAATTAGTGTTATCTACTATCCACTGAGTATTGATTGGATCATCTCTTTCAAAGATCATGATGAATATATGCCTTCTGTACACTAAATTTTGTATATTAATTCATTATATTCTTTTGTTTCTCAAATGGTGACCTATGAAAACACTGACAGTCTATCCACACTGGTTCATGTGAAATTTTGATGATGACTCATTTCTTTTACATGCTTTTATTTCTTGGCATTCATGTTTAAGGTTTATTATATCAGTTTCTTCCCTTAAATTTGAAACAGAGTGCAAGTTTGTGTCATTTCAGGGTGGAAATGTGTTCTGAGAAATATATCCTGCAGGGACTTTATCATGGTGCTTCACTTAAAGTGTTCTTACACATACTAAAACAGCAACCGTTGACTAGATGAGCAAATGAGAGAATATGAGACATTGTTCATCTCATTGACTCAAATATTATGTGTCATCTGCCTGTTTTTACTAGGACTTAAGAGAGCTTCAGATAGTTTCTCCTCCATTTTCCACAAATTTTAGCAGAAATAGCTAGTAAGGAGAAGTAAAACTTCCCTGCCTGGTTGTGTCAGCACTTGACGGTATGGCCTGGTTGTGTCAGCACTTGCCGGTATGGCCTGGTTGTGTCAGCACTTGCCAGTATGGCTACACAGAAAACTGGACAGCAGAGACAGACTACAAACAGACTAGATATGCACTGTATAGAAAGGAGGTTCTTGTTTAAAAAGAGAACTCTACTAATAACTTCAGGGAAATATAAATTATTCTATCTTTTCTGCAAGGAAAAGTAAATTCATTTCTGCTTCATTCAAATGGCTAAAAATAGCATGGACTGATGTTTCGATTATCTAATTAACTTAATTATTTTTTATAAATATATATTTTTGATGTTTTCCTGGATGAATAATAATCAGCGAATGTACATGCTTCTCTTCAAGTAGGAAAAATCACTCACTGGCTCCAGGTAGAAAGCAGTGATAACTGCCTTCTAATAAGCAGGTCTGAAGTTCCAGGTAGGAAGCTTAATAGTAGGAAGCTTCCTGCTTCCTATGGGCAGATATTTGTGGAAATTTGATTAATTAACTTTAAAGATGGTATAATAAAGTCTCCAGGATACTCATATTATTTCTAACGTGGGCTCCATGGGGATTTTGGGTTTTACCCTGACATGACAGATTAGAAAAGCCTAAGAATAGGCTCATACAGTATTTGTTCAGTTTACTTCAGTTGTTCAGTTTTGTTTTAATTATCAAAATGGGTATGATTTTGAGTTTTGTGGTTGTTTTATTATTCCTCTGGGAAAGTGGTCAAGCTAAATGTTTTTTAAAGGACATGCTGATTTGTCTTTGTCTTTGTGATTTTAGAAAAGGTGAATAGATTATGCACACCTTCCAGAGTAATATGGATCAGATTTGATAGAGGGAGACTTCCTAAAGAACTTGATTCAAGAGAATCAAACAAAAAAGTTAAAGACTCTTTGTGCCATCTCACATGGCATGAATGAAGACTTATGATTGGTTATTATTAAAATTGGCTCATAAAAGGACTGTCATTCATATCTTCCAAAAAAGGAGCAGAATTTTATCCTAAATAGTCTGTACACCCTACTAATACAATCCATACAGATATCTTGATGATTCACAAACTTTGTTTTGAGGTTTGTATATTGCAGATTGTACAGCCTTTGTGAGATTCATGGTCAGACATGCTGAACTGACCTGCTTGAACTCCTGATGTCATGGACTGACATCACAGACTATAACAATCAGTGTGGCTTTCACAAGGCCTAACCAACTCCCTCATTTTCCCTACCCGCACCCCCCAAAGATATCTCAATGGCCACATTCAGCAGGAAGAAATTATGAAGAGTCATCATCCAAGTTTCTCAGGCTTGCAGGTCTAGAGGTGCTTATTCTAAGGTTGTATTTCTGGAGAATTTAGAAATTGTCATAATTTAACACAGAGAAAGTAACTATAATTGATTGTGTAGCCATAATCTCATTTGGTAGAAATCTTTATAATTGTTACTAAGTTGTAGTTATAATTTCTTAGATTGGTATAAAATTTATTTTGTTACAGAATTAAGGTTTTCATTGGTATAAATTTCTTCTATTGATACAAACATTTTAAGAATACAAAGCTTAGACCCAGTCCTTCTCTAACTGCCATTGCAGACTGATTTTAGATGATTAAGCATACAAGCTAAGAGCCAGATAACAAATTCATGTCTCTCAGTGAATTGTTAGGGTGTTTTCAATATATTTTTAATTAGAAATAGCTGAGAATAGTTAAAGGACACTAGTTCAGATTACTTTGCATAGATAGATAGTTTTCAAAATGTCAGAAATCCACAGAATGTGACATTTAATATTAATCATTTGTTGTTGAGACATACCTGCTCTTGACAGCTCCCCATTCTTGGATTCAAAGATGAAACTGAGCATCTTTACATCCATGTGAGGTATGAGTGGCAAGGCAGCCACTGGGCAGAATTTGCCTATCCATCTACAGACAACTTTACTGTCCAGAAAAAGAACACACTATACAGAATAGTAAACTGATTATATTTGCTACAAGAGGGTAATCTGTCCTTTGTAATCTGTCAGATGATCCTGGGCCAAACAGTCACAATTTGATAGTCCAATGTGTTGGTAGACAGGGGACTGTATAAGTAAACAGCTGTCTCTACAGTTTGTCTCAGTTCTGGAAGCTTTGTCAGGCTTCTTATATTTTCAGGTAAATTTTATCTTGCTCTCAGAATTCTGATGGGATTAAAGACTAATTGTAGTCTCATAGCTAACCCAAGCTGCTTAGCATTGAGAATGATGATATAGATTTGAAAGGATGGTTTTCAGTTAGTAAACAAGCTAAGCAAGGGTAAGACAGGTATGAAATTATAAGCCTTTTTAAGTTAGGATAGATGACAGAATACTTTATTTAATTGACAAAAATGATGGACTGGGTGTTAGGTATACCTTATACTTTATAAATTACAGGATATAATTGGTATGCTCAATTTATATTTGAGAGGAAAGAGCCTTACAATTGGATAAAAAGGAAGAAATGTGGATTGCTGTCAATATGTAGGTAAGGGCAGGTGAAATATAAGAGTAGAGTTTGTGATTGTGCAATGAAAAAGATAGGTGGGGCTGAAAGTATCAGAGAGAACGGACAGGGGGTAGATAGACAAGGACAGAGAAAGATGGAGGAAGAAGACTAACCGGATCCACATGGCTTGAAATAGCCACAGGTAGCTATGAGTATAATAGAAGAGCAATAGAGTAATACAGGGCAATTTGTCCAATCTAGGAGTGAAGCTTGTGTCTATATCAATCTAGGTAGGCAGCTAGTATCAATATTAATTGGCTCTGAGTTCATTGTGTGGGTGTTTCGTGAGTTGAGAATTTACTGATATAAATCTGACTGATAATTTACAAGCCTCTGGAGTTTTGATTTACTGGGTTGCTGGGATTTATGATAGATAGCCATGGGGGCAGATGACTGGGTAGGTTACTGGGATTTGTGATAGATAGGCATGGGGGCAATGACTGGGAAGATAGAAGTGGTTCTGAGGCAGGGGAACCACAGGAAAGACCAAGGCTTGTAGCTCCCAAGAGAGGGAGGGCAGACTGAATTATTGGAGCATAGCCAGCGGTAGCATAGATTGATTTTTAATTTTTACATGCAACATATTATCATTTCCCTTTTCTGTGACTTTTACAATTCCTACAAATATTATTAATTCATAGAGATACCATAAATCCAATTTTCTTAGAAACAAAAATAACAGATCTTCATTTTTATCACAAACATTGCAGAAAGAATTTTACTCTGCAACACATTCCTTCAAAATTTCAGATGAGGAATTTCATAAATAGCTTTTAACTTTCAGAAAATAAAGGAAATGTTTCCTTTTGTGGGACATTTTCTATACCAATGAGCTGTGGCCTTGTATATGTTACTCGATTCATGTTACAATGAGTTGAAATTTGCTATATAGCAAGAATGCTTCTGTTTGATGAGGGCTAAAGTATGCTCCTGTTTGTACTTGAGTGATTGCTTGTACACTGGGATGCTCAGCTCCTTCTGAACCTAAGAAGTGTTTGGTCTAACTCTAGGAGGATTTGAAAACTTGATAGTAATAATTTTAGGGCTACCCTTTCTTATTCAAGTTTTAGGTTATGCTATCTTCATTGTTTCGTTATTTTTATTACTATTTTATCAACAACAGAGCTAAAATTACAAATATAAACCATGTGGAAAATTAATAAAATTTACAATGAATTGTGGGAGAATGACATCAGGAATCAGTGTATTTTAGCTTATATTGATAAGAGTTTTATTCTTTTATTCTTTTCATTCAGATATTCTATGTACTTACCCCAAAAGTGTTTAAATTTCCAAAGTAATTTTATAAATACATGACTTGTACTTTGAGGATAGTAAAAACATGGGTAAGATAGACATAAACATGCTTACACACAATTTAAATGGCATCAATATTCTAAGTCTCATGGTAGCATTCTGCTTAGGCATTCTGAATAGAGGGCTGTGCATAAAAAAAAAAAAAGAATCCATTCAGGGCTTAATGATGTCCCAGATAATACTGTCTTCGATATTTATAACTATATTCTGAGAATATATACTTTGATTCAGTTTGAAAACTTTGTGATATAATTATTTACTATAAAAAGATATTGTTTTTTTCATTTCATGTGCTGTGTAAAAAAAGTCTTTAAAACAAATAAGTTATAATTATTAAAATACTTTGATATATAAAAAGTGAGTTACTGTTACTTGATACTTCTTCCACTAAACAGTAGATTGGACTTGTGAGCCTCACTTAACTTCTGCATACTCAGCAATGAAAGTGTGATCTGTGTTTTGCTCAGCATGCTCTTTCCTAACATGTTGTCTGGGAATTTTCTCCACTCTACATCAAGTGCATGTGACATATAGGGAAAAGAAAGAAACCATGACACGCCATATTTTTCAAAAAGAGAACTACAATTTATTTCCGTTTTTTAAAGATTTATATAATATTTGTGTTATTCCAGGATTAAAATTACATTTATTAGCTCTATGATCTTAAGGCACATAAATTCTCTTAGTGCCTGAAATTATAAAACAGATATTTCCATTTTTTACAAAGCTTGTCTTCTCCCCCTTTTTGACTTTAGTAGGACTTGTAATCTGTCTCTAGTGGTTTCAGTAGCAACCAACATTATTGGCCAGTTGTTAGCACATTAAATTTTCTACAGCTAAAAGTGCTTCTGGAAAGTATCATTAGTTTTTCCAAGAATGACATTTAAAATAAAAATGTTGGTAGACTTTACAATATAATTTGATCATGTATGATAGTTATTTAGGATACTAACTAACAATATGGAAGCTTTAGTGATAATCTTTTAAAAAAATAAGTTCTGAAATTACTTTAAATAATGACATCATTATTTTAAAAAAATATACTTTTCAGAATATAATTTTAAGAGGTTTTGTTTAATACTTATTTGAAGGTTGATGTCTGATGTTTTCTACTGTTCCATGTGAGGGAAGCCTAATTCTTAGTCAGAATAGGTTTTTGAGATTATTGAGATTTACACTTCAAATGTAAAAAATGCAAAGAATTAGCTTGAATTGAATGAGAATTAAGAAAATATTCACCCATTCTTTCACTATTTCTGTTGTTAAAAAATTAATTAAGGGAATGTTTTAAGAGATGAGAGTTCCTTCACTGGTTGAGGAAGTGTAGACTATGGAGTTCAGGAGGGCTGGGATTTAGTCCTATATTCATACTTCCTACACTGAGCAATTATCTTTTATGAAAGGATGGATAGTTATCATAGTAAATCTTTTCTGTCTCTCTTTATTCCTTTATTTTTAGTCAAACACCTAAATTCCTTTCGTCATTGAAAAATAATCTGTTGTCAATCCGGATCTCTTTGTTTACTAACTTCTATTGTCCAGGTCTTTCAATCTTGATTACATAATTTGACACCAAATCCTGTGTACAGATTGTACAAAATAACATTGTATTGGGCCAGAATGTACCTAATAAATGGCCTTGGGATATCTACTGCTTTTTAATTCATTATTTTCCAAAGGGGACATTTTGTTCTCTAGTCAATTAATAGCCTTAAAACCATCTGTCAACGACATCATATTTTTCTGACAGCCAAACAATGGCTATTCACATGCCTGATGACTACTGAACAGTATCAATTGTCCATGTATGGAAATTGGAGATACTGCTTTATTTGAAAAAGTACTTGTCGTGCATACAATCATAAATAATTTTGACATATCCAATGTCTTCACCAAGCTAGATCTTCAAAGTACTTCTCCAAGGCCTAGTCTTATGGGTCTCACTGACCCTCCTCATTCACAAAGCCTTCCCAACCAATCAGGTATAGCCCTGCTACTATATGCAGTGCTCTGGTTATTCTGACCAGCATACCAATGCTAGAACTAATCTCTAAAATTCCATTAGGATCTACACTCACTGCCACCACCCACAAGGCTTTTTTGTACCCCATCCAACTTTCCATCTATCCCTACCTCCCATATCCATTTTAAGGTTTAGCTCAGTAAGTTTCCCTGGCCCTCCTCAAACATCATTCTCAAGAGCCATATTTAGCTTGAGTTCCACATCCAGTAGCCTAGCCTAGTCTGATCACATATCTTAGTCAGGGTTTCTATTCCTGCACAAATATCATGACAAAGAAGCAAGTTGGGGAGAAAAGGGTTTATTCAGCTTACACTTTCACTCTGCTTTTCATAACCAAAGAAAGTCAGGACTGGAACTCAAGCACATCAGGAAGCAGTAGCTGATCCAGAAGCCATGGAGGGATGTTCCTTACTGGCTTGCTTCCCCTGGCTTGCTCAACTTGCTTTCTTATAGTACCCAAAACCACCAGCTCAGTAATATCACCATCCACAATGGGACCTTCCCCCTTGATCACTAATTGAGAAAATGCTTTACAGCTGGACCTCATGGAGGAATTTCCTCACTTAAACCTCCTTTCTCTGTGATAATTCCAGCTTGTTTCAAGTTGACACACAAAAAAACAGACAGTACATTACCCCTGATAATGCTGCAACTGATCTCTAGGCTTCTTCCAGAACCCACTGTACCTATCTCCCAACATACAGGCACCTTCCGTGTCAAATCGAACATTACAACCCAGCCAGATCTACACCAGGCTTGTATCAGTAAGCACATCCAATATAGAAGCCCATTCCTCCCATCCACCAGTCTTCATTCCACTCAAGCCGTTTGCAACCTCTAGGACCAACCCACCCATATATTCTCTCTTCTACTCAAACTTGATCTGTTTACATGATAATTTAAATTAACAAAATAAGTCTATATGCTGGATTGGAGATGTAATCTATACAAACACACATGAATTATTTGTTTGTTAATACAAAGTAGGGTGCAATTTTGCACCAATTCTTATTTTTTATTTTCTCTTTTAATGCTTTCTTTACATTTCAAATGTTTCCCCCTTTCCAGGTCTCCCCTTTGGAAGCTCCCTTTTCTTTCCCCATGTCCCTGCCTCTATGGGGGTATTCCCCCACACAACAACCCACCCACTCTCATCTTCCCTCCTTGGCATTCTCCTATATTGGGGCATCTAACACCCTAAGGCCAAAGGCCTCTCTTCCCCTTGATGGCTAACAATATCCTCCTCTACCTCATATATGGTCAGCACCATGGGTCCCTCCATGTGTATTCATCAGTTGGTGATCCAATCTCCAGGAGCACTGGAAAGTCAGGCCAGTGGACACTGTTGCTCCCTTCATGGGACTGCAGACTCCCTCAGCTCCTTCAGTCTCTTCTCCATCTCCTCCATCTCGGACTTCACACTTAGCCCAATGGTTGCTATGAAGTCACACTTGGGTATTCCGAACTTTTGGGCTAATAACCACTTATCAATGAGTACATACCGTGTTCATTCTTTTGTGATTGCATTACCTTGCTCAGGATGATATTTTCAAGTTCCATCCATTTGCCTGAGAATTTCATGAAGTCATTGTCAGAACAAGCCAATGGGAAGTACTTGTTTTCAGACTCCTGACCCATCCCAAACTGTATATTAGACCATCCCAAACTGTACAGGAGAGATCCCATCCAGAAGGAATAAAGGTGGGAGAACTACTCTGTTGACTGTGAGCTTCTATCATAAGAGCTGTAACACTGATGCTTGGGAAGAGGTCTCCTCTCCCAAATGCCACCAGAAGCTTCCTCCACTCCTTGCCGGCTAGTCAGCCTCTTGTGAGCTCAGCCCAGGCCCAACTTAGTGCAGGGTGGCTGGTGCAGCATCTTGGAGCAACCAAGGTGGCAACTGAAGAGACCGAGGTGGAGGTGACTCCCATCCCCTGCTTGCGCTCTCTCCTTTGCCTGAACCCTCACACTTGGCGGGGCCAGAGATCCCTGAGAAAAGCTTTCAGCACTCAGGCCCACAACCTCTGGGTCATAGTCACCTCACTCAAGATGATATTTTCTAGTTCCAGCCATTTGCCTGTAAAACTCATGATGTCTATGTTCTTAATAGCTGAATTTCTTTAAATGCTTCTTGGACACTTGAGAGTCCTTTGTTGTAAATTTTCTGTAGCTCTATATCCTATTTTTTGATTGGGTTGTTTGCTTTTTTTTTTTTTTGGAGGTTACCTTCTTGAGTTCTTTATATATTTTGGACACTAGCCCTCTATCAGATGTGAGGTTAGTAAAGATTCTTTCCCAATCTATAGGTTGCTGATTTGTCCTATTGACTATATCCTTTGCCTTATGGAAGATTTTCAGTTTCATGAGGTTCCATTAACCGATTTTTGATCTTAGAGCCTGAGCCACTGGATTTCTGTTTAGGAAACTCCCCCCAACCCCTTACCATTGAGTCTGAGGCTCTTTCCCACATTCTCAGTAGATTCAGTGTATTTTGTTTTATGTTGAGGCCCTTGATCCACTTGGAATTGAGCTTTGTGCAAGATGACAAATATAGATCTATTTTCATTTTTCTACATATGAAATGCCAGTTAGACCAACACCATTTATTGAAGAAGCTTTCTTTTTTCCACTGTATATTTTTGGCTTCTTTGCCAAAGATCAAGTGTCCATAAGTATATGGGTTTATTTCTGGGTCTTCAATTCTATTCCATTGATCTACCTGTAGATCTCTGTACCAATGCCGTGCAGTTTATCACTATTGCTTTGTAGTACAGCTTGAGGTCAGGGATTGTGTTCCCCCTAAAGTTCTTTTATTGTTAAGAATTGGTTTTTCTATCCTGGGTTTTTTGTTTTTCCATATGAAATTGAGAACCATTCTTTCCATGTCTTTGAAGAATGTCTACAATGTGTGCTGTACATATTTTGAATGTAAAATGTCCCTTGATAAGCTCATGTATTTGAACACTTTGTCCCTGAGGGTGATGCTGTTTGGAGAGTCTGTGGATCCTTTAGAAAGTGGAGCCTCATTGGAGAGAGTTAGTCATTAAGAGTGGGCCTGGTGGACCTATAGGCTTCATAGCAGAGCACCAGTTACTATTTACTTTCTGCTCTCTGAGGGTGGACACAATCTCACAAGCTAACACCAAACTCCTGCCACCATCCTCTTGTTCCCTGTTACAATGCCTTCCCTGCATGATGAACTGTATCACTCTGGAAATATGGGTAAAAGAAGCCCAATTTCCCTAAGTAACTTTTGTCAGATTATTTTATCACAGCAATGAGAATGTAAAATACATTGTAACTTCCTATCAAAAGTACAGACTGGAAAGGACTCTGGAAGTGACTTAATAGAGGAGAAAAGTGTCAAGCAATATATCAAACCAATGATCAAGACTAGCATCAACAGTGTGGAGGTATGTTGGTACTTATGTACCCCTGATACATATGGAGGGAATGGTGGCACCACTCTGCAATCTTCTGTCTCCAAACCATGATTTCAGTACCATGACAAGCCAAACTCACAGATCTACATTCCACAAAAAAGTGGGAATTTTGGGACCATATAAATAAAAGCACCTTCACAGAGAGCATAGATGGCCACAGTGAAAGATAGACCACGGCTGGTTCATTGGAAAATGGTCTTAGAGAAGTCCTTTGTCTGTGAAAGGCAGTTTATGAAGATGAATTTTCATGGCTGAATAAAGTGCTAAGTCATAATTATCTAACCCACAAGAGATAACAGAGCCTCTTTGAAACATTAGTCAGCTTTCAAAGGCATGGACAGTTATCTGCTTTCAGTAGAGGCACAGATAATCAAAAAATATGAATGAAGTCAGAGGTTCTTCTCCACATGGGTACTTAAATGGGAACATATTTGATATTCAGTCAGCATTTTGAAATATGGTAACAAATTCAGGCTCTGGTTATTCATAAGAATTGTAATTGCTTTGGTAATTGTTTATAGAACAGAGCTATAGCACTTAAAATTCCTTGAAGTAGCTGTAATTCTCTGTCCTGCATTGGAAAAGAAACAGAATTGCAGAGACCAACATTAAATACAGGTTAATAAGTGAAGCTATTATTTCATCTGTTATCTAATATTTGATGAATCCCTTTTCACAGTGTCTCAATTTTAAAGCATTTTAAAAATTTCTGGGCCTTTATCTGATGTAAGAATAATAGATATTGTTACTGCAAATTTCGTAATGTGAAATCAGATGCCAACTGGACCCAAATTACTTCCTTCATATTGCTGTGACTAAGAGGAAGTAAATTCAGACTTCAAAGTCACATTGTCTGTTACTAATCCAGTAGATCCCACCTAATTATATTATACATAACAATGGTCATCATTACTGATAGAAATATAAACCTGCATCTTCAAAGAGGAATACCGATTTTTATATTTCCACAGATTCCTTTTCAGCATATAATCTAGGCTTTACCTTTTTAATAACATTTTTATTAATTCTTTTGAAATTTTCATATAATTTGTTCTGATTATTTTTACTTCCCTCCACAAACTTCTTTACCACCTTCATGTTCTACCCAATTTCTCTCTCCTTCTTGTTCTCTTTCTTTCTCCCACATCATCTTACAGAGACTATGACAGAATTCACAAAACTTGTGTAAGCACAAGCCAGATAAAATTTCAGTATGAAAGTGAAAAGGTGGGATACCACTCCCCTTCCACCCTTTAGACCTTGTCCCTTCTGCTGGGGCAGACTCCTGGCTGATCTGCTCCTGTGAAGACACCAGATCCTGACCCAGAGCACTCAGAGCAATTGGTAAGAACCCTTCAACACTTTCCCCACCCCAAGTCACAGAGCTGCCTCTGGGAGCCAGGTGGACTCTGGACCCATCACCCAACAACCACCCAATCCCCGAATACCACTCGCTTTCCACCCCTTCCCCTTGGTCCCTTCTGCTGGGGCAGACTCCAACTAATCTGCTCCCATGAAGACACCATATCCTGACACATATTAGAAGATCCACTGAACTGAGAGTAGTTGGTGCTCTAACATGCCCAGGATCACAGGAACACAGTATCCCAGGATCTTGGTCACACAATGATCTCAGGGTCTCAGAGGCAGCTTGAATCACAGGAGCTTTGACACACCCAGGATCTCAGGATCGCAGGATTCTAAATTCACAGGATCCCAAAGACAGATGGACCCCCAGGAGTTCTGACACAACAAGGATCACAGGAAGGACAGGCTCCAGTCAGATACAGTGAGAGAAGGTAGCACTAGAAAGAACCAGATGGCAGGAGGCAAAAATAAGAACATAAGCAACAAGAAACCAAGGTTACTTGGCATCATCAGAACACAATTCTCCCACCATAGCAAGTCCTGGATACACCATCACACCAGAAAAGCAAGATTCGGGTCAAAAATCACTTCTTATGATGATAGAGGACTTTAAGAAGGACATAAATAAGTCCGTTAAAGAAACACAGAAAAACAGGTTGAAGCCCTTAAAGGGGAAACCCAAAAGTCCCTTAAAGAATTACTGGAAAACACAATCAAACAGGCAAAGAAATGACGAAAAC
Organism: Rhynchomys soricoides; assembly: GCA_019843965.1. Taxonomy (NCBI): domain Eukaryota; kingdom Metazoa; phylum Chordata; class Mammalia; order Rodentia; family Muridae; genus Rhynchomys; species Rhynchomys soricoides. Next base: position 784,577 of record JADRCH010000030.1, read on the forward strand.
TATCCAGGATCTAAAAATAGAAATATAGACAATAAAGAAATCACAAAGGAAGCAACCCTGGAGTTAGAAAATCTAAAAAAATGATCAGGAATCATAGATGCAAGTATCACCAAGAGAATACAAGAGATAGAAGAGAGAATCTCACGTGCAGAAAGATACCATAGAAAACATTGAAGCAACAGTCAAAGAAAATGCAAAAAGGAAAAAGCTTCTAACCCCAAACATTCAGGAAATCCAGAAAACAATGAGAAGACCAAACATAAGGTTAATAGATAAAGAAGAGAGCAAAGATTCCAAAACTAAAGGGCCAGTAAATATCTTCAACAAAATTATAGCAGAAAACTCCCCTAACCTAAAGAAAGAGATGCCAATGAACATAAATGAAGCCTACAGAACTCCAAATAGAATGGACCAGAAAAGAAAACCCTCTGGTCATGTAATAATCAAAATGCCAAATGCACTAAATAAAGAAAGAATATTAAAAGAAGTAAAGGGAAAAGGTCAAGTAACATATAAAGGCAGACCTATCAGAATTACACCAGACTTCTCACCAGAGAATATGAAAGTTACAAGATCCTGGGCAGATGTCATACAGACCCTAAGAGAACACAAATGCCAGTACAGGCTACTATACCTAGCAAAACTCTCAATTACTGTAGATGGTGAAAGCAAAATATTTCATGACAAATCCAAATTTATTCAATATCTTTCCATAAATCTAGCCCTAAATAGGATAATAGATGTAAAACACCAACAGAAGGAGGAAAACTACACCCTAGAAAACACAAGAGAGTAATCCCTCAACAAACCCAAAAGAAGATAGCCACACAAACATAATTCCACCTCTAACAGAAAAAAAAAATGACAGGAAGTAACAATCACTTTTCTTTAATATCTCTTAACATCAATGGATTCAATTCCCCCATTAAAAAGACACAGACTAAGAGACTAGATATGGAAACAGGACCCAACAATTTGCTGCATACAGTAAACACACCACAGTGACAAAGACAAATATTATTATAGAGTAAAAGGATGGAAAACAATTTTCTAAGCAAATGGTCCCAAGAAACAAGCTGGAGTAGCAATTGTAATATTGAATAGAATCAACTTTCAACCAAAACTTATCAAAAAAGATAAGGAGGGACACTTCATACTAGTCAAAGGAAAAGTCTACCAGGATGAACTCTCAATTCTGAACATGTATGCTCCAAGTGAAATGGTACCCACATTCATAAAAGAAAGTTTACTAGAGCTCAAAGCACACATTTCCATTCACAAAATAATAGTGGGAGACTCCAACACCCTACTCTCAGCAATGGACAGATCATAGAAACAGAAACTAAACGGAGACAGAGTGAAACTAACAGAAGTTATGAACCAAATGGATCTAACAGATTTGTATAGAACATTTCATCCTAAAACAAAAGAATATATATTCTTTTCAGCACCTCATGGTATGTTCTCCAAAATTTATTATATAACTGGACACAAAACAGGCTTCAACAGATACAACAGAAGATTGAAATAATCCCATGAACCCTATCATGTCACCACAGACTATGTCTGGTCTTAAATACCAACAAAAACAACACAAAGAACACACGCACATGGAATCTGAACAATGCTCTACTCAATGATAACTTGGTCAAAGAAAAAATAACGAAAGAAATTAAAGGCTTTTGAGAATATAATGAAAATGAAAACACATTATACCAAAACTTTTGGGACACAAGGAAAGCAGTGGTTAGCAGAAAACTCATAGCTCTATGTACCTCCAAAAAGAAACTGCAGAGAGCCTACACTAGAAGCTTGACAGTGCACCTGAAAACTCTAGAACAGAAAGAAGCAAATACACCCATGAAGAGTAGAAGACAGGAAATAGTCAAACTCACGACTGAAATCAAGCAAATAAAAACAAAAAGAACTATACAAAGAATCAACAAAACCAGGAGCTGGTTCTTTGAGAAAATCAACAATATAGATAAACCCTTAGCCAGACTAACCAGGGGTAACAGAGACAATATCCAAATTAATGAAGTCAGAAATGAAAAGGGAGACATAACAACAGAAATTGTGGAAATTCAAAAAAAAATCATCAGATAGTACTAGAAAGCTTATACTCAAAAAACTGGAAAATCTGGATGAAAAGGACAATTTTCTAGACAGATACCAGGTGCCAAAGTTAAAAAAAGAATCAGATAAACCACTTAAACAGTCCCATAACCCCTAAAGAAATATAAGCATTCATTAAAAGTCTCCCAAACAAAAAAAATCCCAGGAACAGGTAGGTTTGATGTAGAATTCTATCAGACCTTCAAAGAAGACCTATTACCAATACTCTTCAAATTATTTCAAAAAATAGAAACAGAAGGAACACTACCCAATTCAATCTATGAAGCCACAATTACACTTATACCTAAACCACACAAAGACCAAATAAAGAAAGAGAACCTCAGACCAATTTCCCTTATAAACATTGATACCAAAAGACTCAACAAAATACTTGCCAACCGAATCCAGGAACACATCAAAACAATCATTCACCATGATCAAGTAGGCTTCATCCCAGTGGTGCAGGGATGGTTCAGTATATGGAAATCCATCAACATAATCTACTACATAAACAAACTCAAATAAAAGAAGGAGATAATCATTTCATTAGATGCTGAGAAAGCATTTGACAAAATTCAGCATCCCTTCATGATAAAAGTCTTGAAAATATCAGAAATTCAAGGCCCATACATAAACATAGTAAAAGCAGTATACAGTAAACCATTAGACAACAATAAACTAAATGGGGAGAAAGTTGAAGCAATCCCAATAAAATCAGGGACTAGACAAGGCTGCCCATCCTCTCCTTATTTATTCAATATAGTACTTGAAGTTCTAGCTAGAGAAATTAGACAACAAAAGGAGGCCAAAGAGATACAAATTGGAAAGGAAGAAGTCAAAATATCACTATATGCAGATGATATGATTGTATACTTAAAATTCCACCAGAGAACTCCTAAATCTGATAAACAACTTCAGTAAAGTGGCTGGATATAAAATTAACTCAAACACTTCCTCTATTCAAATGATGAGCAGGCTGAAAAAGAAATTAGGAAAACAACACCCTTCACAATAGTGACAAATAATATTACATACCTTGATATGACTCTAACCAAGGAAGTGAAAGATCTATATAACAAAAACTTCAAGTCCCTGAACAAAGAAATCAAAGAAGATCTCAGAAGACAGAAATATCTTCCATGCTCATAAATTGGCAGGATTAATATAGTAAAAATGACTATCTTGCGGAAAGCAATCTAAAAATTCAATACCATCCCCAACAAAATCTCAAATCATTTTTTCATAGAGTTAGAAAGAGCAATTTGCAAATTCATTTGGAATAACAAAAACCAGGATAGCAAAAAATATTATCAACAACAAAAGAACTTCTGGAGGAGTCACCATCCCTGACATCAAGCGGTATTACAGAGCAATAGTAATAAAAAATGTATTTTATTGGTACAGAGACAGGCAGGAAGATCAATTGAATAGAATTGAAGACCCAGAAATGAACCCAAACACCTATGGTCAACTGATATTTGACAAAGGATATAAAACTATATCCTTTGAAACTATAAAACTATATCCTATATCAGTGAAAAAAAGACAGCATTTTCAACAAATGGTGCTGGTCCAACTGCTGGTCAGCATGTAGAAAGACACAACTCAACCCATTCTTATCTCCTTGTACAAAGCTCAAGTTCAAGTGGATCAAGGACCTCCATATAAAACCAAAGACACTGAAACTTATAGAGAAGAAAGTGGTGACGTGCCTCAAACTCATGGGCACAGGGGAAATTTTCTGAACAGAATAACAATGGCTTTTGTTCTAAGCTCAAGAATAGACAAATGCGACCTCAAAAAATTGCATAGCTTCTGTAAGGCAAAGGACATGGTCAGTAGGACAAAAGGGCAATCAACAGATTGGGAAAAGATCTTTCCCAATTCTACATTTGATAGAGGCCTAATATGTAAAAAAAACTCAAGAAGATAGACTTCAGAGAATCAAATAACCCTGTTAAAAAATGGGGTCCAGAGCTAAACAAAGAATTTTTAACTGAGGAATATTGAATGGCCGAGAAGCAACTAAAGAACTGCTCAACATCCTTAGTCATAAGGGAAATTCAAACCTAAACAATCCTGTGATTCCATGTCACACCAGTCAGAATGGCTAAGATCAAAAACTCAGGTGACAGCAGATGCTGGGGAAGATGTGGAGAAAAAGGGTCACTCCTCCATTGTTGATGGAATTGCAAGCTGGTACAACCTCTCTGGAAATCAGTCTGATGGTTTCTCAGAAAATTGGACATATTACCTTAAGTCCCAGCCTTATTTATAAGCAGCCTTATTTATAGTAGTCAGAAGTTGGAAAGAACCCAGATGTTCTTCAACATATAAATGGGTACATAAAATGTGGTACATTTACACAATGGAGTATTACTCAGCTATTAAAATGATGTATTCACAAAATTCTTAGCCAAGTGGATGGAACTAGAAATATCATCCTGAGTGAGGTAACCCAATCCCAAAAGAATACACGTGGTATGCACTCACTGATAAGTGGATATCAACCCAAAAGCTCCAAATACCCAAGATGCAATTCACAGACCACATGATGCTCAAGAAGAAGGAAGACCAAAGTGTGGGTTCTTGGGTCCCTCTTAGAAAATGGGAGAAAATACTCATGGGAACAAATATGGAGACAAAATGTAGAGTGCAGACTGAAGGAAAAGACATCCAGAGACTGTCCCACCTGGGGGTTTATTCCATATACAGTCACAAAACCCCAGCACTATTGTGGATGCCAAGAAATGCTTGCTGAAAGGAGCCTGATATAGCTGTCTCCTGAGAGGCTCTGCCAGAGCCCTACAAATACAGATGCAGATGCTTATATCTAACATTGGTCTGAGAGCAGGGTCCCCAGTGGAGGAATCAGAGAAAGGACTGAAGGAGCTGAAAGGGTTTGCAACTGCCAAGGAAGATCAACAATATCAACCAACCAGACCCTCCAGCGCTTTCAGGGACTAAGCTGCCAACTTATATAGCAGAGGATGGCCTTGTCAGGCATCAATGGGAGGAGAGGTCTTTGGTTATATGAAGACTCTATAAATGTCCCAGTGTAGGGAAATTGAGGGTGGGGAGGCAGGAATAAGTGGGTGGGTGGATAGAAGCAGGGGGAGGGGGATGGCATAGGGGATTTCTTGGAGCAGGGAAACCATGAAAGTGGATTACATTTGAAATGCAAATGTAATAGCCAGATGTAGCTTGGTTTTTTATTTTTATGAAACTACATGCAACATGTGTTTGAAGGTATGCGCCTAAAATTCTAATCCTGAGAAGGTAGAAGTAGAGAATCATAAGCCTAATGCCATTCTCAGCTACATGTTAAGTTCAAGTCCCATCTTTGACATTAAATCTATGTACTATAAAATATTTTGTTATGATTCGATTGTTTTGTGAATTAAACTTTTGAATTAAATTCTGCATTCTTTTTTATTATTCCTTTGTTATTTAACTCAGCAAAAACAGAAATTTAGTCCTCTTAAAACAGGTTCTTTGATGTTGTGATTATCAAGTAGAATGGCTTGCTGTGGGCAATGGAATGTAGGCAAGCAAAAATAAGACTGAAGACTGATAGATATTGACTGAAACAATTGGTTTTGATCTGTTTGTCATTTTTGTGAGAAAATGCCCTGCTGGTCCAAGGAAGAAAATGAACTGGTAGGATATGGTGAAAAGAAACATGATAATTCCTGTACTCTTCTCAGATTTTGAGATTGTTGAGAAGCAAAACTTGACAAACAGCTGGTTCATCTAAGAAAATTATTTGCCCTTTGTCGAGCTAGAATACAAACTGGAGGCAAGGACTCACTACGTTTGGGGACTTTGGCATCACTTGACTTCTTCAGTAATATACCCTTCAGATAGGCTTTGTCATTCTCAAAGTTTTCTCAATATGTCCTTCTTTTAAATGTCTATTATTACTTCATATCTACAAATTCTAAAATGTTTCAAGTATTTCTATTTATGTAGTTATTTAGTTATTTATTTTACATGCTAGCCACAGTATGTCTTCCTCTCCCAGGCCTTCTGCCCAATCTCCCCCTCATCTACTCCTCCTGCATTTCTCTCCATAAAAGTGGAGGCCTCCCATGGATATCAACCAGCCTTGACATATCAATTTGCACTAATTCTAGGTGCATCCTTTCCTATTGAGGCTAGACACAGCAGCCAAATATGAGGAACTGGTCCCAAGGACAGAGTCAGAGACAGTCTCTGCTCTAATTGTTAGGCATCCCACACAAAGACCAAGCTACACATCTGTAACCTATTGTGGAGGGCCTGGGTCAGTCCCATGTAGGTTTCCTGGTTGGCAGTTCAGTCTCTCTGAGACCATATGGAGACATATTAGTTGATTCTGTGGGTTGCCTTGTAGTGTCCTTGATTCCTAAGGCTCCAAATATCTTTCTTTCCCCTCTTGCAAAGGATTCCCCAACCTCTGCCTAATATTTGGCTCTATGACTCTGAATCTGTTTCCATCAAATATTTTATAATGATCTCACACTTTTCTATTTAGAAGAATCTTTTATTCCTCTAATGTTGCCTTCACCTAATGGTTCTTGTATTTTCTGATAAAGAGAAACATACTTATTTCTGTCATTATTTGCATGCCGTTAAGATGAAATTTGCTCAGAATTCTCTCCTTTATTCTCTAGGTGAATACCTATGATACCTCTATGTTCCAGGCTCCCCACACTGTGTTACTGAACACACTCTGCCAGTTTGACATGCTTACTATTCAGGTTAGCAGTCCAGATGAATGGCAGGTGGGCCTAAATTCAGCAGAAGCAAAGCAACAACAACAACAAAAGCCTGATACCATAAAAAAAAAAAAAAGTTCTTGCTTCCTTTAGTAAGTGCTGAGATTCTAACATTTAGAAAATATCACACTGAGATTTTCAAGAACAAAAATAACAAATAGTTATTACAGTAAAAAATTATAATAACTGGTTTTGTAAAACTCTATTTCTCTTGCACTGTTTGTAAAGTGCAGCAGTGACACCCTTGAGGTTAGTGACTGTTTAGAAATATCCTCCAAACTTATTGACTTAGTCCGGGCATTATGATTTATGTAGAGTATATATTATCCAAATAGTTCATGCATCCAGCCTCTCCTGCTTGACTCTCCACATTCAGTTCATTAAAATTTCCATCCAGAGTAGGATACATTATTCAGTCCTAGCACTTGTTCACTGTACTTGCAGAGGAACTCTATATTGGTAAATTAAAAGCAACAGTGAAGGTGTGGGTTGAACTTGGTTTCTATTTTCATGTTTTTTGTTATTATTATTATTAAGATTGGAGGAATAAATGCTATATGCATGTACATCATGTTTAAGATATCTACTAAAACAGAATATACCTGAATTTAACATTACTCTGTCCATATGGAGCTTGTAACAAGGTCAAGAAGAAGGGTTTTATTCATAGGAAAACCAGAAAGAGGTACAAAAGTTGTGTACCTATGTCCTTGAACAAATGCTATGCTTGCAAATCAATATTATTAGGATTAGTGTACATACATAGTGATGGGTATGCTGAAAAGGTTTAATGGAAATGGACTTAAGACATTGATCAGACATAGAAGTTGTATATCAGTTGTATAACTGATAAGAGAAATGCTATGATTGAGAACTGTAGCAAGACATTTGTTGTAAGAGTGATTATTGAGTCAACAGAGGGAGCCAAGAAAAAGTTAGTGTCCCAGAGGGGGCAAACTCTTATGACTGATTCTCAGTCTGCTCATATGATCATATCTTCAATAATTTTAAGTATGTATTTACTTGGAGTCAAGCATAAATGAATATAATTATCAGAAAAATTACATTTATTTAAAATAAAATTTTTAACATCTAGTGATAGAGTATCTGCATATTATCCATTCCCAAGTCTCATGAGTTATGAAACTAGTATTATAGAAGTGTCAGAATGTTTCTAATGCCTTTTCTCAAATTCTCTCCTGCTCTTTAAGTTGCTGCTCACCAGAACTTTAAAAACCTTTGTACCTAACTAAACTCATTTTGACATTTGAGGAGTCACCAAAACTGGTACAGTTGTGAGAATGAAGACCACTGAAGCTTCTGCCAGTGGGTTATGTTGGTGGTGTCTAATTGTTTTTAAAAGTAAAGTAAGTCAAAATAATCATATCAAAACATAATTCACTAAGTGTAATTGTTCCAAATTAAATGGGTTTTTCCCTTACTACTTATGTCAATAACAAAAATCATATGACAAAACAAAAAAAGAATATCTGCTATTCAGCAACTCAGTCAAGAAGTTACCCATAAAGACATAGAAAAGGCAAAACACAAATGTCACTGATAGGAGAAAGAAGTCACACAGACATTCTAGAAAACAGATATTAAACTTAGTATATTTTTTCTCCACATGCTTTTTGACCTCTCCACATGCTTACAGATTCTTGGTGAGACCTACATTTCCTCCCTCCCTTTATTCTTGGCTATAGAGTTTGATATCTGTGAAATAACTTGGCAGGCTTACCATCTACTCTGGTTTCTCTCTCTTTTTTTCCTTTTTTTTTTTTTCTTTTTTTGTTTTGTTTTGTTTTGTTTTGTTTTGAAAGATTTATTTATTATGTATACCATGTTCTGTTTATGTGTATGCCTGAAGTGTAGAAGGCGGCAACAAATCTCATTATGGATGATTGTGAGACACCATGTTGTTGCTGGGAATTAAACTCAGGATCTTTGGAAGAGTAGCCATTGTTCTCAGCCTCTAAGCCATTTACTCTGGTTTCTAACTCAGCTGAGTGACTGAGAGTCCAGAAAGAAAACTAACTGGAGGAATAGAATAGAAATCTAATTCCTTATCCCCAAGCTATTGGAATCTGCATGCCCTGCTATGTTTCATAGATGCTATGGTCCTCTTTGCTCTTCTCAAAAGATTTTCTGCAGTTATCTCTCTTCCTAAATGTTCACATATTTAGAATTCTTGATGCTCCATACCTTTAAAAGTATGAGGTGTAATAATCTCATTACTAGGATTCATAGACAATGATTTCTTTCTTTATATACCAGTTTCACTCTGGAAATTAGTTTCTTTGTATATAAAAACTTGAACTGTCCCAAGTTTTTTATGTTTATACTCAACTTAAGACGACTTTTACTAATGTTCGTGATTCTGTGAATATATCAATATCAAATCTCTCATGAACCTGTTATGTTGTAGAAATAAGTAAAGAGCATTATAGTCTAAGGAATAAATTAGTCAAATGCAAAACAGTATTAATTGATAAAGATATCTCTGATTGTATGACCAATAGTGCCAATCATGATTTTAACTAACTTCATTCATATATAGCTGAAATAAAACAAACAGAGGATATATAGAGTGTATAATTTGATAATCTTGATTAATATATTCATTCATAAAACTGTCATGTTGTCATGGTAATGTTATATCCACCTTTCCTTAAGGTTTCCTCATGCTACCTTACTCTCCTCGAAACCTACACAAATGACCTTTTCTTAATACTCTGCTTTCTATGCAGAAATTATGTGTATTCTGTTACAGTGTAGACAATTGTATATGTAATTATGTTATCTACTATATATGGTTGTAGAGTGTGTTAAATTTGTTTTTGACTTGTGTCTATTATTCAATTTTATTTTCAGATGTCAATTTTAGTTTTATACATCTAATAGTTTACTCAGTAGCAAAACAGTTGTTTAACATATGTGAAGATGTAGTTTCAGTTCTCCCACATCAAAAAGCAAATCAAATCAGAACACAAAACTATTTGAATCCTACTCAACTATATTATTCATTTTCTTTTTATTCTATCAATTATTGAAAGCAATATATTTTCTTCTTTCTTCATTTTACTGTTTATTTATTTGCTTGATTGTGTTAGCTGTAGTATTTTGTGTTTCAGTCAGAATGAATCTATGCTGTTAGGGGAATATAGTTATAAGATTTTTAAGTTTCCTTGTTGAATCTATCGTAATTTTGTTTAAAAATTGTTCTCTTTAATTCTGATAAACATTGATTTTTCTCAGAAATCTATTGAATTAATATTTAACTGTAAGAAATTGCCATAATTAGTCTGGTTGCTTAGACAATAAATTATCCTAAGGTATCCAAATGAAAAGCTAAAATTATGACCCACTGATGTAATATCAGAAGTCAGGAAGGCTGCATTAATTTCTATAAGTCCTGGACTTCACTACATTCTAGAGGTGAGCTACATTTCTTGATCTTAAGTCAGATCTCTGTATATTCAAGTGTTAAATTTTTCTTCCAGATAATTTTTTTAAAGTTCCTTAGACAAAGTTTCCTAAAGGCAAAGACAACCACATTGCATCTTTCTGACAATGCTTCTAGACTCACAATTTTATTCTTCTTTTGCTTTTACTCATATATATATTTGTTTACTTATTTATATTTTTGGTGACAAAATCTTACCCTGTAGACCATGCTAGCCTGCATTTGGTATATAGTCAACTATGATCTTCAACACGAAGACTCTTCTTTCTCCAAGTCACAAGTGCTGGGAATTAAAGCATGAATCATCATATCCATCTTATGTTTCACTGTTTATGACCACTATTAATACATTAAGCTCACACAAATTAAAGCTCAGAGTAACTGATAAGCAACATCAATGAAAATGTAATTCTACAATACCATATAAAATAACTTATTCACAGAGGTGAATGGATGCTTTTGGAAAGCTGTTACTCTACCTTGTACATTAATTTTGTTTATTAGTAGTACAACCAATTAAGCTACACTTTGACCTTAAAATGTTTACTAACTTTTAATCTTATATCTTATTTATCTATATTTCAATATAAAAAGTGAGTTTAAAAATAGAAATAATGACTATTATGAAGGGTGTCATTTCCCTAACTTCTTTCTCAGCCTGTTTATCCTTTGAGTATAGGAAGGCTACTTTGAGTTTATTTCTTTGAGTTAATTTTATATCCGGCCACTTTGAGGATGTTGTTTATCAGCTGTAGCAGTTCTCTGGTGGAGTTTTATGGGTCTCTTAAATATATGATCTTATCATCAGCAAATAGTGATATTTTGATTTCTTCTTTTCCAATTTTATTCCTTTGATATCCTTTTGTTGTCAAATTATGCTAGCTAGAACTTTAAGTACTATATTGAATAGATAGGGAGAGAGAAGAGAGCCTTGTCTACTCCCTGATTTTAGTGGGATTGCTTCAAGTTTCTCTCCATTTAGTTTGATGTTGAATACTGGTTTGCTGTATATTGTTTTTACTATGTTTATGTATGGACCTTGAATTCCTGATCTTTCCAAGACTTTTATCATGAAGGAATGTTGAACTTTGTTAAATGCTTTTTCAGTATCTAATAAAATGACCATGTGGGTTGTTCCTTTGAGTTTGTTTATGCAGTGGATTACACTGATGAATTCTGGGTATTGAACAATCCCTGCATCTCTGGGATGAAGCCTACTTGATCGTGCTGAATGATCATTTTGGTTTGTTCTTGGATTTGGTTTGTGAGAATTTTATTTAGTATTTTCACATCAATATTCATAAGGGAAATTGGTCTGAAGTTTTATTTTATTGTTGGGTCTTTGTGAGGTTTTGGTATCACTATAACTGTGGCCTCATAGAATGAATTGGGTAGTGATAATTCTGTTTCTATTTAGTGGAATAGATTAAAGAATATTGGTATTAGGTGTTCTTTGAAGTTCTGATAGAATTCTGCAGTCAACGCATCTGGTCCTCAGGTTTTTTTGGTTGGGAGAATTTTAATGACTGCTTCTATTTCTTTAAGAATACAAAATCATTTATCTGATCCTGACTTAACTGTGGAAATTGGTATCTGTCTAGAAAATTGCCCATTTCAAACAAATTTTCCAATTTTACTGAGGATAGGCTTTTTTAGTAGGATCTGATATCTTGGTATGACTCTAACCAAACAAGGGAAAGATCTGTATGACAAGAAATTCCTGTTTCTGAAGAAAGAAATCGAAGAAGATCTCAGAAGATGCAAAGATCTCCCATGCTCATGGATTGGCAAGATTAATATAGTAAAAATGGCCATCCTGCCAAAAGCAATCTACAGATTCAATGCAATCCCCATCAAAATTCTAATGCAACTCTTCATAGAGATAGAAAGATCATTTCTCAAATTCATTTGGAATAACAAAAACCCAGGATAGCAAAAACTGTTCTCAACAATAAAAGAACTTCTGGGGAAATCAGCATTCCTGACCTCAAGCTGTACTACAGAGCAGTAGTGATAAAAACTGCATGGTATTGGTAAAGTGACAGGCAAGTAGACCAATAGAATAGAATTGAAGACCCAGAAATGAATCCACATACTTATGTTCACTTGATAGTTGACAAAGGATCTAAATCCATCCAATGGAAAAACGACAACATTTTCAATAAGTGGTGCTGGTTCAATTGGTGGTCGACATGTAGAAGAATGGAAATTGACCCATTTCTAGCTCCCTGTACAAAGCTCAAGTCCAAGTGGATCAAGGACCTCCACACAAAACTAGATACAATGAATCGAATAGAAGAGAAAGTGGAGAAAAAATCTCAAATACATGGGCACAGGGTAAAAGTTCTTGAACAGAATACCAATGGCTTATGCTCTAAGATCAAGAATCAACAAATGGGACCTCATGAAATTACTAAACTTCTTCAAGGCAAAGGACACAGTCAATAGGACCAAACAGCAACCAAAAGATTGGGAAAAGATCCAATAGAGGGCTAATATTCAATATATAATAATAACTCAAGAAGTTAGACTCCAGAGAACCAAATAAACCTATCAAAAAATGGGGAACAGAGCTAAACAGAGAATTCTCAACTGAGGAAACTCAAAGGGCTGAGAACCACCTAAAGAAATGTTCTAAATACTTAGTCATAAAGGAAATGCAAATCAAAACAACCCTGAGATTCCACCTCACACCAGTCAGAATGGCTGCAATCAAAAATTCAGAAGACAGCAGATGCTGGAAAGAATGTGGAGAAAGAGGAACACTCCTCCATTGCTGGTGGGAATGCAAGCTGGTACAACCTCTCTGGAAATCAGTTTGGCGGACTCTCAGAAAATTGGACATAATACTACCTGGGGACGTAGCTATACCACTCCTGGGCATGTACCCAGAAGATGCTCCAACATGGAATAAGGACACATGCTCCACTATGTTCATAGACACCATATTTATAATAGCCAGAAGCTGAAAACAACACAGATGTCCCTCAACAGAGGAGTGGATGCAGAAAATGTGTTACATTTACACAATGGAATACTACTCAGCTAGTAAAAACAATGACTTCATGAAATTCGCAGGCCAATGGATGCAACTAGAAAATATCATCCTGAGTGAGGAAACTCAGTCACAAATGAACAAAAAAGGTATGTATCACTGATAACTAGATATTAGCCCAAAAGTTCGGAATACTCAAGATTCAATTCACAGACCATAGAAAGCCTAAGAGGAAGGAAGATCAAAATGTGGATGCTTCATTGTTTCTTTGAAGGGTGAACAAAATACTCACAGGGGGAAATACTGAGATAAAGTGTGGAGCAGAGACTCAAGGAAAGGCCATCCAGAGACTGCTCCACCTGGGGATACATCCCTTACATTGTCACCAAACCCAGACGTTCTTGTGGATGCTGGGAAGTGCTTGCTGATGGAAGCATGATAGACTGTCTCCAGAGAGGCTCATGCAAAGCCTGATGAATACAGAGGTGGATGCTTGCAGCCATCTATGGGACTGAGCATGGGGTCCTGGATGGAGGAGTTGTAGAAGGGACTGAAGGAGCTGAGGGTTTTTCCAGCCCCAAGGAGGGAGCAACAGTGTCAACTGATCTGATCCCCGGTGCTCCCGTAGACTGGATGATCAACCAAAGAATACACATGGAGGGACCCATCCGTGTTGCTGGCCACATATGTGGCAGAGGAGGGACTTTGTGGCCATCAGTGGGAGGAGACGCCCTTGGGCCTGAGGGTGTTAGATGCCCCAGTATAGGGGAATGCCAGGGAGGAAAGATGGGAGTGGGTGGATGGTTGAGGGAATACCCTCATAGAGGCAGGGGGAGGGAGGATGGGATAGGGGGTTTCCAAAGAGGATACCTGGAAAGGGGAAAACATTTGAAATATAAGTAAATTATCAAAAAATAGAAATCATGGTCAGATGTGATGGACCACACTTTTAATCCCAGCACTTGCACACAGGCAGGCAGATATCCATGAGTTTGAGGCCAGCCTGTCTACATAATATGTTCCAGGCCAGTCAAACTAAACTATGAGATCTTGTCTCAAGCAAACAAACAAACAAACAAATAAAAATCTTGAAATTACATCTTTTTTTTAAAAAAAAAGAATCTTGTCTTATGTAAGTTTTAGCCAAATATTTATATGATAATTTATAAACAATGAATGCAGCTTAGTAGTATAGCACTTGCCAAACATGTGCACAGCCTAAGTTCTATTCTAAGTAATGCAATAAAAAGACACAGGGGACATATGATAACATAACTGATGTCTGATTAATATTTTCCTGCTATATGCTTTCTTTTCATTTTCCTGATTATTTGTGTTGACTACCTCATAGCTATGTTCATGTCTGTCTTTGAAAGCTGTTTAGCTTGTTCCTTTGCCTAATTTTTAAAATCATAATCACATCATTTTTGCCACATTTCTGATTGAGTTTCTATTATTAGGTGCTAGGCCCATAACAGATGGATAGTTTAAAAATGTTTTCTCTTATTCCAGAGGACTTTTTCCATTTGTTTCATTCATCTATGTGTGTACTTTTTATGATATAAAACATACTGTTTTAAACATTTCAACTTCATAATATAATTTTTATATTTATTTATACTACAAATTATACTTGTAGTATAATCAATTTATATGATGTGAGGTGTTATTTTTCCAAACAATTTTTCTAATACTCTCTTTCAGTATTTGATCTCTATATTTTACTTTCACTTATATCTATTGATGTGCATTCTTTTGTACAGTGTAATTTTTGGCATAGGGTATTTCAGTAATATTTTGTGTTTTTCATTTCAGCTCTTTCGATTTCCATTTCTAGACAGTAGAGTGCTTAATGTATTTTCTCTGCTTCTATTAATCTAGTTCATTATTCAACAGTCTTCTTGAACATATGGAATGCAATCATTGAGACTTGTACATGTCTTGAGTAAGTGTTTGAGTGTTGAATTCAGATCCAGGCCTTTAAAATATCCATAATATTTTTTGTGAATCCAGGTCCTGACCAATGTAAACCATTTCAAGTGTTTCAGATTTGTTGTTTGTTTTCCATGGTCTTGAGTCATTTCTATGATATGTATTCTTGGTAGTACTCAACTGAATAATCACAGATAATTCCCTACAGATTTCCAGAAGTTTCTCCTCTCTTGGACTTCAGCTGTATGAGCTAAAATACACAGATCCATTGTCCACAGAGGTTCCTACTCTAAGTGACCGCTTCCTGAGCCTTGAATATTCTCACAAAATAGTAACTATTGGGCTAAATTCTTTTGTTTTCATCGCGTAGTGTTCATTATTCTCTCTATGTTCCCAATATTTGAGAGATCTTGTTTCTTGAGCTTTGTCTGAGGTTTTGGGAGTAAACTCATTGTTCCCTTTTGTTTCTTGTTGAGAAGCAGAAATTCTTACTAAAATGTTAATTGTGTAAGCCACATAGATAATAACACAAACAATTATATTATCATCTGCATAAATGAGAACACAGTATTATTCTTAGAATAAGATCATGAAAATGAGCTAAAATTAGTAAAATAGAAGTTTAAGTTTATAAACTTTGAGGTTCATTTTAGATGTGACTTTGAGCATTTCCTCTACTCAGTTCTTATTCCTGAGACATACTTGCTGAAGGAATAGTTCAACCTTGAGTATCATCTAAAGCTCAAAGCATTTTCACCAAGAAAAGTGCAGGCCAGGTGTATTTGAATTTTATTAGATGATATATGGAGTTTTATATGCTGCACTATGAAGCTTAGCTTACAAACAAAAGTTAATAACAGAAATAACTTGGAAAAAAATCATCAGAATGCTGGGCATGTTCAAAAATAAAATACAAGCTTTATATGAGAAAAATTCAGTGAACCTTGATTTAGAGGAGGATTAACTTTAAAAGCATACCACCCATGGATAAGCAAGGATTACAGCAACAAACAGAGCACCTAATACTCACTGTAAGCTGTAACACACCAGCAGTTTTTGTTATCAATATTAAATGGAAATAGTTAAGTGTGAATATGATAACTTTGTTAGTATTTGAGTTAAAATCCAGTGGTGAAATTCTATACATGATGGACACTTCAGAGAGACTTACAAATCCAGGAACTAAGTATTTAGAGTGGCATATAGTTCCCTGTGATCTGGTGTATTGTGATATATGCTCCTTGATACCTAGTTCTCTGAGAATATTCAAAGATCATGTTAAGGACTAGAAGACCATGCCAAAGAAATGGATTCAGTGACCCACAATATTTCTTATGCTTGATTTATGCTTGATTTGGTCAGAAAACTCAGGTTTTCTATAGCTTTATGTGTTGGATTTTCTCAGGAAGAATTGAATAAAATGTTTTGAAGGTAGATGTACATAAATTTTAAAACTTGAAACTCTAAAGGAAAAGTTTTATGAATTCACTTTCTGATTCTTCAATTATTGATATTTCTCAAATTTATATGCTAGAATAATAAAATGTTATAAAACAAGGAAGCTCATTTATTTTGCTGTCACTTCTAGATAGCTGATAAAAAAAAAAGTCATATCACTTCAAGCCTGAAAATGTGCAATTCATAAAGCATAAATGAATTCAATCTTATGCAGCATTTTGAGAAATAATTGTTTACCCAAAATACAGTGTGGGAACTGAAAGATTTTTGTCAATTCATTTATATTATAGATTTTTCTTTTTAAGATACAAGAAATTTTCTATTATGAAAAAGAAAAGAACTACACAGGTGATATCACACAGATACAGGGAAAATTTTCTAAGAGAATCTAGTACTAACACACTGAAAATTTGATTTATTCCAAAAGCAGAGTGGGTAAGAGCCCACTGCTTATTCAGCTCCTTGTGTTTTTGCTGATATCTCATGCTGTCAGGAGAGAATATACTTTGGAACAATGGCTCTATTTGTTCGGTTGAAAAGGTGGTCTATTTTTGAAAGCAAAATTTATAGCATGGCTAACATTTCTTAAAAGTCAAAGGAATAAAAATAAACACATGCAAAATATCAATTATGGATGGTATAGCCTTTATCTCAATGTGATGTACCAGAACTGGACTCCATTTGAGTTGAGATTTTTATTCTCAACTAACTTCATACTTGTGATGCCTGTACAAACATTGCAACAAAGTTCATTATTATAGGGCATGGTTCTGATGGTAAGGTCCTGTTCCCCAATTAGTTCTTGATCTATCTGTAAAGAAAGCCAGGGGACAATTACTGGGCAGAAGGGACATGCAGGAATTCCAGGACTCTGGAGAAAAAGAAGTTGCAAAATAAAAGTGGGGGAGGTTATACCATGCTTTGGACTGAGAAGAATGAAGCAGCAATGTGAGATCTCTGGAGGAGCTGGGACCACTACTACAGGTGGGTGGTCAGGGCTGTTTGACAGGGGCTAGATGGGACTAGTCACTGAAATATAAGGCAGGTGGGAAAGTCAGAGATAAAAAATTGGAAAAGGCATGTTTTTCCAGGTATCATCCAGCAATAGTGTCCAAAGGCAAGTTAAAATTGAACAACTATGTGTCTGTGATTTTATCTGAGGATTCAAGGAAAGCCTGGATCAGTTTAGTAGTACAGCCGTTTCCTGGAACAAAGGAAGGTAGACTATAAAACTACTCACAATACATTATTATCTGCATTGTGGTTTTAATGTTTATTCTCTATGTTGAATTGTTCTCTGTAGATAATAGTTGGATAAATAATTTTTCTATTCATAAGTTTCTATATTCCCTCATATATTTTTGTACATTTTTTTATTTTTTCACATATATATGATATTTTATTTACAATTCAAATGTTTTCCCTTTTACAGGTCTCCCCTTTGGAAACACCCTATCCCATCCCCCCTCTACCTGCCTATATGAGGGTACTCCCCCACTGACACACCCACTCCCATCTTTCCTCCTTTGCATTCCCCTATACTGTGGCATCTAACACCCTCTAGCCCAAGGGTCTCTCCTCCGACTGATGGCCAATAAGGTCCTCCTCTGCCACATAGGTGGCCAGCACAAAAGATGGGTTCCTCCATGTGTATTCTTTGGTTGGTGGTCCAGTCTCAGAGAGCACTGGGGGAGGGTGTGTGTGGCCAGTTGACACTGTTGCTCCCTCCATGGGACTGCAAACTCCCTTAGCTCCTTCAGTCCCTTCTCCATCTCCTCTACCTGGGACCTCACACTCAGCCCTAAGGTTGCTTTGAAGTGACTCTTGGGTATTCTGAACTTTTGGGCTAATAACCAATTATCAGTGAGTACATACCATGTTTGTTTTATTGTGACTGAGTTACCTCAATCAGGATTTCAAGTTCCATCCACTTGCCTTCAAATTTCCTGAAGTCGTTGTTTTTAATAGCTGAGTAGTATTCCATTGTGTAAATGTACCACATTTTATGTATCCATTCCTCTGTTGAGGGTCATCTCGGTAGTTTCCAGGTTCTAGCTATTATAAATATGGCTGCTATGAACATAGTTGAGCATGTGTCCTTATTACATATTAGAGCATCTGCTAGATATAAGCCTAGGAGTGGTATAGCTGGGTCCTCAGGTAGTTTTATGTCCAATTTTCTGAGGGTCCACCAAACTGATTTGGTGGTTGTGCCAGCTTGCAATCCCAGCAGCAATGGAGGTGTGTTCCCTTTTCTCCACATCCTTGCCAGCATCTGCTGATACGTGAGTGTTTGATCTTAGCAATTCGGAATGGTTTGAGGTGGAATCTAAGAGTTGTTTTGATTTGCATTTCCCTTATGACTAAGGATGTTGAACATTTCTTTAGGTGGTTCACAGCCATTTGAGTTTCCTCAGTTGAGAATTCTCTGTTTAGCTCTGATCTGCATATTTTGATAGGGTTATTTCATTCTCTGGAGTCTAACTTTCTGAGCTTTTTGTAAATATTGGATATTATTGTTGTCTAATTGCTCTAGCTAGAACTTCAAGTACTGTATTGAGTAGATAGGGTGAGAGAGGGTAGCCTTGTCTAGTCCCTGATTTTAATGGAAATGCTTCAAGTTTCTTTCCATTTAGTTTGATGTTGTCTATTGGTTTGCTGTATATTGCTTTTACTGTTTAGGTATGGGCCTTGAATTCCTGATCTTTCCAAGACTTTTATCACAAAGGGATGTTGAATTTATCATATGCTTTTTTAGCATCTAATGAATTGACCATGTGGCTTTTTCTTTGAGTTTGGTTATGTAGAGAATTATATTGATGGATTTCCCAGTATTGAACCATCCCTGCATCGCTGGGATGAAGTCAACTTGATTGCGTTGAATGATCATTTTGATGTGTTCTTGGATTTGGTTTGTGAGAATTTTATTGAGTATTTTTGCATCAATGTTCATAAGGAAAATTGGTCTGAAGTTTTCTTTTTTTGTTGGGTCTTTGTGAGGTTTTGGTATCAGTGCTGTGGCCCCATAGAATCAATTGTGTATTGTTCCTTCTGTTTCTACTTTGTGGAATAGATTGAAGAGTATTGGTATTAGATCTTCTTTGAAGGCCTGAAAGAATTCTGCACTGGTCCTGAGCTTTTTTTGGTTGGAGACATTAATGACTGCTACTATTTCTTTAGGGCCTATGGGACCGTTTAGATGGTTTATCTGATCCTGATTTAACTTTGGTAATTTGTGTCTGTCTAGAAACTTGTTCATTTGATCCAGATTTTCCAATTTTGTTGAGGATAGGCTTTTGTAGTAGGATTTGATGATTTTTTTTTTAAATTTTCTAAGCTTCTGCTGTTATATCTCCCTTTTCATTTCTGATTTTATTAATTTGGATAATTTTTCTGTGACTCCTGGTTTGTCTGGCTAAGAGTTTATCTATCTTGTTGATATTCTCAAAGAACCAGCTCCTGGTTTTATCGATTTCTTTGTATAGTTCCTTTGTTTCTACTTGATTGATTTCAGACCTGAGTTTATTTCCTGCCTTCTTCTCCTCTTGGGTTAATTACCTTTCTTTATTTTCTACAGCTTTCAGGTGTGCTGTTAAGATGCTAGTGTATGCTCTTTCCAGTTTCTTTTTGGAGACACTCAGAGCTATGAGTTTTCCTCTTAACACTGCTTTCATTGTGACCTATAATTTTGGGTATATTTACTTTCATTTTCATTAAATTCTAGGATGTTTTTATTTCTTCCTTGACCAAGTTATCATTGAGTAGAGCATTATTCAACTTTCATGTATATGTGGGCTTTCTGTTGTTTTTGTTGCCATTGATAATCAGCCTTAATCTGTAGTGATCTGATAGGAGGAATGGGGTTATTTCAATCTTCTTATATCTGTTGAGGTTTGTTTTGTGGTCAATTATATGGTTACTTTTGGAACAGGTACCATGAGGTGCTGAGAAGGAGGTATATTCTTTTGATTTAGGATGAAATGCTCTATAGATATCTGTTAAATCCATTTGGTCCATAACTTCTGTTAGTCTCAATGTGTCTCTGTTTAGTTTGTGTTGTCACAATCTGTCTATTGATGCAAGTGGGGTGTTGAAGTCTCCCACTATTATTGTGTGAGGTGCAATGTGAGCTTTGTGCTTTCGTAAAGTTTCTGTTATGAATGTGGATCCCCTTGAATTTGGAGCATATATGTTCAGAATTGAGAGTTCTTCTAGGTAGTTTTTCCTTTGATGAGTAGAAGCATCCATCTTTATGTTTTTGATGACTTTTGGTTAAAAGTCGATTTTATTCAATATTGGAATGGCTACTCCAGCCTGTTTCTTTAGACCATTTGCCTGGAAAAATAGTTTTCCAGACCTTTACTCTGAGGTAGTTTTTGTCTTTAACACTGAGGTGCTATTCCTGTGCAAAATGCTGGGCCAGGCTTATGTATCCAGTCTGTCAGTCTATGCCTTTTTATTGGGAAATTGGGTCCATTGATGTTAAGAGATATTAAGGAATAGTGATTGTTGCTTCCTGTTATTTTCGATGTTATCTTTATGTTTATGTGGCTATCTTCTTCTGCATTTGTTGAAAGATTACTTTCTTGACTTTTGTAGGGTGTAGTTTCCCTCCTTGTGTTGGCATTTTTTATCTATTATCCTTGGTAAGGCTGGGTTTGTGGAAAGATAATGTGTAAATTTGTTTTTTGTCATAGACTATCTTGATTTCACCATCTATGGTAATTGAGAGTTTTGCCTGGGCTGGTTCTCTTAGGTCTGTATGAGATCTGCCTAGAATCTTCTAGCTTTCATAGTCTCTGGTGAGAATTCTGGTGTAATTCTGATAGATCTGCCTTTATATGTTACTTGACACTTTTCCCTTATTGCTTTTAATGTTCTTCCATTGTTTTGTGCATTTGGTGTTTTCACTATTATGGGATAGGTGGAATTTCTTTTCTGATCCAATCTATATGAAGTTCTGTAGGCTTTTTAATGTTTAGGTTCATCTCTTTATGTTAGGGAAGTTTTCTTCTTTAATTTTTTTGAAGATATTTACACGCCCTTTAAGTTGGGAATCTTCAGTCTCTTCTATATCTATTAGCTTTAGATTTGTTCTTCTCATTGTGTCCTGGATTTCCTGGATGTTTTGGGTTAGGAGCTTTTTGCATTTTGCATTTTCTTTGACTGTTGTGTCAATATTTTCTATGGTATCTTCTGCACCTGAGATTCTCTCTTCTATCTCTTGTATTCTCTTAGTGATGCTTGCACCTATGACTCCATATCTCCTTCCTAGGTTTTCTATCTCCAGAGTTGTCTCCCTTTGTAATTTTTTTCTATTTCCATTTTTAGATCGTGGATGGTTTTATTCAATTCCTTCTCCTGTTTGATTGTGTTTCCCTGTAAGTCTTTAAGGGATTTTTGTGTTTCCTCTTTAAAGGCTTCCAGCTGTTTACCTGTGTATTCTTGTATTTCTTTAAGGGAGTTATTTATTTCCTTCTTAAAGTCTTCTATCATCATCATGAGATGTGATTTAAAATCTAAGTCTTGCTTTTCTGGTGTGTTGGGGTATCCAGGGCTCGCTGTGGTAGAACTGGGTTCTGATGATGCCAAGTTGCCTTAGTTTCTGTTCCTTATGTTCTTGTCCTTGCTTTTTCCCATCTTGTTATCTCTGGTGTTAGCTGGTCTTGCTCCCTCTGACTGTGACTTGTCCATCCTGCAAGCCTTTGTATCAGTATTCTTTGAAGACCAGCTCTCTCTGAGAGGAATTTGGGTTTGGAGAACTGTGATACAGGGTCAGCTCTGGGGTACACACAGAAACCAGAAGGATTCTGTCCTCACATGTTCCTTGCTTCCTGTGTCCTGATGGCTCTGTGAGGGTCCCTCTTGATCCAGGAATTTGAACAGAAGTGGTGGTCTTGCCCATGCTAGAAAGTGTGTTGGCACTACTGGGAGACCAGCTATCTTCTGGCACTATTTAAGTATGAAGCCGTGTGTCACAGGATCAGTTCCCAGGCCTCAGAAGGAAACCAGAAGGCCACTCCTCACACCCTGTGTCCTGAGGGTTCTGGGTGAGTCCCTCTGAGCAGAGGTGCTGGTCTTACATCCACTCACAGCCTAGTTCACACTCCTGGGAGGCTAGCTTTCTCCCAGCGCTATTTGGCTATGGAGTCTTGTGGCATAGGCTGAGGTCCCCAGCCATAGATGGAAACCCTTTCTTGTGGGAAGCCGCCTGAGTCGCACCCACATTCGCCATTACAAGATGGCGCCTACATTCAGCCTAGGACAAGTTGTAAACAAGCTAGTGTGCATGCACCTGGTAATTTTCCACCTCAGAGTCTCAGCCTCTCTCGTGGCGTCATCTGGACTGATGTGCGGGGAGCCAATGGGGAAGCTCCATGTCCCAGGCAAGCGCTGTGGCCTATATAAGGGACAGGTGTTCTATTGTTCGGGGTCTCCACTCGTGGCAAGCTTATGCTCTCCCTCTCAAGATGCATTAAAGCTTTACTGCAGAAGGATCCTATGTGTGCCGCGTCGTTCTTGCTGGCAAGACGGTAGTGCAGGACATCTGGTGCCGAAACCCGGGAACTTTGTCATCGTCAAGCACCTTTGGAGACCCCCTGGAAACAGGGAGGATTCAGAACTGCAGGGAGGTAGGTTCGGAAAGGCATGTTGACCCTGGGTCTTGATTTGGGATTGCCCCCTGTTTGGTCTAACGCTGTTGAAGCCTTGCTAATTGTGTTAAGTGCCCTCATTTTGGTTTCACTGTCTTTGTATTGCTGCGAACAAGGTGAGGCCTGTGTAGATGCTGTAAGGGAGGGGCAAATCACCCCTGAAAGGGTCCAGGACACCATGTCAGAATCCGAACGGAGTGAGAGGATGGGTACCCAAAAAGAAAGAGATCTCAGCAAGGGAAAAGGACCTCCTGGTAAGTCTAAGGACGAGGGAGAGATTAAAGACAAAATGAAAAAAAACTGTCCCCCCGACAAGGCTGTGGGCAGAAAAACGATTCTCATACCCAAGAAAAAAGTAAAAAGAAGGGGGGAGAGCCTCTACCCAGTTCAAGACCTTGAGGCTCTTCAATTGGAAACTTCAGACACTGACCCCCTTAGCTCTAGTGAGGAGACAGAGCTAGAAGAGGAAGCGGCACGGTATGAGGAAGATTGGTCGCCCCGCAATGGGCAGATGAAGCGGCCGCCTTCTTTGGCCCCTACGCGGACCGTGCCTTCTGCTCCTCCCCCTTATGAGATGTGCCCCAACTCCTTTTCTTTTCTCTCTGACAAGGTTAGGAGAAAGGTACAAGCCGCTTTTCCGGTTTTCGAGGTAGATGGTGGAGGGCGAGTTCATGCCCCTGTAGAGTACAGCCAAATTAAAGACCTGGCTGAAGCGGTCCGAAAGTATGGGGTAAATGCTAATTTTACTATAGTAATGTTAGAGAGATTTGCCGGGGCGTCCATGACTCCCTCCGATTGGCAGATGCTGGCCAAGGCTGTGCTCCCTACAATGGGCCAATATATGGAGTGGAAGGCTTTATGGCATGAAGCTGCACAAGCTCAAGCCAGAGCCAATGCTACGGCACCAACCCCTGGACAGAGAGATTGGACCTTTGATATGTTAACTGGCCAAGGTCCTTTTGCGGCAGATAAGACCGCTTTTCCATGGGGTGCATATGTGCAAGTTTCTAATACGGCCATCAAGGCCTGGAAGGCACTCCCCAAAAAAGGGGAAGCCTCTGGACAACTTACTAAGATCATTCAAGGTCCCCAAGAACCCTTTTCAGACTTTGTGGCCAGAAGGACTGAGACTGCGGGGCGCATCTTCGGTGACCCCGACCAAGCGGCACCCCTTGTTGAACAGCTCATTTTTGAGCAAGCCACACAGGAGTGCCGCGCCGCCATAGCACCAAGGAAAAGTAAGGGGCTACAGGATTGGCTTCAAACTTGTAGGGAGCTTGGAGGGCCCCTTACTAATGCGGGGCTGGCGGCTGCTATCATCCAGTCTCAAAAATACCCCAATAAGGGGACAGACAAAAGGGCTTGCTTCCGGTGCGGCCGACTAGGTCACCTAAAAAAAGATTGCAAGGCTCCTACCGATGAGGCCGGAGCCCCGTCTCGACCACATGGTGTCCTTTGCCCCCGCTGCAATAAAGGTTACCATAAGGCTAGTCAATGTCGCTCTGTCAGAGATACCAAGGGGCGACTCCTCCCTCCATTAGAAGAACAACCACAGAGGATGTCAAAAAACGAGGTGCTGGGCCCTCGTTCCCAGGGCCCCCAGAAATATGGGAACAGGACAGACAGGGACCAAGAGAGGAGAGACAAGCCCGGGTGGACCTGTGCACCGCCTCCGACTTCATATTGATGCCTCAGATGGGTGTCCAACCGGTTCCTGTGATACCAATTGAATCCTTATCACCTGGAACTGTGGGTCTTATAATTGGCAGAGGATCCATGACCTTAAAGGGCCTACATGTTCATCCGGGTATAGCAGATTGTCAACATGCCCTTGAGATCCAAGTCCTGTGTTCTTGCCCCGGGGGAGGGGGGGTCTTTTCCATCACAAAGGGAGATCAGATAGCTCCTCCCAGACATTGCTGGGCCTTCAAGACCCGGGCAGGTGAAAATGGGCTCCTCTGGCACGGACTCCGCCTACTTGGTTCTCTCACTAAATGAGAGGCCTAAACTAAAATTATGGGTTGAGGGAAAATTGTTTGAAGGCATCATGGACACAGGCGCGGATAAAAGCATTATTTCTTCCCATTGGTGGCCAAAGTCGTGGCCTGTAACTGAGTCATCACACTCCTTGCAGGGCCTTGGCTATCAGGCCAGCCCTGCTATTAGCTCTGTTGCTTTGTCTTGGAAAACGGCCGAGGGACAAAAGAGATGTTTTACCCCTTACGTGCTCCCACTTCCACTTAACCTTTGGGGGCGAGATGTCATGCAAGACATGAGGGTTGTGTTATCTAACGAGCATATTTATTCCCCTCAGGCTAGATGTATTATGGGCAAAATGGGATATGTAGAAGGAAGGGGTTTAGGGCCTATGGGCCATGGTAGAACTGAACCCATTCAATCCACTAGTAACCCTGACAGACAGGGCCTGGGTTTTTCCTAGGCGCCATTGAGGCAGCACGACCCATCCCGTGGAAAACGGAGGACCCGGTTTGGGTTCCTCAATGGCCTTTGTCCTCTGAAAAACTGGAGGCTGCTACTCAAATAGTACAGGAGCAGTTAAGGTTGGGACATCTAGAGCCTTCTACTTCCCCCTGGAATACCCCGATATTTGTAATCAAGAAAAGGTCGGGCAAATGGAGGCTGCTCCATGACCTAAGAGCCATCAATGAGCAGATGGATTCCTTTGGCCCAGTACAGAGGGGTCTTCCAGTCCTTTCTGCCTTACCCAAAGTTTGGAGCCTAGTTATTATAGATATTAAAGATTGCTTTTTTTCTATTCCCTTATATCCCTTAGATAAACCCCGTTTTGCATTTACGCTCCCTTCGGTTAATCATGTGGAGCCTGATAAGAGGTTTCAATGGAAGGTTTTGCCTTAGGGCATGGCAAATAGCCCCACCATCTGTCAGTTATATGTTCAAGAAGCTTTGAGACCTTTGAGGCGACAATTTCCTTCCCTGATTTTGATTCACTATACGGATGATGTCCTTCTGTGCCATAAAGATTTGACAGTTTTGCAAAGGGCCTATCCTTTATTACAGTCCCTCTTGTCACGCTGGGGTCTACAGATCACCCCTGACAAAGTTCAGATTTCTGATACGGGACATTTTTTGGGGTCAATTATCCTCCCTGATAAGATTGTCCCACAAAAGGTAGAGATAAGAAGGGACCACTTAAGGACCCTTAATGACTTTCAAAAATTATTAGGAGATATTAACTGGCTTAGGCCTTTTTTAAAGATTCACTCCACAGTCCTGAAGCCACTGTTTGACATCCTTGAGGGTGACAGCCACCTGACCTCTCCAAGGTCCCTCAATTCTCCAGCAAAACAGGCCTTGCAGCTAGTAGAGCAGGCCATACAGGAAGCCCAACTGACACGCCTTGATGATACATTGCCTTTTTCCTTGTGCCTTTTTAAGACAAAGGGATTGCCTACTGCCGTGCTGTGGCAAAATGGCCCACTCTTATGGATCCACCCTAATGCTTCACCAGGAAAAATCCTTGACTGGTATCCCGATGCCGTGGCACGACTTGCCTTGCGGGGACTTAAGGCCTCACTCACTCACTTTGGGAGACATCCAGAAGTGCTAATAGTCCCGTACACTTTGCCTCACGTCCAGACCCTGACAGCTGCCTCCAATGAATGGGCCATATTGATAACCTCATTTCCGGGACAGATAGACAATCATTATCCCCGGCACCCTATTTTGCAGTTTGCCTTATCCCAAGCTGTGGTTTTCCCTCGCGTGACATCCCCTGTGCCCTTATCAAATGGCTTGGTAGTTTATACTGATGGCTCCAAGACGGGGATCGGAGCCTATGTGATTGGCACTCAGGTTGTCTCAAAAGAGTATAATGAAACCTCCCCCCAGGTTGTTGAATGTTTGGTGGTTCTGGACGTATTACAGAACTTTTCTGATCCTGTAAATATTGTTTCTGATTCTAGTTATGTAGTCAATGCAGTTAATCACCTTGAGCTTGCTGGAATTATTAAGCCATCCAGTAAAGTGGCTTCCATCTTTCATAAAATCCAAACTTGCTTTTTAGCCAGGCGGCACCCGTTTTATATAACTCATATACGGGCACACTCAGGTCTCCCTGGCCCTATGGCACAGGGGAATGACCTGGCTGACAAAGCTACAAAAATGATTGCAGTTGCCATGTCTTCCAATTTGGAAACCGCCAAGACCTTCCACGAGCGGTTTCATGTGACGGCTGAGACACTACGCCGTCGATTTTCCCTGACTAGAAAAGAGGCTAGAGAAATAGTTACCCAATGTCACAATTGTTGTCAATTTTTACCTATACCTCATGTGGGGATCAACCCAAGAGGCATCAGACCGTTACAGGTCTGGCAAATGGATGTTACCCATGTCACCTCTTTTGGGAAACTCCAGTATTTACATGTTTCCATTGATACTTGCTCAGGTGTTTTGCACGCCACTCCCCTATCGGGAGAGAAGACTTCCCATGTAATTCAGCACTGTCTCGAGGCCTGGAGTGCCTGGGGCAAACCCAGGGTCCTTAAAACAGACAATGGGCTGGCCTACACTTCTCAAAAATTCAAGCAGTTCTGCCATCAAATGGATGTAACCCACTTGACTGGCCTGCCCTATAACCCTCAAGGGCAAGGCATCGTGGAACGTGCCCACCGCACCTTAAAGTCTTACTTAATAAAACAAAAAGGGGGAATAATGAAGGACCTCCCTTCAGTGCCGAGGACTATGATTTCTATGGCACTATTTACTTTAAATTTTCTAAACCTAGATGAACAGGGACAAACAGCGGCCGAGCGTCACTGCTCAGAGCCAGATAGACCAAGAGAAATGGTAAAATGGAAAGATGTGTTATCTAATGAATGGAAAGGACCGGATCCTATTCTTATAAGATCCAGGGGAGCTGTATGTGTTTTTCCACAGAAAGAAGAGAACCCCTTTTGGATCCCTGAAAGGCTCACCAGGAGGGTGATAGAACAAAGAAATGAGGTGGAATGCCCAGCAGAACCAAAGGGTCCGACTGCCCTGCCTGATCCTGCTGATGATGGCGAGCACCCCGATGGCTCAAGAAGAACTGCGTTGGGGAATTATGTCCACCTTCCCACTGCCGATGCTGGTGATGCATGATGCACAGTATATGTTACAGAATTGGACCCTTAAATTTGATGAAACCCTGCGGGAACTGCGGACAGCAATTATTCAGATCAACTCCACCCGTCTTGACCTGTCCTTGACCGAGGGCCTCTCTTCATGGATTTCCTCGGCAATTTCTTATTTCAAGGAATGGGTGGGGGTGGGATTGTTTGGAGCAGCGCTCTGCTGTGGGTTGGTGTTGCTCCTATGGCTCATCTGCAAACTCAGGGCCCAGACTAAAAGAGACAAGGTGGTCATTGCGCAGGCGCTTGTTGCCTTAGAACAAACCGGTGTTTGGCTAATAGCAGTAGGTCGCCAGCCAGACAGTTCTTGCACACCCGCGAGTCTAGTCTCATTGCACTGGGTAGAGTGTTTGGTCTGAGCAGCTCTTGAGGGATGTCGAGCAAAGCATCGCACAAGGCAGTCATCATTGTGGGCTGCCTTGGGAGATATGTCATCTACATGAGGGTTGAGTGCCCTAGTTTCCCTCCCTCTAAAAAATGGCACTGGGCGGGTCAGGAAGACCTCGGGCGCGCATGAGCTTAGGGGTCGTCTCCTGTACAAGGCCCAACCTTTTGGTCAGGGGATTTGACCGCTGTCTCCACCCTCTTAAGAGTGTCCTACTTTGCTTACAGAAATAAAAAGGGGGAGATGTGGGAAGCCGCCTGAGTCGCACCCACATTCGCCATTACAAGATGGCACCTACATTCAGCCGAGGACAAGTTGTAAACAGGCTAGTGCGCATGCACCTGGTAATTTTCCACCTCAGAGTCTCAGCCTCTCTCGTGGTGTCATCTGGACTGATGTGCGGGGAGCCAATGGGGAAACTCCATGTCCCAGGCAAGCGCTGTGGCCTATATAAGGGACAGGTGTTCTATTGTTCGGGGTCTCCACCCGTGGCAAGCTTATGCTCTCCCTCTCAAGATGCATTAAAGCTTTACTGCAGAAGGATTCTATGTGTGCCGCGTCGTTTTTGCTGGCGAGACGGTAGTGCGGGACACTTTCTTGTACTCTTACACTATATGTAGAAATGCCCTTTGGTGCTATGATGAGTTATGCTATGCAGGAACAAGCAAGATAACAATGACTTGAGTGTAGACATCCCTAAAGGCTACAGCATGGAAGACTGTGTACTAATTCCTGGAATAGCTGGTATATAGCAGAGGAGATATTGAAAATAAATGCATAATTTCAAGATTGGTTGAATATCAAAATAAACTTTTTGTTCCCATTTCAGAAAGTGGCTTTAAAGTATGAGATGGGATGTGCTCAAAAGAGAAAAACCCAGGCCTTTTAAAATCAAGGTTCTTTGATTGGAAGGTCATTGGTGGGGAGTTCTTTTGCTGAATCTCACCTTGTACTGAATTTAAAGTATCCTTTGGGGCGCCTTCCCACACAATTACCAAGTATGTGTTGACACAGCAGAAGATAATACCAGTTTCAGGATTATTTCCTATGGCATTTTGTAAATTGTAAAAAGAAGGATCTGATATGGGGTTGTTGTGATTTTCTGAAATCCTTCTGAATTCAAATCCCGTTGCTCTTTAGCCAGAACTCTGGAGGAATATCTGAGCAATTGTGAGAGAAAATTATTCTCATTCTTGCTAAAGCCTTAGCAATATCATATAGAAAATGAAAAAAGACTCCCAATTTATTCCTTCTTTAAAAAGAGGGGATGCTGAGTTTGCAGGAGAACTCATAAGTGACATTGGAAATCTGAAAAAAAGAATGTTTTCTTTTGAGAGGTCCTCTGCCATTGTTAGTTTACATGTGTGGGGCCAAGACAGCACTAAAAGACTCCATAGCCAGTCAAACATGATCTGGAATTCCTTTTCAGAAAGAAATTGACATTCTCTTTGGTTGAAAAAGATGCTGATCCCAGCTAGACTGGCTTCATTTAAACTTTTTGGCTTGCACAGTGAGTCATGGAATTCAAGAGGAGGATGAGCTTTGCATTCAGATATACTAGATGTAGAAACCAGACAGCCCATCATTTATTGTTTTTTCTATTAATGAACTGGCTATGTTTTATTTTCTCTTCAACTCTAAATTTTCTCGATGACCTGATGAGTTTAAGTAACTCTGGTTGCAAGAGACATGGGTCTTCTACAATGTCATATTGTATTATATCAACGTATTATATACCACGTTATATCTAAGAAAGAATATAAATTTGCTGCCTACAGGTCACATATACACCCATTCCTTACACTAAGCATTTTGTCTAGGACCTGTGATTTGACATCCTAGGTCACATTATACCTTCATGGCCACCGCTGTATTTTCTGCTCTCACAGGAAAATACCAAAAAGAACATTGTGAGACATCAGTTGCAGAACCACCATTATGTCTAGCACCATACCTATGTCAGTTCACAAAAAAGTAGGCCCTTTAAGAAAAAAGAAATGCTTAATGGGCTTAACTTATTTTTTATTAATTTCTCATATAAAATAGAAGTCTTTATTAACTATCTTTTAAAAATATAGAACAGTTTGTCAGATATACCCTGGATTCCAATCATTTGCTATGTGATACAGGAAATATGTCTTAATCACTTTGATTCTAAGTTCTTGCTATGAAGCCTTCTGCAGTTTCAGAGAAATAAATAAATTAATAAAAGTGAGGTAACTTGAAAGATACTTACAGAAACAGTTGATCTGTATTGCTCCTTTACTTTTCTTACAAATCACTGCTGGCTGCTCTGGAGACAAACTAAGATTCACAGTATTTAACATGCTGCTTTGATCAGCAAATGAATATAGTGATATTAATTTTAATCCCATGGGAGACAAGAGCTTAATAAATACAGATCACTGTCTCTAAATCTATGTGAATATGATCTTGCTCAGTTTTGACCTTGATTTTAATCTCATCATCTTACCATCTTTCTCATTAGAAAGAGCTTCCTGTGTCTTTGCTTGGAGCAGTGAGGCAGAGAGATGCAATGAGGTAAAAAATCTTTCCACAAGAACCACATGAAATATATGCAAATGTAAAATATTGAATTAACTCTTGGCATCCAGAGTCCAGGCCCACAGAAGAAACATTTAATAACTATGCCTTGAAAGGATATAATACATAGTATAAACATGTCTCTTGAATTGCTTGCTATACGTTGATTATCTGGCTCTAGAGTAAGCAAGATGATCTTAGAAAAAGTTATTTAGCAACTTTAACATTAGCATTTGTCATCTGCAAAAAATGGATATATAACTTTTTAGCCAAAAAAGGGTACAAAGGTGATGAGATAGAAGGACCACACAAATGCATATATACCTTCATACCATGTGTACTTACATGCACACAAGAAGGGAAGACAAGAATGGGTGGGTGGGGGAATACCCCCATAGAGGCAGGGGGAGGGAGAGAGAATAGGGAGATTCCAAAGGGGAGATCTGGAAAGGGGGAAACATTGTAAGTAAACAAATAAGTAAATAAACTACATGCACATAAACATAAAAAATTCCAAAAAATATTGTTTAATGAAACCTAAACCCATGGAGGTGCATACCATAGTTATATGCTTGATTATCTGCTGTTGTTACTCTTAATATGACATATAAAAGGCTTATATTAATATAAAATATAAAAAGTTATTATAAATAAATGTCCCAGTAATATTTAAGAAAATTGTCATACTATCTCCAAAATTTGCTTTAACTTTATATTTTAAAAACCTCTTTTAACAAAGCAATAGTATAGGAGAAGAAAATTTTAAGAGGATATAATTCTAATGTGTGAACAATATCTCTGTGTTTACAATTTGAAAACATACTATGCTTTTCTAGAATGCAAACGTTCAAAGTGAGGTACATGATAAATTAACATTTTCAACTTTCATGTCATCTATAATCAACTTCTGTAGGGTATTAAAGAAAAGATACCCTCACATTTTTTCAGTAGATATGTAATGTTGTGTACCATTTTTGAAAATTGTATTTAGAGTCTATACATAACTGCATGTAGTAGAGCTTAACAAACATGTATGTTAGAACAAAAGCTGTTTACAAATATGTCCTTGAGGGATAATAAGAATAACATTCCACATATATGGAAATATGGTTTCAAAAAGAAGTATGTATCAATTAACATGAAAATAATCCTAACATGTATAATATTTGAAATAATTTTCAGTAATATACAATTCATAAGAGTAATATGTGCATGTGCAAAAATGCATATGCCTATATCTTTGTTTCTAGGTGTATACAAACATATAGCTGGATGTTTTTATTGTTTTGTAGATTTGCTTGTTTTTTCTCCACTCCCAACAAAGCAAATATCTCCTGATGGTTGGCAACCTTCTATAGCTGTCTTTATGCAAATTTAATAACTGTCACAAATATGAATAAATTTCAGGTTTGTAAAAACTGAAATCAGTTCATACTGTATCAATTTTGTAGAGTAAAATTTTGTCATCTAAAAGTAAATCAGAGACTTATTCCAGGGAGCCTAAAACTCCAGCAGGAGATTTCTGCTTTACCAGAGGCCACTCTGACAGTACAAGGAACTGCACAGAAAGGATACCACTCACCACCCATGTATTAGTCAGGGTTCTCTAGAGTCACAGAGCTTATGGGTAGTCTCTATATAGTAAGTGGATTTGTTGATGACTTATAGTCTGTTGTCCAGCTCCCCAACAATTGTCTAGCTGTTGCTCAATCCCACAAAACATGAAAGTGAAGAAGAGTGAATCTTCCTTCTTCCAAAGTCCTTATGTAGGTCTGGACTACATAAGGTCTGGTCTTAGCAGAAGGTGTGGCCCAGGTTAAAGGTGTGTACCACAAAGCCTGGATCTGGAACTTGCTTTGTCCCAGGCTGACCTTGAATTCAGAGATCTCCTAACCTCAAACTCCTGGAATGAAGTGTATGTACTACATTTCTTGGGGCTAAGACTTTCAAGTTCAATATGCCTCAAGATCTCCATGACAAGATCCAGGTCAGAAACTTGTGTCTTCCAGCCTCAAGATCTGGATCACTGATGAACTTTCTAATTCTGAATTGAAGGTCACTCCAGTAATAGTCAAGTTGACAATCAGGAATAGCCACTACAACCCATCAACATTCTTTAAACCACACCAAACAATCTAAAACAGTACCACTTCTCCTGGGCTCCACATACCTGTCCACAACTCCATCAAGACACTCGTTCTTTACCAAAGGACACTCTGGTACATCAAACACCAGATGACTAGAGGTAAGTATAATATCACAATCAAGAAGAGCCAGAACAATGCTATATCTGTAAAGCCTAGATATCCTATTCCATCGAGCTCCAAAAATTCCAACACCACTGAAGCCCAACAAAATAACATACATTTAATCTTATTTAGATGATAGAAGCCCATAAAGAGAAATGAATAAATTCCTTAAAGAAATCCAGGAATACAAAAACAAACAGGTGAAGACCATGTACAAAAATGTCAAGACAATTCAAGACACGAAAATGGAAATATAACCAAAGAAGAAAACACAAACTAAGAGAATCCTAGAGATGGAAATTCAAGGTAAGTAAACAGTAACTACAGACACAAAACTCACCAACAGAATAAGAGATGGAAGAGAGAAACTTGAGCATTGAAAATACAATAGAAGAAATCAACATAGCAGTCAAAGAAATTATTAAGTCTAAAATGTGTCTGGCATAAAATATCTAGGAATTCTGAACTATGACAAATTAGATGACAAAACCTAAGAATAGTAGGCATAGAAGGAGGAGATTTCAGGCTGAAATGCCTAGAAAATACTTTCAACAAAATCACAGAAGAAAAATTTTCTAACGTAAAGAAGGATATTCCTACAAATATACAGAATGCTTAAAGAACACCACAAAGATTGAGACAGAAAAGAAAATCCCTACCATCATATAATAATAAAAGCACTAAATGTACAGAACACAGAAAAAATATTAAAAACTGCAAGAGAAAAATGTCAAATAACATATAAAGGCAAGCCAGTTAGAATTACACTAAATATCTCAACAAAGAATCAAAAACTCAGAAGGGCCTGCATAGATATCTTGCAGATTCTAAGACACTACAGAAGCCAGTCCAGATTACTATACCCAGAAAATTATCAATAACAATAGATGGGGAAAATAGATATTCTATGAAAAAATCAAACTTATATAATATCCAAAAATCTGGTTCTGTAAAAGATATTTGCATTAATCAGGGTTCTCTTGAGTGACAGAACTTATAGAATGTACTCTATAAAATATACTAAGGGGACAGGAACTGAGGAAAAACCAGGAGGTAAGAGTCTGTCTGTTTCTACCTGTGGCAGGAGACCTCTGCCTGGGCCACCAGGCCTCCTTAGCCAAACAGTGCTGGGAGAAGCAACCCACTTGTGTGGAAATGCCAGGAAAGGAGGACTCCAGACGCAGGGACTGAGGAACAGCCAGGAGAGAGAACTGGTCTCCCAGGAATATTGACCTCTGAGCTTGAAGGAAAGAAAAGCCACAGTCAGAGAGAGAAAGATCAGCTAACACCAGAGATAACCAGATGGCGAAAGGCAAGGGCAAGAACACAAGGAACAGAAACCAAGACTACTTGGCTTCATCAGAACCCAGCTCTCCCACGACAGCCAGCCCTGGATATCCCAACACACCAGAAAAGGAAGACTCAGACTTAAAATCACTTATCAAGAGGATGATAGAAGATATTAAGAAGGAAATAAATAACTCCCTTAAAGAAAAACAAGAGAACACAGGTAAACAACTGGAAACCCTTAAAGAGGACACACAAAAATCCCTTAAAGAATAACAGGAAAACACAATCAAACAAATGAACAAAACCACTAAGGAATTAAAAGCAGAAATAGAAACAACAAAGAAATCACAAATGGAGACAAATCTGGAGATAGCGAACACAGGAAAAAAATCAGGAGTCATAGATGCAAGCATCACCAACAGAATACCAAAGATGGAAGAGAGACTATCAGGTGCAGAAGATACCATAGAAAACATGGATGCAACAATCAAAAAAACCAAAAAGGCCAAAGAGCTCCTAACCCAAATTATCCAAGATATCCAGGATGCAATGAGAAGACAGAACCTGAGGATAATAGGTATAGAAGAGAGTGAAGTCTCCCAACTTAAAGGACCAGTAAATATCTTCAATAAAATTATAGAAGAAAACTTCCCTAACCTAAAAAAAGAGAGAAAAGAAATTCCTCCCGTCACATTATAGTGAAAACAATAAATACACAAAACAAGGAAAGAATACTAAAAGCAGTAAGGGAAAAAGGGCAAGTAACATATAAAGGCGGACCAATCAGAATTACACCAGAATTCTCACCAGAGACTATGAAAGCTAGAAGATCCTGAGCAGATCTCATGCAGACTCTAAAAGAACACAAATGCCAGCCCAGGCTGCTATACCCAGCAAAACTCTCAATAATCATAGATGGTGAGACCAAAATATTCTATGACAAATCCAAATTTGCACAGTATGTTTCCACAAACCCAGCCCTACAAAGAATAATACATGGAAAATGCCAAATAAAGGAGGGAAACTGCACTCAATAAAAAGCAATAAAGCAATCTTTCAACAAATTCAAAAGGAGATAGCCACACATACACATAAACAACATCAAAAATAACAGGAAGCAACAATCACTATTCTTTAATATCTCTTAACATCAATGGTCTCACCTCCCCAGTAAAAAGACATAGACTGACAGACTGGATCCATGAAGAGGACCCTGCATTTTGCTGCATCTAGCAAATGCACCTCTGTGTTAAAGACAAATGCTACCTCAGAGTAAAGGGCTGGAAAACAATTTTCCAGGCAAATGGCCCCATAAACAGACTGGAGTAGCCATTCTAATATCAGATAAAATTGACTTTCAACCAAAAGTCATCAAAAAAGATCAGGAAGGACACTTCATACTCATCAAAGGAAAAATCTACCAAGAACAACTCTCAATTCTCAACATATATACCCGGAATGCAAGAGCTCCCACTGTCATAAAAGAAACTCTACTAAAGCTCAAAGCACACATTGCACCTCACACAATAATAGTGGGAGACTTCAACACCACACTCTCAACAATGGACAGATCTTGGAAACATAAAATAAACAGGGACACAGTGAAACTAACAGATGCTATGAACTAAATGGGTTTAACAGATATCTATAGAACATTTCATCCTACATCAAAAGAATATACCTACTCAGCACCTCATAGTACCTTCTCCAAAACTGATCATATAATTGATCACAAAACAAACCTCAACAGATATAAGAAGATTGAAATAATCCCATGCCTCCTATCAGATCATTACGAAATAAGGCGGGTGTTCAATGGGAACAACAATAACAACAACAGAAAGCCCACATACACATGGAAGGTGAACAATGCTCTGCTCAATGATAACTTGGTCAAGGAAGAAGTAAAGAAAGAAATTAAAGACTTGCTAGAATCTAATGAAAATTAAAGTACAACTTACCCAAACCTATGGGACACAATGAAAGCAGTGTTAAGAGGAAAACTCATAGCTCTGAATGCCTGCAAAAAGAAACTGGAGAGAGCATATCCTAACAGCTTAACAGCACACCTGAAAGCTCTAGAAGAAAAAGACGCTAATACACCCAAGAGGAGTAGAAGGCAGGAAATAATCAAATTAAGGGCTGAAATCAACCAAGTGGAAACTGAAAGAACTATACAAAGAAGCAACAAAACCAGGTGCTGGTTCTTTGAGTAAATCAGCAAGATAGATAAACCCTTAGCCAGACTAACCAGAGGCCACAGAAACAGTGTGCAAATTAATAAAATTAAAGATGAAAAGAGAGATATAACAAGAGACTCTGAGGAAATTAAAAAAATATTATCAGATCCTACTACAAAAGCCTATACAAAACAAAATTGGAAAATCTGGAGGAAATGGACAAGTTTCTAGAGAGATACCAATTACCAAATTATATCAGATCAACCATCTAAACAATCCCATTACCTCTAAAGAAATAGAAGCCGTCATTAAAAGTCTCCAAAACAAAAAAAGTCCAGGACCAGATGGGTTCAGAGCAGAATTCTATCAGACCGTCAAAGAAGACCTAATACCAATATTCTTCAATCTATTCCACAAAACAGAAACTGAAGGAACAGTACCCAATTCATTCTATGAGGCCACAGTTACACTGATACCAAAACCTCCCAAAGACCCAACAATAAAAGAAAACTTCAGACCAATTTCCCTTATAAATATTGATCCAAAATTACTCAATAAAATTCTAGTAAACCGAATTCAAGAACACATCAAAAGGATCATTCTCCATGATCAAGTAGGCGTCATCCCAGGGATGCAGAGATGGTTCAATACCCAGAAATCCATCAATGTAATCCACTACATAAACAAACTCAAAGGAAAAAACTACATGGTCATTTCTTTAGATGCTGAAATATATTTGACAAAATACAACATCCCTTCATGTTAAAAGTGTTGGAAAGTTCAAGAATTCAAGGATCATAGCTGAAAATAGTAAAAGCAAAATACAGCAATCCAGTGGCCAACATCAAACTAAATGGAGAGAAACTCAAAGCAATCCCACTAAATTCAGGGACTAGGCAAGGCTGCCCTATCTCTCCCTATCTATTTAATATAGTACTTGAAGTTCTAGCTGGAGCAATTAGACAACAAAAGGTGGTAAAAGGGATATAACACCCTTCCCAATTGTCACAAACCATATAAAGTATCTTGGTATGACCCTAACCAAACAAGTGAAAGATCTGTATGACAAGAACTTCAAGTCTCTGAAGAAAGAAATTGAAGAAGACCTCAGAAGATGGAAAGATCTCCCATGCTCATGGATTGGCAGGATTAATATAGTTAAAATGGCATCCTGCCCAAAGCAATTTACAGATTCAATACAATCCCCATCAAAATTCCAACTCAATTCTTCATTGACTTAAAGCAATTCTCAAATTCATATGGAATAACAAAAAACCCAGGATAGCAAAAACTATTCTCAATAATAAAATAACATCTGGGGGAATCAGCATTCATGACCTCAAGCTGTACTACAGAGCAGTTGTGATAAAAACTGCATGGTATTGGTACAGTGACAGGCAGGTAGATCAATAGAATATAATCGAAGACCCAGAAATAAACCCACACATTTATGGTCACTTGATCTTTGACAAAGGTGCGAAACCATACAGTGGAAAAAAGACAGCATTTTCATCAAATGGTGCTGGTCCAACTGGAGGTCTACATGTAGAAGATTGCGAATTGATCCATTTCTATCTCCCTGTACAAAGCTCAAGTCCAAGCAGATCAAGGACCTCCACATAAAACCAGATACACTGATTCTAATAGAAGAGAAAGTGAGGAAAAGTCTCAAACACATGGGCACAGGGGAAATGTTCTTGAACAGAACACCAATGGCTTGTGCTCTAAGATCAAGAATAGACAGATGGGATCTCATAAAATAACTAAGCTTCTGTAAGGCAAAGGACACTGTGAATAGGACAAAACAGCAACCTACAAATTGAGAAAAGTTCTTTACCAATACCTACATCCGATAGAGAGCTATCATACAATGTATATAAAGAACTCAAGAAGCTAGTCTCCAGAGATCCAAATATCCCTAACAAAAAGTGGGGAAGAGTGCTAAACAGGGAATTCTCAACAGAGGAAACTCAAATGGCTGAGAAGCACCTAATGAAATGTTCAGCATCCTTAGTCATCAGAGAAATGCAAATCAAATCAACCCTGAGATTTTACCTCACACCAGTCAGAATGGCTAAGATCAAAAACTCAGGTGACAGCAGATGTTGGCAAGTTGTGGAGAAAGAGGAACACTCCTCCATTACTGGTCAGAATGCAAGTTGATATAACCTCTCTGGAAATCATTTTGGCGGACCCTCAGAAAAATGAACATAATACTACCTGAGGACCCAGCTATTCCACTCCTGGGCATATTCCCAGAAGATGCTCCAACATGTAATAAAGACACATGTTCCACTATGTTCATACCAACCATATTTATAATATCCAGAAGCTGGAAACCACCCAGATGTCCCTCCACAGAGGAATGGATACAGAAAATGTGGTACATTTACACAATGGAATACTACTCAGCTATTAAAAGCAATGACTTCATGAAATTTGCAGACAGGTGGATGGATCTTGAAAATATCATCCTGAGCAAGGTAACACAGTCACAAAAGAATCAACATGGTATGTATTCACTGTTTAGTGGTTATTAGCCCAAAAATTTGAACTACCCAAGAGTCACTTCGCAGCAACAGTAGGGCTGAGTGTGAGGTCCCAGATGGAGGACTTGGAGAAGGCACTGAAAGATCTGAGGGAGTTTGCATCCCCAGGAAGGCAGCAACATTGGCAACTGGACTGACCCCCATTACTCCTGGAGACTGATCCACCAACCAAAGAATACACATGGAGGGACCCATGGTGTTAGCCACATATGAGGCAGAGGAGTGTCTTGTTAGACATCAGGGGGAGAGAGGCCCTTGGGCCTGAGAGTGTTAGATCCCCCAGTAGAGGAGAATTGCCAAGGAGGGAAGAAGAAAGTGGGTGGGTGGGAGAATAACCCCATAGTGGCAGAGGAAGAGATAGGAAATGGGGAGGTTCCAAGGGGGAGATCTGGAAAGGGGGAAACATTTGAAATGTAAATAAAGTAGGAAAAATAAAAATAATAAAAATTAAAAAAAATTTTTTCAGAAAAAGAGTAACACCCATTAATATATACATATACATATATATATATATACATATACATATATAAAGTGAATTTATTGCAATGACCTACAGTTTGTAGTCCAACTAACTCAACAATGGTCAGCTGTGAATGGGAAGTCAAAAAATCTAAGAGTTTTTCAGTTCCATGAGCCTAGTAGTTTTAGCTGGTCTTCTATATGAGCTGTAATCCTGAAGAAGTAGGTTCCAAGAGATGTACTGGCAAGTAAGTGCAAGCAGGCAAAGAAGAGTAAGTCTTTTTGCAATGTCCTTACTTAGGCCTCAAACAGAAAGTGTAGCTCAAATTAAAGGTATGTAGTACGTTGCCTGAATCTGAGACTTACTTTGTCCCAGACTTACCTTGAATTCTCAGATCTTCTTGCTTCAGTCTCCTGGGATTAAAGGCCTATCTTACCTTGCCTGGGCTTAAACTTTTAATGGTCACTATGCATAAAGATATCCATGTCAATGTCCAAGTCAGAAGCCACTGTCTTCCAGCTTCAAGATCTGGATCACAGGTGTGCCCTCCATTTCTAGATTGTAGTTCATTCCTGATATTGTCACGTTGACAACCAGAAATATCCGTGACAGTACTAGTAGAAAAACTCCAAACCAGAAGATTAACTTCACCCAAGAAAACAAAAGAAATAAATAATTTTATACTGGCAAAACCAGGAAAACACATACACACACACACACACACACAAAGGCACATGCACACACAAATAAGCCACCACCAACAACAACAGTATCAAAGTGGCAAGAGTAAATCAGCATTAGGCATGATTCTTTTCCAATATGAATGGACTCAATCCACAATAAAAACAGAGACTAGATCTGCGCCCTGGAGAGGACACTGTGCTACAGTCCTCCACACCCGAATCACACCCAGAGAAAACTTGACCCCAGGAGTGCTGACAGACCTAGGCTCACAAGTGAGACCACCAATACCAGGTATAATTGGAACCTGCCCAGGGCCCAGGGGAGGCAGCAACCATCTCTCAGCTTGAGACATGGTCCTTCAAGATTGCTTCATCACCCAGGAACTGACTCTGTGCTACAACCCTTGACACCACAGTCACACACAGACACAGCATGACCACTAGGAGTTATGACACACCCAGGCTCATAGGCTCACAAGGATAGATAGATATCTGGAATTTTGAAAAAACACAAGCTCACAGGCTCTCAGAGGGGACAGTCTCCAGTCAGAGCCAGCATGACCAGCTAACAGTGGAGATAACCAGCTGACAAGAGGCAAACAAAAGAACATAAGCAACAGAAACCAAGGCTACTTGGTATCATCAGAACCCAGTTTCCCCATGACAGCAAGCACTGGATGTCCCAACACAACTGAAAAGAAAGATTCGGATCTAAAATACCATCTCATGATGATGATAGAGGACTTTAAGAAGGACATACATAACACCCTTAAAGAAATACAGGAGAACACAGGTAAACAGGTAGAAGCCACAAAAAATAAAACACAAAGATCATTTAAAGAAATACAGGAAAACACAAAGAAAGAGGTGAAAGAACTGAACAAAACCATGGAGGATCTAAACATGGAAATAGCAACAATAAAGAAAACACAAAGGGAGACAACCATAGAGATAGAAAATGTAGGAAAGAGATCAGGAGTCATAGATGCAGGCATCACCAAGAGAATACAAGAGATAGAAGAGAGAATCTCAGGTGCAGAAAATGCCTTAGAAAACATTGACAAACAGTCAAAGAAAACACAAAATGCAAAAACTTCCTAAATAAAAACATCCAGGAAATCCGGCACACAATAAAAACACCAAACCTAAGAATAATAAGCATAGAAGAGGTTCCAGTTTCCATCCACACCCCAGATCTGACCCTGTGCCACAGCTCTCCATACCCAAATACCAGCAGGAGAGAGATCAACTTCCAGGATTGCTGGCACACCTGTGAGCTCAAGGAAGACCACCACTACTGCACAAATTCCTGACCCAAGAAGGACCCACCAGAGCCATCATGACACAGGAACCAAGGAACAACAGGGGAAAGGATCCTTCCAATTTAGGTCTGCACTGCGGAGTTGACATTGTGCCACAGCTGTCCAAACCCAAAATCCTCCCTGAGAGAACTGGTCTCCTAGGAGTGCTTACACACAGGGTTGCAGGACAGACAAGACACAGTCAGAGATGGTAAGACCAGATAAAATCAGAGAAACAGATGTCAAAAGGCAAGGGAAAGAACATAAGCAAGAGAAACCAAGGCTACTTGGCATCATGACAACCCAGTTCTCCAAGTACAGTTGGATATCACAACACATCTGAAAAGCAAATCTCTGATTTAAAATCATATTTCATGATGATAATAGAGGACTTTAAGGAGAACATACATAATTCCTTTAAAGAAATACAGGAGAACACAGGTAAACAGGTAGAAGCTCTTAAATAGGAAACACAAAATCCCCTTAAAGAATTACAGGAAAACCAAATCAAACAGGAAAAGGAATTGAACAAACTCACCCGGGATCTAAAAACAGAAATAGAAACAATAAAGAAATCACAAAGGGAGATCACCCTGGAGGTAGAAAACGTAGGAAAGAGAAATTGAGTCATAGATAGAAGCATAATAAAACAGAATACAAGAGATAAAAAAGAGAATCTCAGGGGCAGAAGAAACCATAGAAAACGTTAACACAGCAAAGAAAATGCAAAATGCAAAAAACTCCTAACCCAAAATATACAGGAATTCCAGGACACAATGAGAAGAGCAAACCTAAGATTAATAGGTATAGAAAGGAGCAAAGATTCCAACTTAAAGGACCAGTAAATATCTTCAACAAAATAACAGAAGAAAAATTCCCTAACCTAAAGAAAGAGATGCCCACAAACATAAAAGGAGTCTACAGAACTCCAAATAGACTGGAACAGTAAAGAAATTCCTCCAGTCACATAATAGTCAAAAAACCAAATGCACAAAACAAAGAATATTAAGAAAAGTAAAGGAAAAAGGTCAAGTAACATATAAAGTTAGACCTATCAGAATTACACCAGACTTCTCACCAGAGACTATGAAATGTAGAAGATCCTAGGTGTGGAGCCATGGTCTGTGACCGGCATTCTGGTACCCGGTAGAGCACAGGTAAAAACTCTGGATGACCCCGTGGGGAAACCCACAAGGGACCGGAAAACATTTTTGCCAAAGATCTGGCTCCTGTCAAGTACAACCTCCACAGCCCACTGTAGAGAGGTCTGTCATGTGACATCTGTCATGTACACCCCTCCTCTGGTAGAGGCATGGCCATGCAGCCCCAAGCCTTTCCAGGTTAAGGAGACACCTAGAGACTTAGCCACTCCCCTGCCCAGTAACTATATCTGTCTTGCCTCGCCCAGAGGGGTGGGGGTACAATTCTATCCACGCCACCCCATACAATGACAGTAAATGCCTTAGAATTATGGACTGTCTATTCATCTTGACCCACCATGGG
This sequence comes from Rhynchomys soricoides, assembly GCA_019843965.1. Taxonomy (NCBI): domain Eukaryota; kingdom Metazoa; phylum Chordata; class Mammalia; order Rodentia; family Muridae; genus Rhynchomys; species Rhynchomys soricoides. Next base: position 828,250 of record JADRCH010000030.1, read on the forward strand.
AACCAAGGGATCTGGCCTTCGATTAAGGAGCCCCATCTAATCTCATGCTGAAGGCATCTGATGTCTCAGTGCTTCCAGACGGCCACCACATTCTCCCAAGCTTAAGCAGCTAGCTGGCACCACCAAGGCACACAAACCTGGTCCAGCAGCTGTATGCCGGCTGTACCCTGCAGCCCCTTTTCTAGCCTACCATGGCGTCTGGCGGCATCCACGATGCCCAGAGCCTGGAAACTCCAAAGCCAGCTGCAGCGTTCCACAAGAGGGCTCCCTCTTCTACCCACAGGCTTTGTCTCCACAGAGGCATCTCACACAGCATAGCCAGCACGTGGGACTGTAGAAGATCATGCAGTCACTTCCCTGAATGTCCCGTTCCACACGGAGCTGCCGTGCTTGGGACCAACAAGTGGAGCTTTCTACCACCGGATTTGTTCCCACACCTATATAGATGTCATATAGACCCTAAGAGAAAACAAATGCCAGCACAGGCTATTCCACCCAGCAAAATGCTCAATTAACATACATGGAAAAATCAAGATGTTCCATGGCAAAAAAATAATTACACAATGTCTTTCCACAAATCCAGGCATACAAAGGATAATAGATGGAAAACACTAACACAAGGAGTGAAACTTCATATTAGAAAAAGCAAGAAAGTAATCTTCTTTCAACAAACTCAAAAGAAGATAGCCACACAAACATAATTCCACCTCTAACAACAAAAATACCAGGAAGCAACAATCACTAATCGTTAATTTCACAATATCAAGTGACTCAATTCCCCATTAAAAAGAAATAAACTGACTGGATATATAAACAGGAACCAGCATTTTGCTGCATACAGTAAACACACCTCAGTGACAAATACAGACACCTCCTCAAACTAAAGGGCTGGAAAACAATTTTCTAACAAATAGTCCCAAAAAACATGCTGGAGTAGCTATTCTAACATTGAATAAAATCAACTTTCAACCAAAAGTTATCAAAAAATATAAGCAAGGACACTTTGTACTCATAAAAGGAAAAATTTACCAAGAAGAACTCTCAATTCTGAACATCTATGCTCCAAATGCAAGAGCATCCACATTCATAAAAGAAACTTGACTAAAGCTCAAAGCATACATTGTACCTCACACAATAATAGTGGGAGACTTCAACACCCCACTCTCATCAATGGACAGATCATGGAAATAGAAACTAAACTCCGACAAAGTGAAACTAACAGACATTATGAACCAAATGGATTTAATATATATATATATAATATTTCATCCTAAAACAAAGAATATACCTTCTTCTCAGCACATCAAGGTACCTTCTCCAAAATTGACCATATAATTGGTCACAAAATAGGTCTCAACAGATACAAGAAGGTTGAAATTATCCCCTGCATCCTATCAGATGAGTATAGACAAAGGCTGGTCTTCAATAGCAACAAAATCAGGAAAAAGCCCACATATGCAGGGAATCTGAACAATACTCTACTCAGTAATAACTTGGACAAGAAGAAATAAAGAAAGAAATTAATGACTTTTTAGAATTTAATGAAAATGAAAGCTCAACATACCCCAACTTATGTGACACAATGATGGCAGTGCTAAGAGGAAAATTCTGAGTGCCCCCAAAAAGAAACTTGAGAGAGCATATAGCTTAGCTTTACACCTGTAAGCTCTATATCAAAAAGAAGTGAATACACCTAAGAGGAGGAGAGAACAGGAAATAATCAAACTTAGGACTGAAATCAACCATGTAGAAACAAAAAGAACTATACAAAAAAAAAAATCAACAAAGCCAGGAGCTTTTTCTTTGAGAAAATCAACAAGTTAGATAAACCTTTAGTCAGAATAACCAGATGACACAGAGACAGTATCCAAATTTAAGAAAGCAGAAATTAAAAGGGTGATATAACAACAGAAACAGAAAATTCAAAAAAAAAAAAATCAGATCCTCCTACAAAAGCCTATAATCAACACAGTCAAAAAATCTGGATGAAATAGACAATTTTCTAGACTGATGCCAGATACCAAATTTGAATCAGGATCAGATAAACCATCTAAACAGTCCCATAACCCCTAAAGAAATAGAAGTAGACATTAATAGTCCCCCAAACCAAAAAAAAAAAAAAAAAAAAAAAAAACCCAGGACTAGATGGTGCAGAATTCTATAAGATCTTCAAAAAAGACCTATTACCAATACTCTTCAAACTATTACACAAAATAAAAACAGAAGGGACACTATCCAAATCGTTCTATGAAGCCATAGTTATGCTGTCATCAACACCATATAAGGACCCAACAAAGAAATAGAACTTCAAGCGAAATTCCCTTATGAATATCGATGGAAAAATACTGAATAAAATTCTCACACAAAAAATCGAAGAACACATCAAAAAGATAATTCACCATGATCAAGTAGGTTTCACCCCATGGATGGAGGGATGGTTCAATATATGGAAATCCAACAATGTAATCCACTACATAAACAAACTCAAGTAAAAAAATAAAAACACACATGATCATTTCATTAGATGCTGAAAAAATATTTGACATACTTCAACATCCTTTCATGTTAAAAGACATGGAAAGAGCAGGAATTCAAGGCCCATACCTCAACATATTAAAAATAATATACGGCGAATTAGTATCCAACATCATAATAAATGGCGAGAAACTTGAAGAAATCCCACTAAAACCAAGGACTAGACAAGGCTGCCCACTCTTTCACTATCTATTTAACATAGTATTTGAAGTATTAGGTAGAGCAATTAGACAACAAAATGAGGTCAAACAGATACAAATCAGAAAGGAAGAATTCAAAATATCACTCTTTGCAGATGATATGATAGTATACGTAAGTGACCCCAAAAATTCCACCAGATAACTCCTACAGCTAACTTCTAGTCTTTCAGCAAAGTGGCTGGATATAAAATTAACTCCAACAAATCAATAGCCTTACTATACTCAAAGGATTGATGGGCTGAAAAAGAAATTAGGGAAACAACATCATTCACAATAGTCAAAAATAATATAAAATACCTTGGTGTGACTCTAACCAAGCAATTGAAAGATCTGTATGACAAGAACATCAAGTCTCTGAAGAACAAAATTGAAGATCTCAGAAGATGGAAAGCTCTCCCATGCTCGTGAATTGACAGCATTAATAAAATAAAAATTGCCATCTTGACCAAAGCACTCTCCAGATTCAATTCGATCCCCATCAAAATTCAAATTCAATTCATCATAGAGTTAGAAAGAGAGATTATCAAATTCATTTGGAATAACAAAAATCCAGGATAGAAAAATCTATTCTCAATAATAAAAGAATTTCTGGTGGAATCAGCATCCCTGACCTCAAGATAGACTACAGAGCAATAGTGATAAAAACTGCATGGTATTGGTACAGAACAGGCAGGTTGATCAATGGAATATGATTGAAGACCAGAAATGAACCCACACATATATGGCCACTTGAGCTTTGACAAGGAAGCCAAAACCATCCAGTGGAAAAAAGACAGCATTTTCAAGAAATGGTACTAGTTCATCTGGTAGTTACCATGTAGAAGAATACAAATTGATCTATTCTTATCTCCCTATACAAAGCTCAAGTCCAAGGGGATCAAGACCCTCCATCTAAAACCAGATACACTAAAACTAATAGATGAGAAAGTGGGGAAGAGCCTAGAACAAATGTGCCCAGGGGAGAATTTCCTGAACAGAATACCAATTACCTATAGTCTAAGGTCAAGAATCAACAAAAGGGACCTCATCAAATTACAAAGCTTCTTTAAGGCAAAGGACACAGTCAATAGGACCAAAGGGCAACCAACAGATTAGAAAAAGATATTTAACAATCCTATATCCAATAGAGGGCTAATATTCAATATATCCAAAGAACTCAAGAAGTTAGACAACCAAATAACCCCATTAAAAAATGGGGAACAGAGCTAAACAGAATTCTCAACTGAGGAAACTCAAATCTCCTAAAAAAAAATGTTCAATATCCTTAGTCATCATGGAAATTCAAAACAAAATGAGACTGAGATTCCACCTCATACCAGTCAGAATGGCTAAGTTGAAAACCTCAGGTGACAGCAGATGCTGGCTAGGATGTGGAGAAAGAGGAACTGTCCTCCATTATTGATTGAATTGCAAGCTTGTACAATCACCCTGGAAATCACTCTGGTGGGCTCTTCAGAAAATTGAACATAGTACTTTCTGAGGACCCAGCTATACCACTCCTGGCCATACACCCAGGAGATACTCCAACGTGTAGTAGGGAAACATGCTCCACTATGTTCATAGCAGCCATATTATTATATCTAGAAGCTGGAAATAACCCAGATGTCCCCCAACAGAGCAATAGGATCCATTTATACAGTGGAATACTACTCATCTATTAAAAACAATGACTTCATGAAATTCGGCTGCAAATTGATGGAACTTGAAAATATCATCCTGAGTGAGGTAACACAGACATAAAAAAACACATGGCATGTACACATTGATAAGTGGATATTAGCTCAAAAGCTTGGAATACTCAAGATATAATTAACAGAACATATGAACCACAAGAAGAAGGAAGACCAAAGTGCTTCTTAGAAGAGGGAACAGAAGACTCACAGGAGGAAATATGGAGTCAAAGTGTGGAGCAGAGAATGAAGAAAAAGCCATCTAGAGACTGACCCACTTGGGGATCTATTCCAAATACAACTGCCAAACATGGACACTATTGTGGATGTCAGGAAGTGCTTGATGACTGAGCCAGATATGGCTGTCTCCTGAAAGGCTCTGCCAGAGCTTGACAAATACAGTGGCTGATGCTCACAACCAACCATTGGACTGAGTGTGGAGTCCTGGATAGAGGAGTTGGAGAAGGGGCTGAAGGAGCTGAGGGGGTGTGCAGCCCCATGGGTGGAGCATTAATGTCAATGGGCCAGACTCCCAGAGCTCCAGGGGACTACACTACCAACTAAAGAGTACACATTGAGGGACCCATGGCTCTGGCTGTGGAAGTGGCAGACATAATCTTGTTGGACATCAGTGGGAGGAGTAGCCCTTGATTTTGTGGTAGTTTGATGCCTCATTGTAGGAAAATTCCAGGGTTGGAAGGCAGGAGTGGGTGGGTGGGTGAAGGAGCACCCTCACAGAGGCCTGGGAAGGGGGAATGTGATAGGGGTTTCTGGAGGAGAGACCTGGAAAGGGGATAACATATGAAAGTAAATAAAGAAAATATTGAATACAAGAAAAAAAGAAATTAATTTCCCTCATTTGAAAATATAAAGTATGTCTACTAGAATATTTAGAGTTGCATTTCTGGTTTGCAAAGCTTCTATTGTGTATTCCAAAGACAACATATTACCTGCAGATGCTTTACATGTGCTTTACTCATTGCTGAAATTGTGGCCAACACCATTTTTGACAAACCAGTGAACCTCAAAGTCATTTCTGGTATCATATTGACCGTAAAGGGAAGTTCATGTGATGAATTATTCACTTTCTGAGGGAGAAGAAGCATTTACTGAGTTTCCAGAGAAGTGTTGAGTGGAGGGCAGTTTTAGGTAGACAGATTTCTAGCAGCTCTTCTTCTCAGGGTTTGCCTGCCTATTGCAATGAAATCATGTAGTATTATTTTTCCCTTGGCTTAAGTTTTCCAGTTGGGTATTTACTTTTAGAAGCAGCTATTGTTGTCTAATGTTCATGGAACAATCTATACTGATAATAGTAAAATTTATATTGTTTCTTTTGAAAAAATAAGTATAGAAGAGAGCAAAACTTCTCAACTCAAAGAGTCAATAAACATATTCAACAAAATTATAGAGGAAAACTTCACTATCCTAAAGAAAAAGATGCCCATAAACATACAGGAAGCCTACAGAACACAGACCAATTGGACCAGAAAAGAAATTCCTCCAGTCACATAATAATCAAAACTCCAAATGGACAGAACAAGGAAAGAATATTAAAACCAGTAAGAGGAAAAGGTCAAGGCAGCACTATAAGAATTATGCCAGACTAGTCAACAAAGATTCTAAAAGTCAGAAGATCTTGGGCAGATGTCATAAAGTCAACAAAAGAAGAAAAAATGCCAGCGCAGGCTACTGTACCCACCAAAGCTCTCAATTACCACAGATCAAGAAACCAAGGTATTCCATGACATAACTAAATACAAACAATATCTTTACACAAATCCATCCCTGCAAAGGATAATAGATGAAAAAACCCAACACAAGGATGGAAAGTAACCCAATAAAAAGCAAGAAATTAATTTTCTAACAACAAATCTAAAAGAAGAGAGCCACACAAACGTAATTCCACCTCCAACAACAAAAATAAGAGGAAGCAACCACCATTGGTTCTTAATATCTCTTGAAATCAATGAACTCAATTCCCCAATAAAAATACATAGACTATCAGACTGGATACATAAACAGGACTGAGCATTTTACTGCATAAAGAAATCACAATTTAGTCACAAAGACAGACACTATCAAAAGCCTGGAAAAAAATTTGCAAGCAAACAGTCCCAAGAAACAAGCTAGCATAACCATTCTATATAAAATAAAATCAACTTTCAATCAAAATTTATCAAAAAAGATAAAGAAGGACAGTACATATTTATCAAAGAAAAAATTCACCAAGATGAACTCTCAATTCTGAATATATATGCCCCAAATGCATGGGCATCAACATTTGTTAAAGAAACACTAGTAAAGCTCAAAGCACACAGCCTCACACAATAATAGTGGGAGACTTCAAGATCCCATTCTCACCAATAGACAGAACATAAAAACAGAAACTAAACAGAAAAACAGCTAAACCAACAGACATTATGAACCAAAGAGATTTAACTGATATCTAACTATAGAACATTTCACCCTAAAATGAAAGAATATACCTTTTTCTCAGCACCTCATGGTACCTTCTCCTAACACATCACCGCAGATTAACAAAAAAACAACAGCAAAACCCACGTACACATGGCAGCTGAACAATGGTCTACTCAGTGATAACCTGGTCAGCTAAGAAATAAAGAAATTAAAGACTTTAATTTAGAGAATAATGAAAATGAAGACACAACATAGCCAAACTTATGGGACACATGGAAAGCAGTGCTAAGAGGAAAACTCATAGCTCTGAGTGTCTCGATAAGGAAATTGTAGAGAGCACACACTAGCAGCTTAACAGCACATCTTAAAATTCTAGAACAAAATGAAACAAACACAGCAAGAGGAGTAGACAGCAGGGCATAATAATACTCAGGCCTGAAATTAACCAAGTAGAAACAAAGAGAACTATACAAAGAATCAACAAAACCAGAAGCTGGTTCTTTGATAAAAATCAACAAGAGAGATAAACTCTTAGCCAGAGTAACCAGAGGGCACAAAGAAAGTATCCAAATTAACAAAATTAGAAATGAAAGGGGAGATATAACAAAAGAAACTGAAGAAATTCAAAAAATCATCAGATCCTACTACAAAAGCCTGTACTTAAGAAAACTGGAAAATCTAGATGAAATGGATGATTTTCTAGACAGACACCAGGTACCAAATTTAAATCAGGATCAGATAAACCATCTAAACAGTCCCATAACTGCTAAAGAAGTGGAAGCAGGCATTAAAAGCTTTCCAATCCACAGGGGGGTAGGGGGGAAGCCCAGGACCAGATGGTTTTAGTGCAGATTTCTTTCAGACATTCAAAGAAGACCTAATACCAATACTTTTCAAACTATTCCACCAAATAAAAACATAAGAAGCACTACTTAATTTGTTCGATGAAGCTACAGTTACACTGATACCTAAACCACATCAAGACCCAGCAAAGAAAGAGCATTTCAGACCAACTTCCATTATGAATTTTTATGCAAAATAAATCAATAAAATTCTTGTAAACAGTATCCAAGAATGCATCAAAATAGTCATTCACCATGATCAAGTAGGCTTCATCCCTGAGATGCAGGGATAGTTCAATACATGGAAATCCATCAACATAATCCACTATATAAATAAACTCAAAAAAAAAAAAACCATAATCATTTCATTGGATGCTGAAAAGGCCTTTGAAACAATACAACACCCTTTTATATAAAAAGTCTTGGAAAGACCAGGAAATCAAGGTCCATTCTTAAATATAATAAAAGCAATACACAGCAAATCAATAGCCAATATCAAACTAAATGAAGAGACACTTGAAGCAATCCTAGTAAACTCGGAGACTAGACAAGGCTGCCAACTCTCTCCCTATCTATTCAATATAGTACTTGAAGTTCTAGCTAGGGCAATTAGACAACAAAAGGAGGACAGAGGGATATAAGTTGGAAAGAAAGAATTCAAGATATCTTTTTTGACCCCAAAAAATCTACCAGAGAGCTCTTACAGCTGATAAACAACTTCAGCAAAGTGGCTGGATATAAATTTAACTCAAAAAATTCACTAGCCTTTTTCTATTCAAATGATAAAAGGGATGAGAAAGAAATTAGGGAAACTACACCCTTCAAAATAGGGTGTAAAATAATATAAAATACCTTGGTGTGACTCTAACATAGCAAGTGAAAGATCTGTACTACTAGAACTTCAAGACTCTGAAGAAAGAAGTTGAAGAAGAACTCAGAAGATGGAAAGATCTCCCATGCTCATGGACTGGCAAAATTAATGTAGTAAAATTTGCCATCTTACCAAAAGCAATCTACAGATTCAATGCAATCTCCATCTAAATTTCAACTTAATTCTTCACAGACATAGAAAAAGTAATAATCAAATTCATCTGGTATAATAAAAAACCAAGGATAGCAAAAACTATTCTCAACAATAAGAGAGATTCTAGAGGAATCACCATCCTTGACTTCAAGCTGTACTACAGAGCAATAGTAACAAAAACCACAAGGCCATTGCTATAGAGACAGACAGGTCAATCAACGGAATGAAATTGAAGACACAGAAATAAAACCACACACCTATGGTCACCTGATCATTGACAAGGAAGCCAAAACCATGCAGTGGAAAAAGGACAGCAAATTAAACAAATAGTGCTGGTTCAAGTGTGACTAGACATTTAAAATAATGCAAGTTGATCTATTCTTATCTCCTTGTACAAAGCTCAAGTCCAAGTGGATCAAGACCTACACCTAAAGCAAGATACACTAAATCTACTAGAAAAGAACGTGTGAGTGGGCAATCAGTGACTGGTCCAGCTTGAGACTCATGACATCAGAGTGATTCCACCCCTCATACTGCCTGTATAGCCATATTCCAGGCTGAATATCCCAGAAACCAAGGATAGAAAAATAATTTCTGATGAGATTCTGCTATACTCAGAGATTTGTGACTAGGCCAGTTGTCACCAGAAAGGCTTCACCCATTAACTGAATGAAATAGATACAGAGACTCACAGAAAAACATGCAAAGCTATAGAAGAGAAGAGGAAATATTGTGGGAGCCAGAGGGCTCAAGAACACCATGAGAAAACCTACAGAATCAACCAACCCAGGCTCAAAAGGGTTCAAAGTGACTGAACCAATAATCAGGGAGGTTTCATGGGACTGAACTGGGCCTTCTGGTATATGTAGCAGTTGTATAGTGTGGTCTTCTTGTAGGACTTAATGAAAGAAAGGCCTGTCTCTGTCTCTTTCACCTGCTTTTAGAAGCATCTCCTTCAACTTGTTTGCCTTGTTCAGCTTTAATATAAGGTTTGATGCCTAGTCTTACTGCAACTTGATATGTCACAGTGGGTTGGTTGATATGGGAGTCCTTTTTCTGAAGCAAAATGGGGTAGAAATGAATGTGTAGGAGAAGAGAGGTTAGGAGAGTGCTGGATGAGACAAGGGAGGGGAATCTTTGATCAGATGTAAAAACAAAAACCCATATATATGTTGACTTGTGTCTGTAATCCAAGTACCCTGCTGAGGCAGGATGATTGCAAGAGTTCAAAGCCAGACAGATTACATAGAGAGTTGCAGGTCAGTTTGAACTACAAAATCTTGTTAATATGTCATTGATATATAATAGACCTACAAATAAGTGAACAAATCCTCAATCTGTACTTGACATTTTTAAAGATTTTTTTTTCAAAAGTATATATGTGACTAAATGGAGACATTGCTGGTAGTTCGATGTTTTATTCAAATACACATAAAGCTGAAGAAAAATTCAGCCTAATTTTCATATAAAATTGTAAATATTAATGAAACATTCTTCCAAATTGGAAGAACTTTTTAAAAAGAACAATTAATGACAATATAGAATTGGAGGGAGCACACATAATTTCAAACACACCACTCATAGAAAATTCCCATGTTGCTAGTTCTTATAATTTTCTGCCTACACCTCCAGAATGAACCCTGAGACTTACTTGCAGGAATTTTTTTTTTTGATACTTTAATTACATTTCAAATGTTTCACCCTTTCCAGATCTCCCCTTTGGAACCTCTTTATTCACTCCCCCTTCCCCTGCCTCTATGGGGGTATTCCCCTACCCAACCAATTTCATCTTCCCTCCTTGTCATTCTCTTATATTGGGGCATCTTACACTCTCCAGCCCAAGGGCCTCTCATCCCCCTGATAGCTAACAAGGCAGTCCTCTGACACATATGTGGCCAGCACCATGTGTATTCTTTGGTTGGTGATCCAGTCTCTGGGAACATCAAGGGGTCAGGCTAGTTGACACTGTTGCTCCCTCCATGTGGCTGTCAACTCCCTCAGCTCCTTCAGTCCCTTTTCCAACTCCTCTATCTGGAACTTCACACTCAGCCTTATGGTTGCTGCAAAGTGACTCTTGGGTATTTCAAACTTTTGGGCTAATAACCACTTATCACTGAGTACATACCATGTTCATTCTTTTGTGACTGCAATACCTCACTCAGGATGATATTTTCAAGTCCAATTTGCCTAAGAATTTCATGAAGTCATTGTTTTTAATAGATGAGTAGTATTCCATTGTGTAAATGTACCACATTTTCTGTATCCATTCCTCTGTTGAGGAACATCTGGGTTGTTTCCAGTTTCTGTCTATTATAAATATGGCTGCTATGAACATGGAGGAGCATGTGTCTTTATTAAATGTTGAAGCATCTTCTGGGTATATGCCCAGGAGTGAAATAGCTGGGTACTCAAGTAGTATTATGTTCATTTTTCTGAGGGTCCACCAAACTGATTTCCAGAGAGGTTGTATCAGCTTGCATTCCCACCAGCAATGGAGGAGTGTTCCTCTTTCTCCACATCCTCACAAACATCTGCAGTCACCTGAGTTTTTGATCTTAGCCATTCTGACTGGTGTGAGATGGAATCTCAGGGCTGTTTCAACTTGCATTTCTCTGATGACTAAGGATGTTGAACATTTCTTTAGTTGCTTCTTGGCCATTTGAGTTTCCTCAGATGAGAATTCTCTGTTTAGCTCTGGTCCCCATTTTTTGATAGGGTTATTTTGATCTCTGAAGTCTAGCTTATTGAGTTTTTTGTATACATTGGTTATTAGCCCTCTATTAGATGTAGGATTGGTAAAGATCTTTTCCCAATCCTTAGGTTGCTGTTTTTTCCTATTTCCAGTGTCCTTTGCCTTACAGAAGGTTTGTAATTTCATGAGGTCCCATTTGTTGATTCTTGATCTTAGAGCACACACCATTGATGTTCTATTCAGGAACTTTTTCCCTGTGTCCATGTGTTTGAGACTTTTCTCCACATTCGGTTCTATTAGATTAAGTGTATCTGGTTTTATGTGGAGGTCCTTGATCAACTTGGACTTGAGCTTTGTACAGGGAGATAGGAATGGATCAATTTGACATCTTCTACATGTAGACCACCGGTTGAACCAGCACCATTTGTTGAAAATGCTGTCTTTTTTTCCACTGGATGATTTTAGCTCCTTTGTCAAATATCAAGTGACCGTTAAGTGTTTGGGTTCATTTCTGGGTCTTCAATTCTATTCCATTGATCTACCTGCCTGTCACTGTACCAATACCATGCAGTTTTTATCACTACTGCTCTGTAGTACAGCTTGAGGTCATGAATGCTGATTCCCCCAGAAGTTCTTTTATTATTGAGAATAGTTTTTGCTATCCTGGGTTTTTTTGTTATTCCATATGAATTTGAGAATTGCTCTAAGTCAATGAAGAATTGAGTTGGAAATTTGATGGGGATTGCATTGAATATATAAATTGCTTTTGGCAGGATGGGCATTTTAATTATATTAATCCTGCCAATCCATGAGCATGGGAGATCTTTCCATCTTCTGAGGTCTTCTTCGATTTCTTTCTTCAGAGACTTGAAGTTCTTGTCATACAGATCTTTCACTTGTTTGGTTAGGGTCAGACCAAGATACTTTATATTATTTGTGACAATTGTGAAGGGTGTCTTTTCCCTAACTTCTTTCTCAGTCTGTTTATCCTTCAAGTATAGGAAGGCTACTGATTTGCTTGAGTTAATTTTGTACCCGATCACTTTGCCGAGAGTGTTTATCAGCTGTAGCAGATCTCTGGTGGAGTTTTTTGGGTCACTTAAGTATACCATGATATCATCTGCTGATAGTGATATTTTGGTTTTTTTCCTTTCCAATTTATATCCCTTTTACCTTTTTTTGTTGTCTAATTGCTTTAGCTAGAACTTCAAGTACTATATTGGCTAGATAGGGAGAGAGAGGGCAGCCTTGCCTCATAAGGCTCACCCTGCCATCACAAAGACCCTTGTGAGAACCCAAGACTGTCTTGATTCCCCATGGAAGCCTAAGGATGGGGGAGGGGGGGTTGGAGCAAGAGCAACCATCTTGGAACCCTGCCCCACTAATCCCTTCCCAGAGGCATAACAATGAGAAGTGAGTTGAACTCTGTCCACTGACTTACATTGTCTGGCTCTGGACATGCTCTTCCTTCCTGAGGAGACTTGTTGTATTACAAGAGCATCCTGATTCCCTGTGGAGGCCTGTAATGGCGGGGGATAGGAGGCAAAGGAACAACCAGCTTGAAACACTCCCCCAAATAATCCTGTGGCAGTCAGGTCTATCTGAGACACAGCCAGCCAAATATGGTCCCCTGACATCCACTTTCTGACTCTGGTCTCTGCCTATCTCACCTTGGAGTGCTACTGGCATCAGAACCATCCAGATACCACCATTGAAAATGAGATGATGAAGAGTTGTGTTTCCACATTCCAGTTCACCATTGGGGTGTGGGAACACTGCTGAGGCTGGGAAAATGGGGACACTCTAGAATTTATCCTACATCCAACTGTAGAGTGCTGGGCTAGAAGAAAGCTCTAATAGACCACTCAGGAGGTGGGAAAACACAGCCTAAGTTGTGGGAGGCTGAAGCTGGTGTTCCCTGACACCTGGGTGTCCAGTGGAAACTGTGCAGAGGAGGTAGGAAAGGAAGGGGGCATCCATGAGGAGCCCAAGGCTGGGGTTTCCTATATGCCTGGACATCCAGAAGCCGCTGGGTCTAGGAGAGTTGGGAACAGAGTTGGGTCTGAGGGCTGAGGAGCCTGTGGACTGCAGATAGCAACAATTGTCTAAGAGCAAGAATAGTCCTTCTGTGAGAGACTTAGACAGCTCAACTTTGTAGATGAAGGTCTTCTCCATGTTCCCCACTATAGTTCTTGATGAATGAGACAGTCCTTCATTCTTAATGAAAGAGGAAGTCCTTTGTTACAAACAGTTTATTGATTGTTCATCGTAGAAAAGGAGTACATACCACTTCATCAATATGGAACTTAGATTAAATCTCTTGTACAGGAAGGAATGTGTATAAAGAGAAGATTTTGGGGCTAAACCTGCAATGCCTTTAGATACCTCATTAGCATGTAAAACTATGCTCTGAACTACATGATTATAAACAACGTTCCTATGTAGGGAGTGTGGTTACATAGCAGGGACCTGGTTGGAAGCAGGTGAAGCTTCTACCTACTGTCCTCTCTGGTATGAAGTTTCAGGGCTTCCAAACCACTCAATATTACCACATTTCCCAGCAGGGTCCACTGCCCCAAAAAGAGCCAGGACAATATGGCAGCACTAGAGCTCAGCTATACTGTTAGAGAAAGCCCTAGATATTCTAACAAAAATGTAGGACAAAATGATGATGTTAGAGCCAATATTATAAAGATGATAGAGATTTTTAAGGAGAAAATGAATAAATCCCTTAAAGAAATACAGAAAATTATATTTGCATAAATTTAAGGAAATACACGAAAACACAATCGAACAGGTGAATGACACACACAAACAACACTTATTGACACTTAGTTTTTAATAAAAGAAGCCAAAACTTTACAATAGGGAAAAAAGAGCATCTTAAATAAATGGTGCTGGTCTAACTGGATGTCTGCATGTAGAAGAATACAAATAGATCCCTATCTATCTAACCTGCAGAACTCACATCCCTGTGGATCAAAGACAGCAAGGTAAAATCACATACACTAAAGTTTTTAGAAGAGAAAGTAGGGAATATCCCTAAGTACATTGGTACAGAAGACAACTTCCTTAACAAAACAACAATGGCTCAGATGCTAAGATCAAAAATTAGTAAATGGGACTTCATGAAACTGAAAATCTTCTGTAGGACAAAAATGACAGCATACAGATTGCAAAAAGTTCCTCACCAACCCTACATCTGACAATGGACTAATAGCTTTTATATATATATATAAAGAAATTAGACACCAACAACCAAAAATTACTCGATTAAAAAAATGGAGTACAGTGCTAAACAGAATTCTCAACAGAGAAATGTCTAATGTTTGAGAAACACTTAAGGAAATGTTCAGAGTCCTTACTCATTAGGAAAATAAAAATCAAAACAACTCTCAGATTCCATCTTCAGTCCAACAGGATGGCTAAAATCAAAAACTCAAGTGACAGCTAATGGTGGCAAGGATTTGAGGCAAGCAGAACACTCTTCCATTGCTGGAGGGAGTCTATACTTGTACAACCACTCTGGAAATCAATTTGATGAATTCTCAGAAAACCGGGACTAGTTCTACCTCAAGACCCAGCTATACCACTTCTAGAAATATTCTAAAAAAAAAAAAAAAAGTGTTCCACTGTGGCACAAGTACACTTGCTCACCTATGTTCATAGCAAATTTATTCGTAATAGCCAGAAACTGGAAACAACCTAGATGTCCATCAAGAAAAACATGGCTAGAGAAACTGTGGTTCATTTACACCATGGACTATTACTCAGCTGTTATAAACAGGGAAATCATGAAATTTTCAGGCAAATGGATGGAACTAGAAAATATCATTCTGAGTGAGGTAACCCAGACCCAAGAGGACATGCAATGTATGTACTCACTCATAAGTGAGTATTAGCCGTAAAGTACAGGATAACCAAGTTATAATCCCAAAGAAACCAAGTAACAAGAAGTGCCAAGAGATAATGGTTGAGTCTTTCTCATAAGGAAAAAAATAGACATTTCAGGTGGATGGTAGGAGGGAACTTGATGAAAGTTGGGGTCTGGAGGGCAACTAGGGCATAGGGAGTGGAGTGGGTGAGGAGGGCACTATTTGGGTATAGTAAGATTCAGGGGAGAGAGAAGAGAAATCATCAGTGGAAGAAGGATCTCTACAACAAGCCAGAGACCTGCAATGGGGACAGCTGCAAGGTGTCTAAGTAGACAACTCTAGCTGAGATGCCTACCAGTGGGGAATATGGATCCTGAAGTGGCCACTTCCTGTAGCCAAGTAAGACTCTCAATGTAGGGATAAAGACAATAACTCACCCACAAAACCTTCAACCCAAATTGTATCCTGACTACAAAATATGCAGGGACAAAGATGGAGCAAAAAAGATTGAGGGTCAACCAATGACTGGCCCAACTTGAGACCAGTTCCATGGGAAAGAACTAATCTCTGACACTATTAATGACACTCTGTTATGCTTGCAGACAGTATCCTAGCATAACTATCCTCTGAGAGGTTCCATCCAGCAGACCTGCAGAAAATGGAAACTGATGCAGAAACCCACAGCCAAACATTAGATGGAGCTGAGTGGGGAGCCTTGTGTAAGAGTTTGGGGAAGGATTGAGGAATCAAAGAGGACAGAGTCCACGGGAAGACCAAGAGTCAACTTACCTGAATCTTTGGGGGCTCCCAGAGACTGAACCATCAACCCAAAAGCAAATAGGACCAGAGCTAGTCCCCTGAACATATGTAGCAGATATGCAGCTTGGTCTGCATGCTGGTTCCCCAACAACTAGAATAGGGGCTTTCCATGAAACTGTTGCCTAATGTGGATCAGGTTTCCATAACTGGCTGCCTTGTCTGGGATTAGTGGAGAGGATTTACATGGTCCTGCAGTGACTTGATGTGCCAGGAGATTTGATACAGGGTGTGGGGGTGCTCCCCCATGTTGGAGGAGAAAGGGTTGTGGGGGAGTGGGTGGAGGTTCTGTGTGAGAGGGGACTGTGTTGAGAGGGGACTGATATTGGGATAGAAAGTGAATAAACAGATTTATTTTTAAAAAATATAATAATAATAATAATAATAATAATAATAATAATGCATACTCACAGTGTTCAGCTGATAAGGTTTCCTAATTACCTTAAAGCCATAACACACTGTGATTAGCCTTATTTTTCAGATTGAGTGTTTAAAAGACTAAACATAACATCCAAGTTTACCCAACAAATATATATCAACATTTACTTATATATATATGAAAATAATTCATGAAAAAAAGAGGCTATGGCTTTTTGGAGGAGCAAAGAGAGGTTTATGGGAGAGTTTAAAGGGAGGAAAGAAGAAAGGCATGATGTAAGTATATTATAGTTTCAAAAACATAAAAAATTTTTTTAAAAACTCATGCAACTCACTGTTGTCATAGCATTTATGCTTATGTCTGGATATTAGTATCTTTATACAATGATTTCTATATTGTTCCCTTTCATTGTGATCAGAGGTTAAAATAATTAATCCAAATGTGGGATTTGCCAATGTTAGAACTTGGAACTTCTTTGCAACATGAATTTATTGGTTTGGACATTTCATGGTCTATTCACCTCAGCACTTCATTTTGTAGTTCCATTGTGCTCAGGAACATCACTGTACATTCCAGGCATATCCACATGACCTACTTAATAAATATTCTTACTGCTCTGTGTAGATCCATTCTGATAATATGCAGCATTCAGGACAAGCTTAGAAGAAGCCTAAGAGGAGTCTCATTTTCTCTACTGGTTAGTGATTTGCTATATAAATTTGAATGCTATGTTTAATCTTTTAAACCTTAACTCTGAAAAACAAAGCTAATAATAGTGTGTTGTGTCTGAAAAACAAGTCTAATAATAGTGTGTTTGGGCTGTGAGGTAATTAAGCAATTTGTCAGAAAAGAACTGTGAGCATACATATTATTATTATTAAATTCTAGGGTATGTTTGAAAATAATGTGTGATGCTTGAAAAAGCAAAATGGCCAAAACTCTATACTGTATCAGCAGATACATAACATCTTTAAATAAAAGTGTCACAAAAATTATGAAACAAATAAGCTTCATCTTAGTAATTATCATCTACATTACTGTAAATCTGGTGTATATAAGCTTTGGTCAATTCATATCATGAATGGTTTATACAAAAAATACCCAGATGATCTTTCTCCAAACCATAAAATAGAATATAAAAACATACTTCCAAAATTTCAATTGCATGAAACCACATTTGTAAGTGGTATAAGTCATAAATCACTATAAATTTAGTGGCTTATGTTAACTGAGTAAATTGATTATTATCAAATTAATCTATTGACAGTTACTAAAAAAAAAAGGTGAAATTGGACATGCAAAATAACTGAACTTAGATTTAAAACTTAATGTAAGAGCATTAACAAAGCATCCCTAGGAAAGAACATGAAAGTAAAATGCTTGATACTGGACATATCAGAACAATAAGTTCAAAGAATAAAAATGAAGCAAGTGAGTTTACACCAAATTCAAACACTTCAGAATTGGGACACAAGGACTGAGGAACATCCTGGAGGAAAGAGCCTTCCAGTTTCCATCTGTGGTGGGAAACCTCTGCCTGGGCCATCAGGGCTCCATAGCCAAATAGCACTAGGAGAAAGCTAGCCTCCCAGGAGTGTGGAAAAGCATGTGAGAGGAGGTAAGAGGACTAACACTGCTCAGCGGGACTCCCAGGAATCCTTAGGGCACAGGGACTGAGGAACAGCCAGGAGGAAGGGGCCTTCTGGTTTCCATCTGTGGCAGGAGACCTCTGCCTGAGCCACCAGGGCTCCATAGTCAAATAATGAGGGGAGAAAGAAAGCCTCTCAGGAGTGTGGGCAAGCCTGTCTGCTCAGAGGAACCCACCCAGAATACCAAGGACACAGGGACTGAGGAGTGGACTTCTGGTTTGTTTCATTGGCCAGAGAGCAGATAAAGTGACACAGGGCTCCATACTCAAAATAGTGCCAGGAGAGAGCTGGTATACCAGGAATGCTGACACACCTTCAAGCACAGGCAAGACCATCACTTCTTTTCAGATTCACTGGACCATGTGGTACCCTTGGAGAACCATCAGGACACAGGAAAGAAGGACTAAATCGTTCTGGTTTCTGTCTGCACTCCAGAGCTGATCCTACACCAAATTTCTCCAAACCCAAATTCCACTCAGAGAGATTTGGTCTTCAAGGAGTACTGACACCTATGCTTGTGGGGAAGACGAGCTACAGTCTGAGAGAGTAAAAGCAGCTAACACCGCAGATAACCAGATGGTGAAAGGCAGGGGCAAGAAAATAAGGAACAGAAACCAAGGTTACTTGGCATCATCAGAACCCAGCACTCCCACCACAGCCCTGGATACCCCAACACACCAGAAAAGCAAGACTCAGACTAAAATCACATCTCATGAGGATAATAGAAGATTTTAAGAAGGAAATAAATAACTCCCTTAAAGAAATACAAGAGAACACAGGTAAACAACTAGAAGCCCTTAAAGAGGAAACACAAAAATCCCTTAAAGCATTACAGGAAATCACAATCAAACAGATAAAAGAAATGAACAAAACCATCCAGGAACTAAAAACAGAAATAGAAACAATAAAGAAATCACAAAGGGAGTTAGAAAACCTAGGAAAGAAATCAGGAGTCATAGATGCAAGCATCACCAACAGAATATAAGAGATAGACGAGAGAATCTCGGGTGCAGAACACACCATAGATAACATTGACACAATAGTCAAAGAAAATGCAAAATGCAAAAGCTCCTAACCCCAAACATCAAGGATATACAGGATACAATGAGAAGACAGAACCTGAGGATAATAGGTATAGAAGAGAGTGAAGATAACCAACTTGATAACCAAAGGACCAGTTCATATCTTCAAGAAAATTATAAAATAAAACATCACTAACCTAAAGAAAGAGATGAACATAAATATACAAGAAGCATAAGAAATACCAAATAGATTAGACCAGAAAAGAAATTACTCCCATCACATTGTAGTCAAAACTCCAAATACACAAAATAAGGAAAGAATATTGAAAGCAGTAAGGGAAACAGGTCAAGTAAAATGTAAAGGCAGACTTATCAGAATTATACCATATTTCTCACCAGAGACTATGAAAGCTAGAAGATCCTGGGCATATCTCATACAGACTCTAAGAGAACACAATACCAGCCCAGGCTGCTATACCCAGCAAAACTCTCAATAATCATAGACGGTGAAACCAAAATATTCTATGACAAAACCAAATTTTGCACAGTATATTTCCTCAAACCCAGCCCTACAAAAAATAATAGAAGGAAAATGCCAAGTCAAGGAGGAAAACTACACCCTAGAAAAAGGAAGAGAGTAATCTTTAAACAAACTCAAAAAATGATAGCCATACACACATAAAAATAACATCGAAAAAACCAGGAAGCAACAATCACTATTCCTTAATATCTCTTAACATCAATGGAATTTCTCAATAAAAAACATAGACTGACAGAATGGATCCATAAACAGGACCCAGAATTTTGCTGCATCCAGGAAATGCACCTCCCTGTGAAAGACAAACACTACTTTGGAGTAAAGGGCTGGAAAACAATTTTCCAGGCAAATGGCTCCAAGAAACTGTTGGTAGCAGCCCTTCTAATATTGGATAAAACTGGCTTTCAACCAAAAGTCATCAAAAAAGATAAGGAAGGACACTTCATACTCATCAAAGGAAAAATCTACCAAGAAGAACTCTCAATTCTGAAAATCTATGTCCCAAATGCAAGGGTTCCCATATTCATAAAAGAAACTTTACTAAAGCTCAAAGCAAACATTGCACCTCACACAATAATAACAACAATAATGGGAGACTTCAACAACCCACTATCATCAATCAACAGATCTTGGAAACACAAACTAAACAGAGACACAGTGAAACTGACAGATTTTATGGACCAAATGGATTTAATAGATATCTATAGAATATTTAATCCTAAATCAAAAGAATACACCTTCTTTTCAGCACCTCACGATATCTTCTCCAAAACTGATCATATCGTTGGCCACAAAAGAAACCTCAACAGATATAAGAAGATTGAGATAATCTCATGCCTCCTATTAGATCACGACAAATTAAGATTGGACTTCAATGGCAACAAAAAAAAAAAAAAAACAGAAAGTCCATACACACATGGAGTTGAACAACACTCTACTCAATGATAACTTGCTCAAGGAAGAAATAAAGAAAGAAATTAAAGACTTCCTAGAATTTAATGAAAATGAAAGTACAACATACCCAAACCTATGGGAAACAATGAAAGTAGTGTTAAGAAGAAAACTCATATCTCTGAATACCTCCAAAAAGAAACTGGAGAGAGCATATACAAGCAGTTTAACAGCACACCTGAAAGATCTAGAACAAAAACAAGCTAATAGAGGAGTAGAAGGCAGGAAATAATCAAATTAAGGGCAGAAATCAACCAAGTGGAAACAAAAAGAACTATACAAAGAATCAACAAAACCAGGAGCTGGTTCTTTGAGAAATCCAACAAGATAGATAAACCTTTAGGCAGACTAACCAGAGGGCACAGAAACAGTATCCAAATTAACAAAATTAGAAATGTAAAGGGAGATATAACAACACATTCTGAGGAAATTAAAAAAATCATCAAATTCAACTACAAAATCCTACATGCAACAAATTTGGAAAATCTGGAGGAAATGGACAAGTTTCTAAACAGATACCAAATACTAAAGTTAAGTCAAGATCAGATAAACCATCTAAGCAATCCCATAACCCCTAAAGAAATAGAATTAGTCATTAAAAGTCTCCCAACAACAACAACAAAAAAAAAAAAAAAAAAAAAAAAGGCCAGGACCAGATGGATTCAGTGCAAAATTCTATCAGACCTTCAAAGAAGACCTAGTACCAATACTCTGCAATCTATCCCACAAAATAGAAACGGAAGGAACACTACCCAATTCATTCTATGAGGCCACAGTTACACTGATACCAAAACCTCACAAAGACCCAACAATAAAAGAAAACTTCAGATCAATTTTCCTTTTGAATATCCATGGAAAAATTCACAATAAAATTCTTGCAAACCGAATTCAAGAACACATCAAAAGGATCATTCACCATGATCAAGTAGGTTTCATCCCAGGGATGCACAGTTGGTTCAATACCTGGAAATCCATCAATGTAATCCACTACATAAACAAACTCAAGGAAATAAAGCACATGATCATTACATTACATGCTGAAAAGCATTTGACAAAATTCAACATCCCTTCATGATAAATGTCTTGGAAAGATCAGGAATTCAAGTATCATACATAAACATAGTAAAAGCAATATACAGCAAACCAGTGACCAGCATCAAACTAAATGGAGAGAAATTCAAAGCAATCCCACTAAAATCAGGAACTATGCAAGGTTGCCCTCTCTCTCCCTATCTATTCAATATAATACTTGAAGTTCTAGCTAGAGCAATTAGACAACAAAAGGAGGTCAAATTGATACAAATTGGAAAGGAAGAAATCAAAATATCACTATTTGCAGATGATTTGATAGTATACTTAAGTGACCTGAAAAACTCCACCAGAGATCTGCTACAACTGAGAAATACCTTCAGCAAAGTGCCCAGATACAAAATTTAACTCAAGTAAATTAGTAGCCTTCCTATACTCAAAGGATAAACAGGCTGATAAAGAAATTAAGGAAATGACAACCTTTACAATTGTCACAAACAATATAAAATTTGTTGTGTGGTGTGACTCTAACCAAACAGGTGAAAGAACTGTATGACAAGAACTTCAAGTCTCTGAAGAAAAAAATCGAAGACCTCAGAAGATGCAAAGATCTTCCATGCTCATGGATTGGCAGGATTAATATAGTTAAAATGGCCATCCTGCTGAATGCAATCTACATATTCAATGCAATCCCCATCAAAATTCCAATTCAATTCTTTATAGACTTATAAAGAACAATTCTCAGATTCATATGAGATAACAAAAAACCCAGGAGAGCAAAAACTGTTCTCAACAACGAAAGAACTTCTGAGGGAATCAGCATTCATGACATCAAGGTGTACTACAGAGCAGTAGTGATAAAAACTGCATGGTGTTGGTACAGAGACAGGCAAGTAGACCAATAGAACAGAATTGAAGGCCCAGAAATGAATCCACACATTTACATTCACTTGATATTTGACAAAGGATCTAAATTCATCCAATGGAAAAAAGACAGCAATTTCAACAAATGGTGCTGGTTCAACTGGCCGTCTACATGTAGAAGATTGCAAATTTATCCGTTCCTATCTTCCTGTACAAAGCTCAAGTCTGTGTGGATCAAGGACCTCCACATAAAACCAGATACACTGAATCTAATAGAAGAGAAAGTGGGGAAAATTCTCTAACACATGGGCACAGGGGAAACATTTCTGAACAGAACACCAATGACTTGTGCTCTAAGATCAAGAATCAACAAATGGGACCTTGTTAAATTACAAAGGTTCTGTAAGGCAAAGGACACTGTAAATAGGACAAAATGGCAACCTACATATTGGGGAAAGATCTTTACCAATCCTACATCCAATAGATGTGTAATATCCAATATACACAGAGAAATCATGAAGTTAGACTCCAGAAAACCAAATAACCCTATCAAACAATGGGAAACAGAGCTGAGAAACCTCTTATGGCTGAGAAGCACCTAAAGAAATGTTCAAAATCCTTAGTCATCAGGGAAATGCTAATCAAAACAACCCTGATTTTCCACTGCACACCAGTTAGAATGGCTAAGATAAAAAACTAAGGTGACAGCTGATGTTGGCAAGGATGTGGAGAAAGAGGAACATTCCTCCATTGCTGGTGGGATTGCAAGCTGGTGGTGGAAATCAGTTTGGCAGACCCTCAGAAAAATGAACATAATACTTCCCGAAGACCCATCTATTTCACTTCTGGGCATATACCCAGAAGATGCTCCAACATTTAATAAAGACACATGTTCCAGTATGTTCATAGCAGCCATATTTATAATAGCCAGAAACTGGAAACAATCCCGATGTCCCTCAACAGAGGAATGGATACAGAAAATGTGTACATTTACACAATGGAATACTACTCAACTAGTGAAAACAGTGACTTCATGAAATTCTTAGGCAAATTGATGGAACTTGAAAATATCATCCTGAGGGAGGTAAGTCAGCCACAAAAGAATGAACACTGATAAGTGGTTATTAGCCCAAAAGTTCAGAATACCCAAGAGTCACTTCACAGCAAAAAATGGGCTGAGCATGAGGTGCCAGATGGAGGAGTTGGAAAAGGAACTGAAGGACCTGACAGAATTGGCAGCCCCATGGAGGGAGCAAGAGTGTCCACTGGCCTGACCTCCTTATGCTCCCGGAGTCTGGATAACCAACCAAAGAATACACATGGAGGGACCCATGGTGCTGGCCACATATATGGCAGAGGATGGTCTTGTTAGCCATCAGGGGAAGGAGAGGCCCTTGGGCCTGAGGGTGTTAGATGCCTCAATATAGGAGAATGCCAAGGAGGGAAGCCGGGAGTGGGTGGGTGGGTGGGTGGAGGAATGCCCCCACAGAGGCAAGGGGAGCAGGACGGAGTAGAGAGGTTCCAAAGGGGAGATCTGGAAAGGGCAAAATATTTGAAATGTAAATAAAGTATCAAAAAAAAAAAAACAAAAACAAAAAACAACAACAACAAAAAACCACTTCAGAACCCCAATGTACTTCTCTAACAAAATGATAAATCCAGAAATAAATGCTCACAAGCCATACACCTAAAGAGTTAATATATAAGGTATATAAACAACTCATACAGTTCAACAGCTAATAAAATAAATAATGCAGCTTAAAAATTACCAAATAACTCAGGTAGTATTTTCAAAAGAATCTGTATTGCTAATCACCAAGTCCAGTTGAGGCCACTACACCTTGCTAATTATTAGGAAAGTGAAAATCAAAACTATTGGACATCATTTTATATCTGTTTGTGTGGCTATTATTAAAAGTTGAGAGAAAATAAATAGTCATGAAGGGTGTTAAAGTAATAAACACAAACAATGAGGGACATAAGCGGGTATAAGCATGGCTGAAAATAAGATAGTGGCCTTAGAAATTAAATATATAACTATTGATATGTCCTTTGTTGGATATGTATTCTAAAGAAAAGAAATCAGCATAAGAGCATCTACATTTCCACCATTATTAGTCAGAATAGACAAGAAAACAACCTAAATTAAAGATAACTGTCTAAGACAGATAAATAATCAAAGATAAATTGTGATATAATATATAGTTGTGATTTATATGTACACTTATACTTAGAAAATTCAAATTGTGTAATCTTATTTAATATTGAAAAACATACTTCCAATTGCAAAAACATAAATTAATTTGAAAGGTACTATAAAAAACAGTGATCAGTAAGACTATATTGCATGATCCAATGTATATGTAAAATCTAAAATGTGGAATGCACAGAAACAGATTATAATGGTCATTATCAAGTGCAAGTCAATGATAAAAGGTTGGTTAAAAATACAAACTTGAGATATGTATAACTGGTGAGTTTTAGAGATCAAATGTACAGCATAATCCTATAGCTAATAAAATTATGTTATTGTGTGAGGTATATTTTATATAATACATATTATAAAATTGTACAATATAAATAATATTTGTCAAGAGAATATATTTTTACATATGATTTTCCTCTGCCTCTCCTCAGAATAACCATGGGAGATGATGGGTAACTTACTTATTGGCAATAGCCATTTCACTCTGCACATGAATATCAAAGCAGTATATTATTTATTTTTAAAAAGATAAAACAAACTGAGTATACCACCAACAAAGTGACAAAGGAATATTTTTTAATATTTAACTAGTTAAAAAATGGTTATGCCACATGAAAAATAAAGTAAAAAAAAAATCTCCAAATTTCATAAAGCATGGAATATAGCTTTCCAAACCTCATAATGTATTTGTCTTCATTATGGTTTCCATTGCTGTAAAGTGATACAATGACCAATGCAACTCTTATAAAGGGTAACATTTAATTGGAGCTGGCTTACAGTTTCTGATGTTCAGTCCATTATCATCATTGTAGGAAGTATGGTAGCATCCAGGCAGGCATGGGAAGCATAGTAGCTTCCAGGTAGACATGGTACTAGAGGAGCTGAGAGTTCTACTTTTTGTTCCACAGATAATCAAGAGAGGACTGGCATCCTTCAAAAGTTACGAGGACCTCTTCCAAAGTGGGTAGAGCTTCAAAGTCCACTTGCTTGGTGTTGCAGTTCCTCCAACAAGGCCAGACATACACCAACAAGGCCATACCTCCTAATAGTGCCACTTGCCATGGTCCAATCATATTTAAACCACCAAAGTGGTTTATATTTTTTGTTTTGTTTTGTTTTGTTTTATACTCGAATGTAATACTGGAAAGATCAACCATGCACAAATTTTTAAATGTGAATAGAGATTGAATCCTTGGAAAATGACAAGATTTAATGATTTCTGTTTAAAAAAAAAAAGGCTTGTCAGAATGGCTAAGATCAAAACTCAGATGCTAGCAAGGAAGTGAAAAAAGAGGAACACACCTTCCTGGTGGGATTGCAAGCTGGTACAACCACTCAGTAAATCAGTCTGGCAGTTCCTCAGAAAATTGGAAATAGTTCTACCTGAAGGTCCAGCTATACCACTACGGGGCATATAGCCAATAGACACTCCAACATAGAACAAGTATACATGCTCCACCATGTTTATAATAACCATATTTATATTAGCCAGAAGCTGCAAACAACCCAGATGTCTCTCAAAAGAAGAATAGATAGAGAAAATGTGGTACATTTACACATACAATTCTGCTACTAAAATCAATGACTTCATAAAATTTGCAGGCAAGTGGATGGAACTAGAAAATACCATCCTGAGTAAGGTAACTCAGACACAAAAGAACGCACTTGGTATGTACTCACTGATAAGTGGATATTAGCCCAAAAGCTCACAATGCCCCTGATACAACCCACAGATCATATGGAGATTAGGAGGAAGGAAGACCAGGGTGTGGATGCTTTAGTCTTGCACTGAAGGGGGAACAGGATGATTGCAGGGGGTGGAGGGAGGGGGGAACCTGAGAGGAAGAATGGAAGGGGAGAGAGAGGAGGAGGAAATAAGGGGGCAGTATCAGGTACTGGAGGGGACAGGAGAGAGGTACAGATGATCAGGAAATCAAATAAAAATATGTAGCAATGGGGGATAAAGAACTGGGGATACTCACAGGAGGGTCCCAGATGCCAGGGAAGCTAGAGGCTCCCAGGACCCAACAGGGATGACTTTTTAAAATTAATTAATTAATCAATCAATTAATTAATTTTAAACTCAAGATTTTATTCCCCTCCCAGTCCACCCTTTAACTTTTCCACATCCAGTACCTCCTCCCTGCACCCCCTATCTCCATGAGGATGTCCCCACCTCAGCCTCACCCCACCTGACCTCTAAACTTCCTGGGGCCTCCAGTCTCTTGAGGGTTAGGTGTATCCTCTTTCTCTTTCTCTCTCTCTCTCTCTCTCTCTCTCTCTCTCTCTCTCTCTCTCTCT
>JADRCH010000030.1:855270-920566 GCA_019843965.1 Rhynchomys soricoides
CCAGGCAGTCCTCCACTGCATATGTGCCAGGCGGGGGAGCAAATTATTCCTGAAGAGTTTGTTTAGCATAAACAGTAAGGAATGCTTAACTCAAAGGAAAATAGATTTCCAAAAACAATTCAATCTTTGGAAATACTACTAATTCGTTTCTTTTTAATAGTATCACATTTCCTCCCTCAAAATGCTTTCATTTGAAAACAGGAAAATAGCAAGATATTTTAAACCTAAAAGGAAATTCTGCCACTAATAATTTCCTAGCCTCTGTCTCCATTTCCAAGACAATGGCAAATCTAATGCTTTTCTGTGAGATGTTGATCTAGAACTCATGTGGATATTTATGCTAATAAAATCAAAATTGATCAATGAATGCATTTAAAATTATAATCCCTGGGGTTGCCCTAATGTGTGTATGTCTTACTCAAATAAGTATGGAACTTAGAACTAATGAAAACATCCTAACATTTGAATGATATCTTTGGGTAGTAATTCTGTTCAAAGGACTTCATTGTCACAAATGCTATACATGTCCTAATAAGAGAAACTTGAGTCATTTCATTTGTTTTCTCCAAGATAGAGGGATACAAAGGTATCAACAGTGAGGAATGGACCCTCCTGAGGCACTGAATATATTAGGTCCTTTTATTTTGGTTTGACGAACAAGGCAGCTTAGGGAAGAAATAAATTATATAAGCTTATACTTCCAGAGGAGTAAAAGTCCATTATGGTAGGGAAACAAGGCAACAGGAAAAAAAAAAAAAAAAGGATTCAAGTACTAGGTTAGGACACCTAGTCTACCTGCCATCACTATCAAAAGTGAAAGAAATTTTTGGCTTTAGTTACATAGAGTTATAGGTACAAATGACATATATTGAACAGGAAATCTTAAAATGGACATGATGCTTCTCTTTGCTCTCTTTAAGCCTTTGGTAGATAATAGAATCATACAATATATTTCAAGCCAAAAGGGAAAATGTAATGCAAAGATTGTTGTGAAAAAAGCACTAATTAGTGATAATTGGTCCCCAGAAATTGTGTAGTAGAAATAGATAACCAACCATTAAGGATTGTTTTCTGACTTCCACATGTCCACCTCAGTGTGGGTATATATGTAAACACACACACACACACACACATACACACACACAAACCACTACCACCACCATTACCACTACCACCACCACCACCACCAACAACAACAACAACAACAAAGAAACTACAACTAAATATCAAGGAAAGTGAAGGTGAGAGACACAAATTCTCACTCTGGTTCTGGATAGATGACTTAGCATTAAGAACAATTGTTTTTCTTCCAAAGGACTCAAATTCAGTTCCCAGCACCCATATTGATTGGCTGGTTCACAAACACCTGTAACTCCCCTTTCAGGAATCATATTGCCCTTTTCTGGTCTCTGTGGTCATCCAATATCACATGACAAATACATGTAAACATATTTTTTTTAAAAAAAATAAGTAAATAAAATTATAATTGTAAGGTAAGTATATGGTATTATAGGCCTTTAATCCCAGCATTCAAGAGGCAGAAGTAGGTGTTCAAGTCAGCATGGTCTACAGAGTGAGTTCTAAGACACAGAGAAAACTTGTCTGGAGAAACAAAGTAAATAAATAAACAAAAGACAAACAAACAAAAATTCTGAATAAAAATATTAACAGTCTCAGAGAAAAATGAAGAGACAAATTTTTAAATATAAACAATACTTTTAGATGAGGATTCTTTGGTGACACAAGGTGGTCAGGTTGGAATTGGTGATGAGAGTGGTGATCTGGTAAATGGAACCCAAATATTCTCTTTGTTGCAAACACACATTTATTAAATAATCTATACAAAACTTCATTGTATAAAGACTTTCATTATTTTATTTTTAATATCTTCTAACCATTTGATTTCCTTCTTTTGAAAAATACCACAACTATATATCATATGCTATCAAATAAACCCCCGCTATCAGCAATGGCTCATGTTATTTGTGTTGTTGGTCAAATGGCTTCTATAGTTGCTCCATAAACATTACATATACCTCAAATACAATATAATGGAAAGATTTTATTGCTAATATACTTATGCCATCAAGTATGAACAAATTGAGCTGACGCTCAACTGGGAGTTTGGCACATACTGACTAGCATTTATAATGCTAGAATGTGCTATGCATGGTATCCGAGGGGAGAAAACTAATCATCAGTTGGAGGGAGAAGGGGAGGGGAAAAGATGAATAGAATCAGATATGGGAGGAAGGGACTGCAGAGAAGCCCAAAGGGCCAAGAGAATAAATGGAAATAAGCAGCCTCAGGGAGTGGGAAGTGGGGGGGGGGGGGGGAGAGCCTCTAGAGAGTAGCAGAGACCTGGGAGGTGAGACACTCTCAGGACTCACTGAAGGTGACCTTAGCCAAAATGCCCAACATTGGGAAAAGGGAACTCAAAGGGTACACCTCCAGTAGATAGACAGGGCCTCAAGTGGGGACACAGGGTTACTAACCCACAGTCAAAATTCCTGACCCAGAATTGTTCCTGTCTAAAAGAATTGCAGGGACAAAAATGAAGAAGAGACTGGAGGAAAATATGTCCAATGACCAACACAATTTGGGATCCATCTCATGGGGGGAGGGAGCACCAAGAACTGACACTGCTATGGGTATTGCCTACCCCATTATATGGTAACTGCTTTAAAGTTCCTTTTCTATAAGTGTATCTTTTAGAAAGATTCTACAGCAATAGGTCTCCATATAGCTTTTCAAAGGCCTTTAATGTCACTTGTTCCTCTCCATATTTTCTCCCCTATCCTGCTCTCTCAGCCCCCTATTTAATCCTCTTTTTCAATTTTCACTTGCGTCCTTTATAGCAGTAACAGAATATTCTAATAAGTATTTACAATATTAGTATTTCATTTTAACACATGAGAAAATTGAAATTTAGATACATCAAGCAAACTGTCCAAAGTTCTCCAGTTTGTCAATATTGGGTCAGAGATTTATATCAAAGACGATTCCAAGGTAGAAAAATTATCACTGTACAGAACACCTAGAGATACTCTCATATATACCTGGAACAATTAGGTCTATAAATAAAATATAAATATCATAGAAGATAAAGGTACAACATAAAAACACAGATGCAATAATTTTACTTGCTAAATCCTGTCTCCTTAAAACCAGTGCCAGAAACTGTGAGGGTAAGTTGCAATAGGGACTTAAGACTCTAAGCTCAGTGACATATAAGTGATTTCAGGAATATTCAAAAGTTCAACAAAAGCATTTTCTAGCTGAAGCTAATGTACAACATCTAATTCTATGTACTACAAATTGAAAAATATTGAGAGATGTTGGTGGCTTCAACCTGACTGAAAATATGGTCATGACTGAGCCTTTAGTCAGATATGAAGTTCAAGGGCTTTATACCCTGTGCCTTAGATATTTAAACAGATACCAACTCAATATGCATGTTTATTTATTTTATTCTTTTTTATATTTTTTATATATTAAGTTTCTTTTTATTGGATATTTTCTTCATTTACTTTTCAAATGTTATCCCTTTTCCCTGTTTCCCCCCTCCTGGAAACCCCCTATCCCATCCCCCCTTGCCCTGCTTCTATGAGATTGCTGACGTTGTTTGTAAGGAGCAGACTTGATTTTTAAAATTACACACAACACCACACACTGAGGTTGTATACTTCCATTCATTCTGCTGGCCCTCAGGGCTACTCTCCTGTGTCTCCCTCTCTGTACCTGATCATGTTCCCTTTTTGCCCCTCCTCCTTCTCTTTCCAGGCCAGGTCTCTCCATCCCTCTGCCTCACACAATTTTTTTTTTCTTTCTCTCAAGAAGAATTGAAGCATCCTTACTTAGGCTCTTCTTGTTGTTAACCTTCTTAAGTTCTGTGGATTGTAGGCTAAGTATTCTGTATTTTTTGGCTAATATTCACTTAGTTGTGAGTACATATCATGTGTGACATTTTGGGTCTGAGTTACCTCACATAGAATGATATTTTCTAGTTCCATCCATGTTAACTGCAAAACTCATGCCCTCCTTCTTAATAGCTGAATGTAGATGTGCCATCTTCTTAATTTTAATTGTACATTAAAGCACTTTTTAAGCAGCTTCTTAGGAGAGAGGAGACTAAATGATTCAGTTCCCTACCCATATTATATGTATCCATTTTTCAGTTGTGGGAAATATAGGTTGTTTCCAGCTTCTGGCTAGCACAGATAATGTTGTTATGACATAGTAGAGAACTTGCCATGAGGTTGCATTATTAATCGTTGATCTTAGAGACTGAGCCATTGGCATTCTGTTTAGGAAATCCCCCATCCTACCTCATACCAATGAGTTCAAGGCTCTTTTCCACTTTCTTGGCTTTTAGATTCAGTATATCTGGTTTTGAGGATGGCCTTGATTCACTTAGACTTGAACTTTGTACAAGGTGACAAAGCCTTCATTTCATTTGGCTTCTTTTGCCAAACATCAAGTAACATAAGTATGTGGGTTTATTTCTGGGTCTTCAGGTCTATTCCATTGATCAATCTGTCTGTTTCTGTATCAATACCATGTGGTTTTATCAATATTATTCTGTAGTTCAGCTTGAGCACAGGGATGGTGATTACCTCAAATGTTTTTTCTTACTTTTAAGAATTGTTTTTCCTATCCTGGTTTTTTTTTTTTTCTCTTTTTCCATATTATGTGAGAATTGCTCTTTCCATGTCTGTGAAGAATTTTGTTGGAATTTTGATGGGGATTGTGTTGAATGTGCAGATTGCTTTTGGTAGGCTGACCATTTTTACTATGTTAAATCTACTAGTCCTTTAGCCAGGAAGATCTCTCCATTTTCTGAAGTGTTCTTCCATTATTTTCTTGAGAGACTTGAAGTTCTCATCATACAGATCTTTCACTTGTTTGGTGAGAGTTACCCCAAGATATTTTATATTATTTGGGACTATTATGAAGGGTGTTATTTCCCTATTTTCTTTCTCAACCTGTGATTCCTTTACATAATGAAAGGTTACTGATTTATTTGAGTTAATTTTATATCCAGCAACTTTGGTGAAGTTGTTTATCAGCTTTAGAAGTTCTCAGGAAGATTTTTGGGGGTCGCTTATGTATACTCTCATAATATCTACAAATAATTATACCTTGACTTCTTTGTCAATTTATATCCACTTGATCTCCTTTTGTTGTCTTATTGATATAGCTAGATGTTTGAGTACTAACTATACTTAATAGGGGAAAGAGTGGGCATCATTGTCTTGTCCTTAATTTTAGCGGGATTGCTTCAAGTATCTCACCATTTAATTTTATACTGGTTGTACTGATATAAGTTTTCTGTATACTGCTTTTGTTATGGTTAGGTAAGTGTCTTGAATTCCTGATCTAATACTTTTAATATGAAGGGGTGTTGTATTTTGTCAATTGCTATTTCAGCATCCAATTAGATGATCGTGTCATTTTTTTCTTTGAATTTATATAGTGGATTATATTAATGGATTTTCATATATTGAACCAGCATTGCATTCCTGGGATGAACCCTACTTGTTCATGGTGCATGATGGTTTTGATGCATTCTTGGGTTTGTTTTGCTAGAATTTTATTGAGTATTTTTGCATCAATATTCAAAAGTGAAATTGATCTGAAGTTCTCTTACTTTTTCGGGTCTTTGTGAGGTTTAGGTAGCAGAATAACAGTGGCTTTATAGAATGAATTAAGTAGTGTTCCTTCTGTTTCTATTGTATGGAATACTTCCAGGAGTGTTGGTATTAGCTCTTCTTTGAAGGTCTAGTAGAATTCTGCAATAAAGCCATCTGGCCATGGGTTTGTTTTTTCAGTTGGGAAGGTTTTAATGACTTCTTATGTTTCCTTAGGGGATATGAGACTGTTTAGATATTTACCTGACCTTGATTTAACTGTCTGAAAATCATCCATTTCATGAATATTTTCCAGTTTTGTTGAGAATAGGCTTTTAGAGCAGGATCAGAACCTTTTGGATTGCCTCAATTTCTGTTTTTATATCTCCTTTTCCTTTCTGATTTTGTTATTTTGGATATTTTTCCTGTGCCCTTTAGTTGGTTTGGCTAAGAGTTTATCAATATTGTTGTTTTTCAAAAAGAACCAGCTTTTGGTTTGCATATTCTTTGTATGTTCTCTTTCTTTGTATATGGTTGATTTTGGCCCTGATTTTGACTATTTCCTTCTGTTTACTCCTCTTAACTGTGTTTGTTGATTTTGTTCTAGGGTTTGCAGGTATGCTGCTAAGTTTCTAGTATAAGATCTCTCCAATATCTTTATGAGGGCACCTAGTGCTATAAATTTTTCTTTTAGCACCGCTTTTATTGTGTTCCATAAGATTGGGTATGCTATGTCATCATTTTCATTGAATTCTAGAAAGTCTTTCATTTCTTTTTCTATTTCTTTCCTGACCATTGAGTAGAGAGTCATTCAATTTCCATGGGTATGTGGGTTTTCTGTATTTTTATTTTTTGTTTTGTTTTGGTTTTGTTTGTTATTGAAGTCCAGCCTTAGTCTATAGTAATGTGGTGCATTGCGTACTTTCAGTCTTCTTGTATCTTTTGAGGCTTGTGCTGTGGCTGATTTTGGAAAATTGATTTAGTCAATTTTGGAGAAGTAATCATGAAGTGCTGAGAAGAAGGTATATTCTTTTAGTTGTTGTTGTTGTTGTTGTTGAAATCCATGTGGTTCATAACCTCTATTAGTTTCACTATGTTTTTGTCTAGTCTCTCTATCAATAATCAGTCCGTTGGTAAGAACTGAGTGTTGAAGTCTCCAATTATCATTGTGTGTGGTCTTCAAGGGAGTATAAATGCCAATGATCTGTTGCCCTGGGTGCATCAGATCTCCTAGAAGGCCTTCAGATTGTGGAGGCTTCAAAGGGGCAGACATGCTGATGATCTGCTCTGCTAGAAAATGCAGGCTGGAAGGAAGAGGTAGTTCAAATGGAGGAAAGGGATACCATGTCTGCTGGGCTCCTTGGGTATCCCCAATGCTGATGCTATTTAAGTGGGTCCCTTATCTGTTTTCCTGGGTTTAGCAGATCTCCTGGGAGTCCTTCAGACAATAGAGTCTTCAGTGGGCAGACATACTTTTGATCTGCAAGGTGGAAGGTATGTACCAGAATGGAGGGGGTGTTTGAATGGAGTGCTTATTTATTTTAAACCACCATCTTTCTCTAGTTTTACAGATAAATTCTGGGCCAGGAGTCTGTTGAGTTAAGCCATTTCTAAGACAGATTCCAGACTGGATATGCTTTGCTGTCAGGGTATCTCTCTGTCAATGATACTCTGAAGGCTTCAGGAAGCAGAAGGCTTTGCTTACCTTGGCCTTACTGACTATAGGAAAATGAGGTAGTTTGTCCATTTCAACTTTTACATATTATTTATCAGTTCACTCTTGCTTCCCCTAGCTACCAAGAGTCAGTGTCCATCAATTTGAAGTTTATTGCAGTATATGTTCATGGGATTTTCAAGGAGAGGGAAATTACCAAGTAACTTTGTGAGCCTCTCGTAGAGCCAGACACAGCACACCTTTCCATCATTTTCATTACAAGAACTATGTATGTCTCTGTCTGGGAGGGTTGATGACTCACCAAAAGCAGCCATTTCCAGTTCTAATTTCACTATAAATAGGCTGGTAGTTGTGCTAAATTAGAAAGGTGGTTTTGTTTTATTTTAAATATAATATTTGCCAACAGAGTAATCAGAAACAAGCACAGCTCAGGGAAAGAAAAACCACAAAAAGCCCTTTCTTTCTGACTCTGTGGACAGCATGTTCTGTTGCTAGAGTGAACTTTATGGCAGCCACACTTCCCTGAATGCATGTGACTCACTTAAATTTATTTAATACTCAGGCAGATGCCTGTCTCCAGTACAGTCAGCTGTTCTGTTAACCCAATTACTTTGATCTCAGATGATCTTTAGTTAATTGGGAACTTAGAAAAATTCCTATTCTTCCAGTTTGTGTTTCTGTGAGCTTTCATTCTGAAATTATCATAAGAAAAACAAGAGATTTGCACCAATATCAAAAACTTAATAGGGCAAGAAATTCATGTAAATAAAATTTTTTCAAGCCTCAAAAGTCTTTTCTTATCGTTTTCCTTCAAATATACAGTCCTTGTGAATAAACAGTGGAGAAATATGAATATATAACAAACAAAAATGCTCCTTTTGTAGCTGCATTTTAAATAAAATTGTGGAACAAACAGTCATTACCAATGGAAACAAAAACTAGTCTTCAACAATAAAATTTGTGAGCAACTATGCTGTAGAATGTTTATGATTGTTAATCTTGACATAGAATCACCTAGGAGGCTGGACTGTGAAAATGCCTGTGGGAAAGTATCTTCATTGTATAAATGAGATGAAAGGCAAGTCTCTGACTGGGATGCTGGACTCTGTGAATTGAGACTAGGAACTGAGCAGCTGTGTTACTTTCACCTCCCTCATTTCTTCATTGTGAGTGCAGTATGAGCAGTTGTCAGCCAAGAGCTTCCACTGCTGTGACTTCCCAAGCTAACAGCAGAAAGAGGGGAAAAACAGTCTTCTTTTGAAAGTTGCCTTTGTCTGGGTATTTTTTTTTCTACCAGAAAGACAGTATAACATATCACAGAATACTGCAATTGAGATAGTATATATCACAGTATACTGAAACTAGGCTTCAACTGACATTTCAACAAGAAAATGATGTCAAATCTCTTAATTTAGGAGCTAGAAATCCAGAAATATGAGTAAGATAATGTAATTTCAAAATGTAAAAGTAAAGAATGTTGACAGCCTACATTAGGAGAGTAAAGTGTGAATTTAGTACCATGTAAGACTGTGGAAATCCAGTCCAAGACACCAGGAAAGCTACTTTATGTATAATTTAAACTTGAGACCTGTGTTTAGATCTCAGCCCTGACACTTAGTCCTTATTTATTTATTTCTAAACTTTAGATTAGTATGTATTAATACGAAGTAGACTTCAAAAAGTATCTAATTAGCAGTGTCTGCTTGCTTAGGTTCCATTCTATCCAAGCATGGCATTTATAAAAAGAGATGGATATTGGTAAAACTGTATTTCAACAAGCCTCTTATAAGACAGGTGTTAATAGCAGTAAGATCTCTTATTCTGATATCTAAATACTGCCAGGAGAGAGCTGGTCAACCAGTAGTACTGACATGCCTGGGAGCAGAGGTAAGACCACCATTTCTTCTCAGAGCCCCTGGAGCCCTCAGGACACAGGAACTGGAAGTGGCCTAAGACAGAATCCTTCTGTTTCTATCTGCATCCTGGAGTTGACCCTGTGCCACAGCTCTCTATACCCAAGTTCCTCTTGGAGAGATCTAATCTCCCAGAAGTACCGAGACACAGGCCTACAGGATAGAAAAGCCACAGTTAGAGACAGCAAGACTAGTTAACACTAGAGATAACCTGATGGCAAGAGTCAAGTGCAAGAACAAAAGCAATAGAAATCAAGTCTACTTGGCATCATCAGAACCCAGTTCTCCCACCACAGTGAGCCCTGGATATCCCAACACACCAGAAAAGCAAGACTCTGATTTAAAATCATATCTAATGATGATGATAGAGGTCTTAAAGAAGGACATAAATAACTTCCTTAAAGAAATACAAAAGAACACTGAACAGGTAGAATCCCTTAAAGAAGAAAAAAAATGCCTTAAAGAATTATAAGAAAACACAATCAAACAAGTTAAGGAACTGAAAAGAACCATTCAGGTTCTAAAAGTGGGAATAGAAACAATAAATAACCAAAAAGACAACCCTAGAGACTGAAAATCTAGGAAAGAGATCGGAAGTTACAGACATAAGCACCAATAACAGAATATAAGTGATAGAAGAGAAAATCTCAAGTACAAAAGATACCATAGAAAATATTGACACAACAGTCAAATAAATGTAAAAAGCTCCTAACCCAAAACATCCAGAAAATCTGGGACAAAATGAGAATAATAGGTATAGAAGAGAGCAAAAATTCCCAACTTAAAGGGCCAGTAAATATCTTGAATAAAATTAGAAAAGAAAACTTCCCTAAGCTAAAGAAAGAGATGTCCATAAACATACAAGAAAAGAGATTGGATGTGAAAAGAAATTCCTCCTGTCACATAATAGTCAAAACGCCAAATACACAAAACAAAGAAAGAATATTAAAAGCACTAAGAGAAAAGGTCAACTAACATATAAAGGTAGACCTACCAGAATTCTCACCAGAGAATGAAAACTAGAAGATCCTGGGCAGATGTCATACAGACCCTAAGAGAAAAAAAAAAAAAAAAAAAGCCAGCCCAAGTTACTTTACCAATTAAAACTCTCAATTACCATAGATTGAGAAACCAAGATATTTCATGAAAGAAACAAAATTACACAATATCTTTTCACAAATCTTGCCCTACTAAGGATAATAGATGGAAAACTCTGACACAAGAAGGGAAACTACACCCTGGAGAAAGTAAGAAATTAATCTTCTTTCAACAAAACCAAAAGAAGATAGCCACACAAACATAATTCCACATTTATCAACAAAAATAACATTCATTATTCTTTTATGTCTTTTAACATCAATGGACTTAATTCCTCAATAAAAAGACATAGACCAACAGACTGGATACCAAAACAGGACACAGCATTTTGCTGCACACAGAAAATTCACCTCAGTGTCAAAGAGAGATAATACCTTAGAATAAAGTGATGGAAAACAATTTTCCAAGCAAATTGTCCCAAGAAACAAACTGAAGAAGCCATTCTAATATTGAATAAAATTGACATTCAACCAAAAGTTATGAAAAAATATGTGGAAGTAGACTTCATCCTCATCAAAGGGAAAAACTACCAAGAAGAACTATCAATTCTGAACATCTATGCTCCAAATGCATGGGCACCCACATTCATAAAAGAAACTATAGTGAAGCTCAAAGTACACATTACACCTCACACAATTATAGTGGGAGACTTTAACACCCCACTCTCCTCAATGGTCAGATCATGGAAACAAACTAAACAGAGACAAAGTGAAACTAACAGAAGTTATGGACCAAATCGATTTGACAGACAGAACATTTCATCCTAAATCAAAAAAATATACCTTCTTCTCAGCACCTCATGGTACCTTCTCCAAAACTGACCATATAATTGGCCACAAAACAGACCTCAACAGATACAAGAAGATTGAAATAATCCCATGCATCCTGTCAGATCATGACTGATTAAGGCTGGTCTTCAACAACAACACAAACAACGGAAAGCCCACATACACATGGAATCTGAACAATGCCCTATTCAATGCTAACTTGATCAAGGAATATATAAAGAAGGAAATTAAAGACTTTATAGAATTTAATGAAAATTAAGGCACAACATACCAAAACTTAGGGGACACAATGAAAGCAGTGCTAAGAGGAAAACTCATAGCTCTGAGTGCCTCCAAAAAGAAACTGGAGAGAGCATACACTAGCAGCTTAAGAGCACAACTGAAAGTTCTAGAACAAAAAGAAGCAATAACATCCAAGAGGAGGAGATGGCAGGAAATAATAGAACTTGAGGCTGAATTCAGCCAAGTAGAAACAAAAAGAACTACACAAAAAAAGTTGACAAAACCAGGAGCTGTTTCTTTGAGAAAATCAACAAGATAGATCAATCCTTAGCCAGACTAACCAGAAAGCACAGAAACAGTATCCAAATTAACAAAGTCAAAAATGAAAAAGATATATAACAACAGAAACTGAGGAAATTCAAAAACATATCAGTTCCTACTACAAAAGTCTATACTCAACAAAATCAGAAAATCTGGATGAAATGACAATTTTCTACACAGATATCAGGTACTAAAGTGAAATGAGAATCAGATAAACCATATAAACAGTCCCATAACCCCTAAAGGAATAGAAGCAGACATTAAAAGTCTCCCAACCAAAAAAAGCCCAGGACGAGATGGGCTTAGGGCAGAGTTCTATCAGACTTTCAAAGAAGACCTAATACCAATAATTTTCAAACTATTCCACAAAAATAGAAATAGAAGGAACACTACCCAAATCATTCTATGAAACCACAATTATGCTGATACCAACACCACAATAGACCTAACAAAGAAATCGAACTTCCGACCAATTTCCAAATAAATATCGATGCAAAAATACTCAATAATATTCTAGCAAACAGAATCCAAGAACACATCAAAATGATCATTACTATCACTATCAAGTAGGCTTCATCCCAGGGATGGAGGGATGGTTCAATATATAGAGAACCATAAATGTACTCCACTTGCAAAAACAAACTCAAAGGAAAAAAAAACCACATGAACATTTCATTAGATGCTGAAAGAACATTTGACAAAATTCAGCATCCCTTCATGTTAAAAGACTTGAAAATATCAAGAACTCAATGTCCATATCTAAACATAGTAGAAACAATATACAGGAAACCAGCAGCCAAAATCAAACTAAATGGAAAGAAACTTGAAGCAAAACCATTAAAATCAGGAACTAGTGGGAAGGCTGTCCACTCTCCTGCTATATAGTCAATATAGTACTTGAAGTTTTAGCTAGAGTACTTAGACAAGAAAAGGAGGTCAAAGGGATACAAATTGGAAAGGAAGAAGTCAAAATATCACTATTTGTAGATGATATGATAGTATACTAAAG
Source organism: Rhynchomys soricoides (assembly GCA_019843965.1). Classification (NCBI taxonomy): domain Eukaryota; kingdom Metazoa; phylum Chordata; class Mammalia; order Rodentia; family Muridae; genus Rhynchomys; species Rhynchomys soricoides. The sequence continues at coordinate 867,927 of JADRCH010000030.1, forward strand.
TGGCCCCAAAATTTCCACCAGAGACCTAAACCTGATAAACAACTTCAGCAAAGTGGCTGGATACAAATTAACTCAAACAAATCAGTAGCCTTCCTCTACTCAAAGAATAAACAGGCTGAAAAAGAAATTAAGGAAACAACTCCTTTCACAATTGTAACAAAAAATATTACATACTTTGGTGTGACTCTAACCAAGTAAGTGAAAGATGTATATGACAAGAAGTACAAGTCTGTGAAGAAAGAAATCACAGAAGATTTCAGAAGATGGAAAATCTCCCATGTTCATTGATTGGCAGGATTAATATAATAAAACTGGCCATCTTGCCAAAAGCAATCTACAGATTCAATGCAATCCCCATCAAAATTCCAACACAATTCTTCACAGAGTTAGAAAGAGCAATGTGAAAATTCATTTGGAGTAACAAAAAACCCTGGATAGCAAAAACTATACTCAACAACAAAAGAAATTCTGGGGAAATCACCAATCCTGACCTCAAGCTGTATTACAGAGCAATAGTGCTAAAAACTCTATGGTACTTGTACAGACACAGGCAGGTAGATCAATGGAATAGAATTGAAGGCCCAGAAATAAACCTACACATCTCTGGTCACTTGTTCTTTGACAAAGGAGTTAAAACTATCCACTGGAAAAATGACAGCATTTTTAAAAAATGTTGATGGTTCAACGGGCAGTCAACATATAGAAGAACGCAAATTGATCCATTCTCATCTCCCTGTACAAAGTTGAAGTCCATGTGGATCAAGTACCTCCACATAAAACCAGATACACTGAATCTATTAGAAGAGAAAGTGGGGGAAAGCCTCGAACACATGGGTACAGGATAAAAATATCTGAACAGAATAACAATCACTTATGCTCTATGATCAAGAATCAACAAACAGGACGTTATAAAATTGCAAAGCTTCTATAAATCAAAGAACAATGTTAATATGACAAAAGGGCAACCAACAGATTGGGAAAAATTACTTACTAATTCTATATCCGATACAGTGCTAATATCCAATATATCCAAGGAATTCAAGATATTAAACTCCAGAGAACCAAATATCCCTATTAAAAACTGGGGGACAGAGCTAAACAGAATGCTCAACTCAGTAAACTCAAATGGCTGAGAAGCACCTAAAGAAATGTTCAACATCCTTAGTCATCAGGGAAATGCAAATTAAAACAACCCTGAGATTCCACCTCGCACCAGTCAGAATGGCTACGATGAAATATTCAGGTGACAGCAGATTCTGGCTAGGATGTGGAAAAAGCGGAACTCTTCTCCATTCTTGATGGAATTGAAGCTGGTACAATCACCCTGGAAAACAGTCTGGTGGTTCCTCCGAAAATTAGACATAGTACTACCTGACCACCCAGTTATACCACTCCTGACCATACACCCAGAAGGTGCTCCAACATGTAATAAGAACACATGCTCCACTATGTTCATAGTAGCCATATTTATAATAGCCAGAAGCTGGAAACAACCCAGATGTCCCTCAACAGAGGAATAGATTCAGAAAACGCTGTACATTTGCACAGTGGAATACTACTCAGCTGATAAAATCAATGACTTGATGAAATTAACAGGCAAATGATTGGAAATTGAAAATATCATCCTGAGCGAGGTAATGCAGTCACAAAAGAATGAACACGGTATGTACTCATTGATAAGTAATTATTAGCCCAAAAGTTCAGAATACCCAAGAGTCACTTCACAGCAACGGTAGGGCTGAGTGTGAGGTCCCAGATGGAGGAGTTGGAGAAGGGTCTGAAGGAGCTGAGGGAGTTTGCAGCCCCATGGAGGGAGCAACAATGTCAACTGGCCTGACCCCTCGATGCTCCTGGAGACTGGATCACCAACCAAAGAATACAGATGGAGAGACCCATGGTACTGGCCACATATGTGGCAGAGGAGGGTCTTGCTAGCCATCAGGGGGAGGAGAGGTCCTTGGGCCTGAGGGTGTTAGATCCCCCAGTGTAGGAGAATGCCAAGGAGGGAAGCCAAGAGTGTGTGGGTGAATACCATCGAGGCAGGGGGAGGGGGGAGGGAATAGGGAGGTTCCAAAGGGGAGATCTGGAATGGGGAAATATTTGAAATGTAGATAAAGTATCAAAAAAAAAAAAAGAAAGGAAGGGAGGGAGGGAGGGAAAGAATGAAAGAAAGAAAGAAAGAAAGAAAGAAAGAAAGGAAGGAAGGAAGGAAGAAAGAAAGAAAGAAAGAAAGAAAGAAAGAAAGAAATGATCCTTCTGAGTGAGTTAATCCAGTCACAAAAGAACACACAAGGTATGCAGTCACTGAGAAGTGGATATTAGCCCCAAAGCTCAGAATATCCAAGATACAATTCACAGACCATATGAAGCTCAAGAGGAAGGAAAACCAAAGTGTGAATGCTCCATTGCTACTTAGAAGGGGGGAACAAAAGACTCACTAAAGGAATTATGGAGATAAAGTGTGGAGCAGAGACTGAAGGAAAGGCCATCTAGAGACTGCCCCAACTCAGGATCCATCCCATATACAGTTACCATACCTGGATGCTATTGTTGGTACCAGGAAGTTCTTGCTGACTGAGCCTGTTATGGCTGTCTAATGAGAGACTCTGCCAGAGCCTGACAAATACATAGGCGGATGCTCTCAGCCAACCATTGGACTGAGTGCAGGGTCCCTGATGGAGTAGTTGGAGAAAGGACTGAAGAAGCTGGGGGTGGGGGTGGGGGTGGATTAAAGACTCATGGGGGGAAGAACAGTGTCAACTGGCCAGATCCGCTGGAGCTCCTGGGGACTGGAGCACCAACCAAAGTGTACACCTGGAAGGACCCATGGCTCCAGCAGCATATCTGGCAGAGGATGGCTTTGTTGGACATCAGTAGGACAAGTGGCCCTTGGGCCTGAGGTGGTTCGGTGCTTCAGTATAGGGGAATGCAAGGGCTGGAAGGTGGGAGTGGTTGGGTGGTTTGGGAAGCACCCTCATAGATGCAGGGGGGCATGGGATAGGGGATTTTCGGAAGGGAGACCTGGAAAGGGGAAAACATTTCAAATGTAAATAAACTGTCCAGTAAAAGAAAGAAAACAGATCACTTATTCCAAACTCTCAGTCCCTTAACAGCTACAATGCTGCATAAAAGGTCCTGTTTAAGATACAGATTTTTGCTTATGTCACTCGTAGTAAATTTTTAGAACATTAAATAAAAAAAGAAATATTTTTAAGAATTTTAGCATTAAAGGTATTTCTGTGCATTGGTTTTTTTGTTTGTCTTTGTGGTCTAAATGTTTACTTCCAAAATCCTGTGTAGAAACTTAATACCTAATGCAGCAGTGTTGGAAGATGTGTTTAATGAAAAGTGATTAAGTCTTAAGGATTCAGCTCTCATGAATTGATTAACACCATCATATAAAACCAATGCTGGCAAATTTGGACTGTGTCTCTTCTCTTGTACCATATATTGATATACTGCATATCTGCCCTCTGTGAAGGAAAGAAACAGCTAAAGTCCTCCTCTTATAGCAGATGCATCTCTTCCTCTGATTCCCCATCCTATGGCTCTGAGAGAAATGTGTCAATGATTTTTCATTTCTTTTCCAAGTCTCAGCATGAAATGGTATTTTCAGCCTCAGATGAGGCAGGGTTCTGTTAGTTTGAAAGGCATTTGGAATTTCAGGTGCTGATTGATTGCTATATTAAATATGCAACTAGTTTCAATCATTAATGTACAAACAGAAGCCTGCAATGAAAGAGTATTTTTTCTAAACCAGATTCTCTGAAGTAACCAAAATGTTCTTCTGTGTGTCATTTTATTCCCTAAGATCAGTAAAATATAGATCTCACACCATTCCTATCAGTCCACCCCCTCAAAAAAAAAAAAAACCACTTTAAAATGTTGTTTCCCCCTGATTCACTTTGTAAGTGGTTAAAGTTGAAAGCCATGACATCTTTCATTATTTTAAAGCCTGCTTCTTATTCTTCTCACTAAGCTAAGCACTTACATTTCTCTCCATCCACAGAGCTGCCCATGTCCTGCTTACAATCTACAATCAGCCTCCCAATCAATATTCCTAGTTCCATTCTAACCTGATTGCTTTCTATAATGCACTTTTGGCTACCCTTCTAAAATAGAATAACAATTCACCAGCATACTTTGGAATCCACCAATATTCCTGCACTGAGTGACCTAATAAAGTCTAACTGAGCTCCTTCAGTTCCTGGCTTGACTCCATCTTTCTGTCCTCACTTCTATAATCTGCACAGTTTAAGAAACTACATGAATATGTTATATTTTACTCAAAAATCTACATTTAAATATTGAAACAAACCAATTACTTGCATTAAATTTAGACTGCCCATGGGTTGCAAGAAGGTTTCAATATATACAACCATGTAACAATGTCTATTTATTAATGCACTTCAAAGTAAAAAATCGAATGACCATCTAAATAAGAGCAAAAATAATTTGGCACAACTCATTATCCTTTTAATGATAAATGTTCTCAAAAATTAAGTCATAAGGCATTTATCTCGACACAATAAATGCCATTCATTTTTTTTGTTTGGTTGGTTGGTTGGTTGGTTGGTTAGTTTACCAATTTGACACAGCCAAGATTCACCTGGGAAGAAGACCAAAATTTAGATATTATTGAGATATTGTCTTAAACAGATTGGCCATGACTGTGAGATATTACCTTCATTAATAATTTGTGTGAGAGGGTCCCAATCACTGTGGATGTCAGTTATATATGAAATCTTGTAGATTATGAGTCAGATAGTGATAACATCAAGTTGCATTCATCCACAGTTTCTACTTCAGTTCCTGCCATGATTTTCCTTGATGATCAATTTTGACCTGGAAATGGAAACCATATAAATTCTTTCCTCCCACAAGTAGCTTTTGGATATGATTTTTATCATTGCAATTTAAAGCAAACAAGAATGATAAGCCTACATTCTTCATAATCAACAGTAAGAAAATGGAAATGTTTTTTTTTATAAGTATGTCAGGGTTTCTATTCTTGCACAAACATGATGACCAAGATGCATGTTGGGGAGGAAAGGGTTTATTCAGCTGACACTTCCACATTGTTGTTATCACCAGAGGAAGTCAGGACTGGAACTCAGTCAGGTCAGGAAGCAGGAGCTAATGCAGTGGCCATGAAGGAATGTTCCTTACTGGCTTGCTTGCTTCTCCTGGCTTGCTCAGCTGGCTTTGTTATAGAAGCCAAGACTACCAGCCCTCAGATGGTATCACCCACAAGGGGCCCTTCCCCCTTGTTCACTAATTGACAAAATGCCTTGCAGCTGGATCTCATGGAGGAATTTTCTCAACTGAAGTTCCTTTCTCTGTGATAACTACATCTGTGTCAAGTTGACACACAAAACTAGCCAGTACAAAGTACAAGCCAACGATGTTGGCCTTGCCATATCAACTCACCTGAATGCCTTAATTAGAGAATTAGAAAAGAAAGCCAATACATAAAAAAGTCAGATGCTAAGAAATAAAACTCTAAAGACCCCATCCAAAACTGCTATAAGCAATCAACAGAATCATTAAGGTTGTAGTAATTCAAAATTCACATCCAAATAGCAATTGCCTTTCTATAAACTAATAAATACCACCCTGGAAATTAAGGAAATACTTATATTTTTCTTGAGAATCATAAATAAAATATATTGGAATAAAATTAACCAGACAGATAAAAGGTAAGCAAACCATAATCCACCCAAAAGAACGAATGAAAGTAATTTAAATATACAAATTAAGGCAAAGCAGTTTGATATTTAATACTAGTATGATGGTTACACTACCTAAAAGGACATGTGAAGCATTTTCTTTTTTATTTTTTTACTTCATTTTTTATTTTTCTTGATATTTTATTTACATTTCAAACGCTTGCCACTTTTCAGATCTCTCATTTTGAACCTCCCTAATACCTCCCTCCTCCCCCTGCCTCTATGGGGGTGTTCCCCCATCCACCCAACCACAAACTCTCAGCTTCCCTCCTTGGCATTCTCCTATACTGAGGCATCTAATACCCTCTGGCCCAAGAGCCTCACCTCTCCCTGATGACCAACAAGACCCTCCTCTGCCACATATGTGGCCAGCCCCATGGGTCTCTCCTTATGTATATTTTGGTTGGTGGTCCAGTCTCCAGGAGCATCAAGGGGTCAGGCCAGTGGACACTGTTGCTCCCTCCCTGGGGCTGCAAACTCCCTCAACTCCTTCAGACCCTTCTCCAACTCCTCCATCTGGGACCTAACACTCAGCCCTACGGTTTCTGTGAAGTGACTCTTGGGTATTCCGAACTTTTGGGCTAATAACCAATTATCAGTGAGTACATATTGTGTTCATAATTTTGTGACTGCTTTACCACGCTCAGGATGATATTTTAAAGTTCCATCCATTTGCCTGCGAATTTCATGAAGTCATTGTTTTGAATAGCTGAGTAGTATATCATTGTGTAAATGTACCACATTTTCTGCATCCATTCCTCTGTTGAGGGACATCTGGGTTGTTTCCAGTTTCTGGTTATTATAAATATGGCTGCTATGAATATAGTGGAGCATGTGTCTTTATTACATGTTGGAACATCTTCTGATTATATGCCCATGAGTGGAATAGCTTGGTCCTCAGGTAGTATTAGGTTCATTTTTCTGAAGGTCCACCAAACTGATTTCCAGAGAGTAGTATCAGCTTGCATTCCCACCAGCAATGGAGAAGTGTTCCTCTTTCTCCACATCCTCACAAACATCTGCTGTCACCTGAGTTTTTGATCTTAGCCATTCTGACTGGTGTGAGGTAGAATCTCAGGGTGGTTTTGATTTGCATTTCCCTGATGACTAAGGATGTCTAACATTTCTTTAGGTGCTTCTTGGCCGTTTGAATGTCCTCAGTTGAGAATTCTCTGTTTAGCTCTGTTCCCCATTGTTTGATAGGGTTATTTGGATCTCTGGAATCTAGCTTCTTGAGTTCCTTGTATATATTGGATATTAGCCCTCTATCGAACATAGGATTGGTAAAGATATTTTTCCAATCTCCTGGTTGCTGTTTTATCCAATTTACACTGTCCTTTGCCTCACAGAAGCTTTGTAATTTCATGAGGTCCCATTTGTCAATTCTTGATCTTAAAGCACAAACCATTGGTGTTCTGTTCAGGAACTTTTCCCCTGTGGCCATGTGTTTGAGACTTTTCTCCACTTTCTCTTCTATTAGATTCAGTGTATCTGGTTTTATGTGGAGGCCCTTGATCCACTTGGACTTGAGCTTTGTACAGGGAGATAGGAATGGATCAATTTGCATTCTTCTACATGTAGACGACCAGTGAAACCAGCACCATTTGTTGAAGATACTGTCTTTTTTCCACTGGATGGTTTTAGCTCCTTTGTCAAAGATCAAGTGACCATAAGTGTGTGTGGGTTCATTTCTAGGTTTTCAATTCTATTCCATTGATCTACCTGCCTGTCACTGTACCATACCATTCAGTTTTTATCACTATTGCTCTGTAGTACAGCTTGAAGTCAGGGATGCTTATTCCCCCAGAAGTCCTTTTATTGTTGAGAATAGTTTTTGCTATCCTGGTTTTTTTCTTATTCCATATGGATTTGAGAATTGCTCTTTCTAAATCTATGAAGAATTGAGTTGCAATTTTGATGGGGGTTGCACTGAATCTGTAGATTTCTTTCGGTAGGGTGGCCATTTTAACTATATTAATCCTACCAATCCATGAGCATGGGAGATCATTCCATCTTCTGAGGTCTTCTTCGATTTCTTTCTTCAGAGAAGTGAAGTTCTTGTCATACAGATCTTTCACTTGTTTGGTTAGAGTCACACCAAGATACTTTATATTGTTTGTGAGAACTGTGAAGAGTGTCATTTCCATAATTTCTTTCTCAGCCTGTTTATCCTTTGAGTATAGGAAGGCTACTGATTTGCTGGAGATAGTTTTTATCCGGCCACTTTGCTGATGGTGTTTATCAGCTGTATCAGATCTCTGGTGGAGTTTTTCGGGTCACTTAAGTATACCAACATATCATCTGCAAATAGTGATATTTTGATTTCTTCCTTTCCAATTTGTATCCCTTTGACCTCCTTTCGTTGTCTAATTTCTGTAGCTAGAACTTCAACTACTATATTGAATAGATAGGGAGAGAGAGGACAGCCTTGCCTAGTCCCTGATTTTAGTGGGATTGCTTCAAGTTTCTCTCTATTTAGTTTGATGTTGGCCACTGGTTTACTGTATATTGCTTTTACTATGTTTAAGTATGCTCCTTGAATTCCTGATCTTTCCAACACTTTTATCATGAAAGGATGTTGAATTTTGTCAAATGTTTTTTCAACTTCTAACAAAATGACCATGTTTTTTTTTTTTTTTCCTTTGAGCTTGTTTATGTAGTGGATTATATTGATGGATTTCTGGGTATTGAACCATCCCTGCATCCCTGGGATAAAGCCTACTTGATCATGGTGAGTGATCGTTTTGATGTGTTCTTGGATTCGGAAGGCAAGAATTTTATTGAGAATTTTTGCATCAATATTCATAAGGGAAATTGGTCTGAAGTTTTCTCTTATTGTTGGGTCTTTGTAAGGTTTTGGTATTAGTGTAACTGTGGCCGCATAGAATGAATTGGGCAGTGATCCTTCAGTTTCTGTTTTGTGGAATAGATTGAAGAGTATTGGTATTAGGTCTTCTTTAAAGATCTGATTGATTTCTGAACTGAACCCATCTGGCCCTTGGCTTTTTTGGTTGAGAGACTTTTAATGACTGCTGCTCTTTCTTTAGGAGTTATAAGACTGTTAAATGGTTTATTGGATCCTGACTTAACTTTGCTTTTAGTATCTGTCGAGAAACTCGTCCATTTGATCCAGATTTTCCAATTTTGTTAAGTATAGGCTTTCTTAGTAGGATCTGATGATTTTTTAATTTCCTCAGAATCTGTTGTTATATCTCCCTTTTCATTTCTAATTTTGTTAATTTGCATACTGTCTCTGTGCCCTCTGGTTAGTCTGGCTAAGGGTTTATCTATCTTGTTGATTTTCTCAGTGAACCAGCTCCTGCTTTTGTTGATTCTTTGTATAGTTCTTTCAGTTTCCACTTGGTTGATTTCAGCCCTTGATTTGAATATTTTCTGCCTTCTACTACTCTGGGGTGTATTAGCTTCTTTTTGTTCTAGAAATTTCAGGTGTACTGTTAAGCTGTTAGTATATGCTTTCTCCAGTTTCTTTTTGGAGGCATTCAGAGATATGAGTTTTCCTCTTAACACTGCTTTCATTATGTCCCATAGGTTTGGGTATGTTGTACTTTCATTTTCATTAAATTCTAAGAAGTCTTTAATTTCTTTCTTTATTTCTTCCTTGAGCAAGTTATCATTGAGTAGAGTGTTGTTCAGTTTCTATATGTATGTGGGCTTCCTGTTGGTTTTTTTGCCATTGAAGACCAGCCTAATTCTGTAGTGATCTGATAGGAAGCATGGGATTATATCAATCTTCTTATATCTGTTGAGTTATGTTTTGTGACCAATTATAAGATCAATTTTAGAGAAGGTACCATAAAGTGCTTAGAAGAAGATATATTCTTTTGATTTAGGATGAAATGTTCTATAGATATCTGTTAAATCCATTTTTTTCATAACAACTGTTAGTTTCACTGTGTCTCTGTTTAGTTTGTGTTTCCAAGGTCTGTCCATTGATGATAGTGGGGTGTTGTAGTTTCCCACTGTTATTGTATGAGGTGCTATGTGTCCTTTGAGCTTTAGTCCTTTGAGTTTCTTTTATGAATGTGGGAGCCCTTGCATTCAGGGCATAGATGTTCAGAATTGAGCTTTCTTCTTGGAAGATTTTTACTTTGATGAGTAATAAGTGTCCTTCCTTATCTTTTTTGATGATGTTTGGTTATAAGTCCATTTTATCCGATATTAGTATGGCTACTCCAGCCCGTTTCTTGGGGCCATTTGCCTGAAAAATTGTTTTCCAGCCCTTTACTCTGAGATAATGTTTGTCTTTCACACAAAGGTGCGTTTACTGGATGCAGCAAAATGCTGGGTCCTGTTTATGGATCCATTCTGTCAATCTGTATCTTTTTATTGGGGATTTGAGTCCATTGATTTTAAGAGATATTAAGGAATTGTGATTGTTGCTTCTTGTTTTTTTCAAAGGTATTTTCATGTTTGTGTGGCTATCTTCTTTTGAGTTTGTTGAAAGATTACTTTCTTGCTTTTTCTAGGGTGAAGTTTCCCTCCTTGAGTTGGCATTTTCCCTCTATAATATTTTGTAGGGCTGGATTTGTGGAAACATACTGTGCAAATTTGGATTTGTCATAGAATATTTTGGTCACCATCTATGATTTCTCAGTATAGAGTTTTGCTCGGTTTAGCATCCTCAGCTGGCATTTGTGTTCTCTTAGAGTCTATAGATCTGCCCAGGATCTTCTAGCTTTTAAAGTCTCTGGTGAGAAGTATGGTGTAATTCTGATAGGTCTGACTTATAGTTACTTGACTTTTTTCCCTTACTGTTTTCAGTATTCTTTACTTATTTTGTGTATTTGGTGTTTTGACTATAATGTGATAGGAGTAATTTCTTTTCTGGTCCAGTCTATTTGGAGTTCTATAGGCTTCTATTATCTTTATGTTCATCTTTTTCTTTAGGTTAGGGAAATTTTCTTTTATATTTCTGTTGAAGATATTTACTGGTCCTTTAAGTTGGGAACCTTTATTCTCTTCTATACCTATCCTCAGCTTCTGTATTCTCATTGTACCTTGATATCCTGGATGGTTTGGGTTAGGAGCTTTTTGCTTTTTGCGTTTTCTTTGACTGTTTTGTAAATGTTTTCTATGGTATCTTCCACACCTGAGAGTCTCTCTTCCATCTCTTGTATTCTGTTGTTGATGCTTGCATCTATGACTCCTGATTTCTTTCCTAGATTTTCTAACTCCAGTGTTGTTTCTGTTTGTGATTTCTTTATTGTTTCTATTTCTGATTTAGTTCCCAGATGGTTTTGTTCATTTCCTTCATCTGTTTGTGTTTTCCTATAATTCTTTAAGAGATTTTTGTGTTTCCTCTTTAAGGGCTTCTAATTGTTTACCTGTGTATTTCTTTAAGGGAGTTATTTATTTCCTTCTTAAAATCTTCTATCATCCTCTTGAGATGTGATTTTAAGTCTGAGTTTTCCTTTCCTGGTGTGTTGTGGTATCCAGGGCTTGCTGTGGTGGGAGAGCTGGGTTCTGATGATGCCAAATAGCCTTGGTTTCTCTTCATTGTGCTCTTGTTCTTGCCTTTCACCATCTGGTTATCTCTGGTGTTAGCTGGTCTTATTCTCTCTGACTGTGGCTTGTCTTTCCTGCAAGCCTAGGTGTCAGTACTCCTTGAAGACCAAATCTCTCTGAGAGGAATTTGGGGTTGGAGAGCTGTGGTACAGGGTCAGCTCTGGGGTGAAGACAGAAACAAGAAGGATCTAATCTGCAGCTATCCCTTGTTTCCTGTGTTCTGATGGGTCTGCAAGGGTTCCTCTTGGTCCAGTGAATTTGAAAATAAGTGATGGTCTTGCCTGTGCTTGAAGGTGTGTTGGCTCTCCTGATATACCAACTCTCTCCTGGCCCTGTTTGAGTATGGAGTCCTGTGTCACAGGATCTGCTCTCCAGCCACCATAAGAAACCAGAAGCCTGCTCTATAGTCTCTGTGTCCTGGGTATTCCAGGTGGGTCCCTCTGAGCAGTCAGGCTTGCCCACACTCCTGAGAGGCTATCTTTCTTCCAGAACTATTTTGCTATGAAGCCCTGGTGGAGCAGGCAGAGGTCTCCTGCCACAGATGGAAACTAATAGGTTCCTTCTTCCTGGCTATTCCTCAGTCTCTGTGCCCTAAGGATTCCTGGGAGTCCTGCTGAGCAGTGTTAATCCTCTTACCTCCTCTCATAGGCTTTTCCACACTCCTGAGAGACTAACTTTCTCCCGGTGCTATTTGGCTATGGAGCCCTGTGGCCCAGTCAGAGGTCTCCAGCCACAGATGGAAACCAGAAGGTTCCTTCCTCCAGGCTGCTCCTCAGTCTCTGTGAACCAAAGATCTGGGCGAGTCCAGCTGAGCAGTTTTAGACCTCTTACTCCCTCTCCCTGGTTTTTCCACAGTCCTGGGCTGCTAGCTTACTCCTGGCACTATTTGACTATGTAGCCCTAGGGGCCCAGGCAGAGGTATCCTGCTACAGTTGGAAACTGGCTGAAAGTATTTTCAATCTCTATATGTGATATGAGATTAATAACCAAAATTCATGATTCTTATAACTCAGAAGCAGCAAAAGTAATAAATGTAACCTGATTAAGTATTTACAAATTAAAAACTGCAGACAATCCCCAAAGAAGATGAACAATTCAGTAACAGATTATTAATGTTCCTCTAATAAAGATCCACTAATCATTACAGGAAACAATCGAAACTATCAATAAGAGATAATCTCTTATATGCACAGATGAGTGTGTATTTAAGTCAGGATATTGATATTTCATCTTCACTCCCATGTAGCACTATCCTTAAGAGACAATATTTGAAAATAAAGTAACTTCAATGCCCGTCAAGTGATGTAAAGATAATAGACACAGTGGAATGTTATTCAACCTTAGAAATGAAGAAAATCCTCCTGTTTTTCAACAACATGAATGAACCTATGTGAAGTGACTAATGATACAAGAAGTAAACAGAGTTAAAAGGAGAAATTCAGCATGATCCCTTTAACTGGCATAGCTGAATAGTCCAATTCATGGAAGGAGAAGGCAGAGTAATTTGTATCAATAGTTAAGTGAGGAGGAAACTGGACAGTATTAGTTAAATAATCTAATGTTTTAGTTATACAAGATGAATTGATTCTGTAGACTTATATAAAAGTGTACTATCAACCTTTCATCATGGATACGGAACTGGATCATTTAGTCTCCCCTCTCCTACGAAGCTGCCTAAGGAGTGCTTTAATGAACAATTAAAATTAAGAAGATGGCACATCTACATAGAGAATGAGAAAGTAAAGTTCACAGGTGATAAAATGTTTTAATCTTGATTAGAATGGTGGTTTTATAGACACATACATGTCTTCAGACATTAAATTACATATGTTAAATATGAATATGATGTTCTGCAGAACAATTTTAACTCAACACATCTGTTAAAGTTTATGTTAAATTCAGACATGGGCAAAGCAACTCAACATTGTGTTTGTTAGGCTAGCCACCCATGCTTTTATTTCTTTAAAACAAATTTTACTTATTCTCTTATAATTTCATATATGTGTATTATTATTTTGATCCCATTGACCCCTTGGTATCTTATCCCACTCACTATGAACCCTTTCTTCATCTCAGCAAGTTTACATTCTCTCTCTCTCTCTCTCTCTCTCTCTCTCTCTCTCTCTCTCTGTGTGTGTGTGTGCTTCTCTGTGTGAGTCCATGTGTGTCCATCCCCAACTGAGCTTATTAAAGTTTCTTGGATATGCGGGGGTGGGACATTATTTGCTGGACATTTGGCAACTCATCATTGGTTCTGCCAATGTCAATAATAACTCTTTTTTCTCCATCAACCATTAACTGCCAATAGTTCCCGGGCCTTATGATCCACTTTCCTATACAGAATGGAATGTTGACTGTTGGCTTGTTTCTTTAAGAATAATAAAATTCTTTAGGACAACTAATTCTTATTCAAATCAGGAGACACTGTGAAACAAATTTTGTTAGAAATGAGTCAGGTTTTTAGAACATAGAAAAACAAATGAACTGAGACGTTCACAAATATTTCATTATAGATAAAGTAAGACAGAAAGGTCTTAGATTCTTGTACCTTATGAAAAGTAAATGATGCACAATAATATTCTAATGTTCATTTTTGTTTTTGTTTGTTTGTTTTGTTTTGTGTTTTTGCTTTTCGAGACAGGGTTTCTCTGTATAGCCCTGGCTGTCCTGGAACTCACTCTGTAGACTAGGCTGGCCTCGAACTCAGAAATCCACCTGTCTCTGCCTCCTAAGTGCTGGGATTAAAGGCGTGCGCCACCACTGCCCGGCTAATGTTCATTTTTGAAGATGTACATGTATGACAAGAAACCATTATCTGAATTACTTGCTCAAATAGATCTCAGTTTTAAACATGAGAAAAGAGGAGACTGTAACTAAATCCACAATCTTCATATTCTAATTGATTATAAAATGGTGTCACTTCATATGAGGAGACATTTGATGAATATTATCATGTGTCCATCAGAACTGTTTATGACAATATAGCCTTGACTTATCAGGAAGCCCCTTTTGATGGTTGCCTTCCAAACTTCTATGAGATCCATCTTCTATAACCCTCCTACTGACTGTAATCACATTTTCTTCAGGAAACTGTTTAGGGGATGTTAGGAAACAATGTATTCATTTACATACCATCATAAAATCCTTTACATAAAATTAAATATGTATCATATTGTTTCCAATATAAGTCAGTGTTTTCATCATTTAAACATATCAGTAATATGCTGGGCAAAACCCAAAAGGAAGGAAAGATAAATGTATCTCAAAGCCCTGGGTATCAATGTTGATGTCAAAGTATATTTATGGTCTTATGAAAGAGAAAACACCTGAACCTGTGCACAGAGTCTTTATAATGACTTGTACAATGATTGTACAATCTTGGTTAGACAGACAGACAAATAAATGAGCAATAGGAAACTCAAGTATACTATCAAAGCTGTACTGCTAGTATGAAACCTTTGTTTTTCTCCATTATCCCTCATAGCTAATAATGTCATATCTTTAAAACAAAGGGAAGTTATAAAATGCATGTAAAAGTAAAACATCAACACACATAGGAATAATTTTAGCAACACAAGGAAGGCAAATGTTCACAGACTCCATATCTACTACTCAGGTCCCAGAATGAGGAACTGATAAACCTGTGGCTCTCTGAAAAATTGTTTTAAGAGGCTCACAGGGATATTTCTTCATCAATTATGCTCTTGAGGCTGGTAACATTACTATTTATTTAAAGAAATTATTATTTATAATTATTTATGTTAGTATTAATTGATAATATATTATAAAATTATATTATTATATATAAATAGTCATTTTTATAAAGACACCTGCTTACTGGTGTCTTTGCCACAGGGCAAGCAGATGGTTCTTATAAGACATTCAATATACAGTGCTATCTAATATCTGTCTCTGGAATTTAAAACAACCAGATCATTACTTTTCTTGATTCTTTGGGTTGACTTGAATCCACCAGTGCTGGATCGATCTTGTTCTCTGGACAACTTTGAAGAAAGGTCTTAACTATAGGAAGGCTTGTTTAGCTAAAGCACTAGCACTCAGGTGGGATCACTACCACTGCTGGAAGCAAATGCTTACTTTTAGTCTTTGGGTTTATCAACTAAGGTAAAAGAGTCTCTCCATCTAGCTCATGTTTAGATGGCACATGGTTACATTCCAAGGAATTTTCCTGATAAATAGTATTCCAAAAGAAATTTCCAGGTCTTCTATGCCTTTATTTTAGAAAGCTCTAGATTATAATTTCAGCTACTTCTTGTTCACTAGTAAAGAAAAAGAAAACAAAAACAATGCCTTTTGATCTGAACCTTAACATGAATACTGAGCAGAAGGGATTGCAGAAATCATCTGAAAGTCAAGTTCATAGATGGAAAAGTAATAGTTATCCCAATCTAGGAATGCTCTTAAAATCTTCCCATCGGGGACATCTGACTAATAACACATGTATTTTAAAGGAAACCAGCACTGATAATACAGACCCAACATTTTTAGAATTAGACTAAAGTATGGAAGAAAATGTATAGAATATTTGAGCCTAATCTCAATGACATAATACATACACCTTGAAAAACATCAGTAACCTGATCTTCATTTTATGTTGATATCACACAAAACAGACTGTCCTCTGTCTTGCTTCATGATTTGTAATGGTACTTTCTGCCCATTTTATATTTAATCATTTAAAAAGCAGAATATCTACATGCCTGAATTTTACTATTAAAAACAAACTGTGGAAAATAAGACAAACTATATTTTAAAGATTTGTTCTAGGAATGATTCTATGAAACTCAACAAATCAATCTGGACCACAGGTTTAAAGGTAACCAAATAACATATTTGTGACAGATGGTAGACCAGATGACTGAAAATACATTACAGTAGATACTTGCCTAACAGCATTTTAAATATGTAGCCTGTCAAGTAATTAGAAATGATTCATGATTTATAGAATGCATTATATTTACAATAAAATAACTATAGATATGAATAAATATGTTTCTTCTTTGAGGAGAAACTCTGGATGGCAAGACACATACCTCCTAGTAATATCCTGCAATAATTTAAGAGCCTCAGCCTGATGATGTTGCAGTCTGTGCAGCTTTAGCATTCTGATAAGAGATATAGCTGAAATACCAAGTAGGTGGAAGGCAACTGTTGTCTCTGCAGTAGAGACAAGGACAAAGGAACACACAGGAGAAAAAAGAAAAAAAATGGATGAAGTTTCCAATGGTGGGAACAGCTGAGTAAGTTTAATTTCAAAAATACTTTAAGAACCAGATGCATTATACACAAATAATTTAAAAAAATATTCTTTTCACAACATCTTTAAAACATATATTGTCAGTAACTATTTTCCTGAAAGGAAAAAAAAAAAAACAAAAACAAAACAAAACAAAAAACAAACAGGAAAAAACCAAACCAGTGTTTGGAAAGATTAGAATGAATGATAGGAGTACAAATTCCCTAAAGCCTTTCTTCAAATAAACCACATCCTTTGTCTTAGAGCATCAGTTTGTTGGGTTTTTGTGTGAATTTTTCTAATGCAGTGTAATTACTTCAATTAAAACAACTATGAATTCAAGGGAAAAAAAAAACAAAACCCAGAACCTTTATATTGGAATTATTCACCTTTTGTTAAGTATCTGTTAGGATTTGAAAATGAGAAATGGATTCTGGTGGGAAGAATTCCTGACCAAGGTTCAGGAATTTGATGGGTACAGGTGTTCGTAATTTTGATTCTAAGGGAAGAAAGAGGATCAGAAAATTTCCCCCAAAAGACTGCCCTTTCCCATGAGATCCAGGTGGCTCCATGTACCCCATATCAGCAGGATATGAAGATGTTTTCCACTACTGTTCCTCTATGCATGGCACCTTGGCTCCTTTGCAAGCTAAAAGTCACCTCTGATTAAAGCTGACACAAGCACTGGTTTATCTATACAGTTTCAGTGTGTAGCTGGGTAGACATGTGAAGACACCTTTAATAATTCATCTTTGCAAGTCATATTATGTCTCTTGTCCAAAAAATGACAGATGGTCTTCAATGTAATAGGAGTCTCAAGGCAAATCAGTTCAACACTGAGTAACATAGAAATTCATACCCACTCAGCCAACAGCTCTGTGCAAAACCCCAGGGTATCGAGTGGATATGAGTCTAAAAAAGTTTCATTGGATATCTCTTTATAGAATGTTAAGCTCCTAGGCAGTCATGAAGACAGAGATAAAATCTTAATATAGGTGCTAAGTGTTCTCATACATACACTGAAGGTAGGACCCTTATTCAATTCTACCCACTAGCTGGGCTATTTTTAAAATAGCTAAGAAAAGTCCTTTACTTCTATTCTTCCTACTGTGAGGTTCATCAAGGTAAACTATACTACATATTGCCAATTCTGCCTCAAGTTCTGAGTGTCTACTAGAAAAGCCAATAGTTACTCTATTCTCTGAAGCTTCCATAGATGATTTTTCATGAATAAATTTCCTACTCCTCACTGAAGCCCTAGGCAATGGAGGGAAGCATTTAGAAAAAACTGTGGGATATGGGAAGAAAAGGCACTATTGCCAAGAGTAACACAGTCAAGTGTTCACCACAAGAGTAAGAACTTTGTTCTGATTTGAACATGAGCCTGGATTAGATAAAAACTGAAGAATTCACTCTGAGATCATCAGATGCCATGGACTGGGCCTCTACAACATGAGTGACTAGATAATGTTGATTGCAAGTCATAGTGTTAGGCTCTCTCTTTTTTTATTAGATATTTTCTTTATTTACATTTCAAATTTTATCCCCTTTTCTGGTTTCCCCTCTAAAAAAACCCACTATCCTATATCCCCCATGCTTCTATGAGGGTGTTCCCCCACCCACTCCCACTTCACCATCCTCATATTCCCCTACACTGGGACATCCAGTCTTCATAGGACCATGGGCCTCTCCTCCCATTGTTGTCTTACAAGGACAACCTTGGCTACATATGTAGCTGGAGTGATGGGTCCCTCTGTATATGGGATGGATCCCCAGGTGGGACAGTATTGGGATGGTCTTTCCTTCAGTCTCTACTCCAATTTTTGTCTCTGTATCTCCTCTCATAGGTATTTTGTTCCCCCTTCTAATGACAGAAGCATCCAGACTTTGGTCTTCCTTCTTCTTAAGCTTCATGTGGTCTGTGAATTGTATCTTGGGTATTCTGAGTTTTGGGACTAATATCCACTTATCAGTAAGTACTACCATGTAGGTTCTTTTGTGATTGGGTTACCTCACTCAGGATGAAATATTCTACTTCCACCCATTCGCCTAAGATTTTCATAAAGTCATTGTTTTTAATAGCTGAGTAGTACTCCATTGTGTAAATGTAAGACATTTTCTGTATCCATGCCTCTGTTGACAGACATCTGCGTTCTTTCCAGCTTCTGGCTATTATAAATAAGGCTGCTATGAACATAGTGGATCATGTGTCCGTGTTATATGTTGGAGAATCTTTTGGGTATACACCCAGGAGTGGTACAGCTGGGTCCTCCTCTAATACTATGTACATTTTTCAGAGGAACTGCCAGACTGATTTCCAGAGTGGTTTTGCCACCTTGCAATCCCACCAACAATGGAGGAGTGTTCCTCTTTCTCCACATTCATTCCACCATCATCTGTTACCTGAGTGTTTGAATTTAGCCATTCTGTCTTTTGTGAGGTGGAATCTCAGGGTTGTTTTGATTGGCATTTCCCTGATGACTAAGGATGTTTAACATTTCTTTAGGTGGCTCTCAGCCATTCGAGTCTCCTCAGTTGAGAATGCTCTATTTAGCTCCATACCTCATTTTTAATAAGGCTATTTGGTTCTCTGGACTCTAACTTCTTGAGTTCCTTATATATATTGGATACTAGCCCTCTATTAGATGTAGGGTTGGTAAACTACTTTTCCCAATCAGTTGGTTGTCATTTTGTCCTTTGGTCAGTGTCCTTTGCCTTACAGAAGCTTTGCAATTTTTTGAGGACCCATTTGTCAATTCTTGATCTTAGAGCATAAGCCATTGGTGTTCTGTTCAGGAAATTTTCCTCTGTGCCCATGCAATTGAGATTTTTCTCCACTTTCTCTTCTATTAGTTTCAGTGTATCTGGTTTAATGTGGAGGGCCTTAATTCACTTGGACTTGAGATTTGTACAAGGAGATAAGAATGGATTGATGTGAATTCTTCTACATGTTGACTGACATGTAGAAGAACTCACATGCACCATTTGTTGAAATGGAATTCATGGAATGAATGGAATTCACCCAGCACCATTTGTTGAAAATGCTGTCTTATTTTCCAGTGGATGATTTCAGATCCTTTATCAAAGATCAAGTAACCAGAGGTGTGTGGGTTCCTTTCTGGATCTTCAATTCTGTTACATTGCTATTCCTTGCCTGTCTCTGTACTGATACCATACACTTTTTATCACTATTGCTCTGTAACTCAGCTTGTGGTCAGGGATGGTGATAACCCCACAAGTTCTTTTATTGTTGATATTTTTCATTATCCTGGGTATTTTGTTGTTCCAGATGAATTTACAAATTGCTCTTTCTAACTCTATGAAGGATTAAGTTGGAATTTTGATAGGGATTGCATTGAATCTGTAGATTGCTTTTGGAAAGATGGCCTTTTTTACTATATTAATCCTGCCAATCCACAAGAATGGGAGATCTTTCCATCTTTTGAGAACTTCTTCGATTTCTTTCTTCAGAGACTTGAAGTACTTATACAGATCTTACACTTTCTTGGCTAGAGTCACACCAGGGTATTTTATATTATTTGTGACTATTATGAAGGATATCCTTTCCCTAATATCTTTCTCTGCCTGTTTATCTTTTGAATATAAGAAGGCTATTGATTTGTTTTAGTTAATTTTATATCTAGTCACTTTGCTGAAGTTGTTTGTCAGCTGTAGGAGTTCTCTGGTAGAATGTTGGGGTCACAAAAGTATACTATCATATCTTCTGCAAATATTGATATGTTGACTTCTTTCCTTCCAAATTGTATCCTTTTGACCTTCTTTTGTTGTCTAAGTGCTCTAGCTAGAACTTGGAGTACTGTATTGAATAAGTAGAAAGACAGTGGGAAGCCTTGTCTAGTCCCTGATTTTAGAGGGATTGCTTCAAGTTCCTCTCCATTTAGTTTGATATTGGCTACTGGATTGCTGAATATTACTTTTAATATGATTATGTATGGGCCTTGAATTCCTGATGTTTCCAAGATTTTAATCATAAAGGTGTGTTGGATTTTGCCAAATGATTTCTCAGCATCTAATATTATGAGCATGTGTTGTTGTTTTTTGTTTTTTTTGTTTTGTTTTTTTTTTTTAGTTCATATATATAGTGGATTACAATGATGGATTTCCACATATTGAACCATGCCTGCATCCCTGGGATGAAGCCTACTTGATCATGACAAATGATCAATTTGATGTGTTCTTGAATTCAGTTTGAAAGAATTGTATTGAGTATTTTTACATCCATATTCATAATGGAAATTGGTCTGAAATTCTCGTTCTTTGTTGGGTCTTCGTGTGGCTTAGGTATAAGAGTAATTGTGGATTCATAGAACAAATTGGATAGTGTTCCTTCTGTTCTATTTTGTGGAATAATTTGAAGATTGTTGGTATTAGGTCTTCCTTGAAGGTCTGATAAAATTCTGCACTAAACCCACCTGTTCGTGGGCTTTTTTTTTTTTTTTTTTTTTTTGGTTGGAAGACTATTAATGGTTGCTTCTATTTCTTTATGGGACTATTTAGATTGTTTATCTGATTCTGATTTAACTTTGGTACCTGGTATCTAGAAATTTGTTCATTTCATCCAGATTTTCCAGTTTTCTTGAGTACCAACATTTTTAGTAGGATATGATGAGTTTTTGGATTTCCTCAGTCTCTGTTGTTATGTCTCCTGATTTTGTTAATTTGGATACTGTCTCGGTGCCTGAGGTTTTATTTATCTTATTGATTTTCTCAAAGAAACAGTTCCTCCTTTTGTTGATTCTCTGTATCATTCTTCTTTTGTTGTTGTTGTTCTACTTGGTTGGTTTCAGCCCTGATTTTGATTATTTCCTGCTGTCTACTCTTGGGTGTATTTGCTTCTTTTTGTTCTAAAGCTTTCAGGTGAGCTGTCAAACTGCTAGTATATGCTCTCGCTAGTTTCTTTTTCAAGGCACTCAGAGCTATGAGTTCTCCTCTTAGCACTGCTTCCATTGTGTCCCATAAGTTTGGATATCTTGTACCTTCATTTTCATGGAATTCTAAAAGTCTTCAATTTCTTGGTTTATTTCTTTCTTGACCAAGCTATCATTGATTAGAGTTTTGTTTACTTTCCATTTGTATGTGGGCTTTCCAATGTTTGTTTTTGTTGTTGTTGTTGCTATCAAAGACCAGCCTTACTTCAGGGTGATCTGATAGGATGAATGGTATTATTTCAGTCTTCATCTGTTGAGACCTGTGACAGATTATATAGTCAGTTTTATAGAAGGTACCATGAGGTGCTGAAAAGAAGGTATATTCTTTTGTTTTAGTATGAAATGATGTATAGGTACCTGTTAAATCCATTTGGTTTATAACTTCTGTTAGTTTCACAGTGTCTCTATTTAGTGCCTGTTTCCATGATCTGTCCGTTGGTAATTATGGGGTATTGAAGTCTCCCACTATTACTGTGAGTTGCAATATGTGCTTTGAGCTTTAGTAAAGTTTCTTTTATGAATGTGGTTGCCCTTGCATTTAGAGCAGAGATGTTCAGTTCATCTTGGGAGATTTCTTTCTTGTTAAGTATAAAGTGTCCTTCCTTGTCTTTTGGTTTAAAGTTGATTTTATGAGTAATTAACATGGCTACTCCCATTTGTTTGTTGGAACCATTTGCTTGAAAACTTTTCTCCCAGCCTTTTACTCTGAGGTAGTGTCTGTCTTTGCCACTGATGTGCTTTTCTTATATGTGGCAAAATGCTGGGTCTGGTTTATATATCCAGTCTGTTAGTCTATGTCATTTTATTGGGTAATTGAGTCCATTGATGTTAAGAGGTAGTAAAGAAAATTGATTGTTGCTTCCTGTTATTTTTGTTGTTAGAGGTAGAAGTATGTTTATGTGGTTATCTTTTGTTTGTTTGTTTGTTAAAAGAAGATTATTTTCTTGCTTTTTCTAGGGTCTATTTTCCCTCCTTGTGTTGAAGTTTTCCATATATTATCCTTTGTAGAGCTGGATTTATGTAAAGAAATTGTGTAAATTCATTTTTGTCATGGAATATCTTGGTTTATCCATTTATGGTAATTGAGAGTTTTGCTGGTGTATAATAGCCTGGGCTGTCATTTATGTTCTCTTAGGGTCTGTATGATATCTGCCCAGGATCTTCTGGCTTTTATTATTTCTGGTGAGAAGTCTGGTATAATTCTGATAGGTCTGCCTTTATATGTTACTTGACCTTTTCCCCTTACTGCTTTTAATATTCTTTCTTTGTTTAGTGCATTTGGTGTTTTGATTATTATGCGACAGGAGGAATTTCTTTTCATGTCCAATCTCTTTGGAGTTCTGTAGGCTTCTTATATGTTCATGGGCATCACTTTTGTTAGGTTAGGGAAGTTTTCTTCTATAATTTTGTTGAAGATATTTACTGGCCCGTTAAGTTATGAATCTACACTTTCTTCTATACCTATTATCCTTAAGTTTGGTTTTCTCATTTTGTCCTGGATTTTCTGGATGTTTTGAGTGAGGAGCTTTTTGCATTTTGAATTTTCTTTTACTGTTGTATCAATGTTTTCTATGGTATCTTCTGTATCTGAGATTCTCTCTTCTCTCTCTTATATTCTGTTGGTGATGCTTGCATCTATGATTCCTGATCTCTGTCCTAGGTTTTTCTGTCCCAAGTTGTTTCCTTTTGTGATTTCTTTATTGCTTCTATTTCCATTTTTAGAAACTGGATGGTTTTGTTCAATTCTTTCACTTGTTTGGTCGTGTTTTCTTGTAATTCTTTAAGGGATTTTTGTGTTTCCTCTTTAATGGCTTCTACCTGTTTACCTGTGTTCTCCTGTATTTCTTTAAGGGAGTTATTTATGACCCTCTTAACATCCAGGACTTGCTGTGGTAGTAGAACTGGGTTCTGATGATGGCAAGTAGCCTTGGTTTCTGTTGGTAAGGTTCTTGTGCTTGCCTCCTGCAATCTGATTATCTCTGGTGTTAGTTGCTCTTGCTGTTACTGACTGGAACTTGTCCCTCCTGTGTGCCTGTAATCCTGTGATCTTAGGTGTATCCGCACTCCTGGGAAGATGTGCTCTCTTCTAGGCAAGGTTCAGGTGCAGAGGGCTGTGGGACTACCTTAGCTCCAGGGTTCAGATGGAGACCTGAAGGACCTTGTCCTCAGCTGCTCCACTGTTCCTGTGCCCTGTGCACTCCTGGCTGGTCCCAAGTTGGACAGTTATTGGAGTAAAAGTGGAGATCTCACCTCTGAGCTTAGGAGTGAGAGTGCTCCTGGGAGACCAGCTCTATCCTGGTGGTATTTGTGTATGGAGGACTATAGAACAGCCTTGGCTCCTGGGTGCAGATGGGGACCAGAAGGATCCTGTCACCAGCTGTGAGCTCCTGGTTGGTCCCGATTTTGAAGTCGGTCTCTTAAAAAGCAAGCTAAAACTCCAGCCATTCTGACAGCATAGATAAACATTTGCTCCCCAAACACAGAATGATCTCATTTTGAGACAAGGCCTTACTAAATAAATTCCCCAGACTGCTGTTGAACTTTCTTTATAACCAGGAAGGCCTTGAACTCACAATTTTCCTGCTTCAGTGTCCCAGTTAGTTGAGATTACAGGTTTGTGCTACCAGTCTTGGCTTGATTTGATGTATTATTTATTCTTCCATTTTCCCTTACTTTCCACTAGATACAAATGTCAAATGAATACTGTTCCTGTCTCTCTTTTTTTCACATGTGAGAAAAGACTCTTTGTGTGTATGTTTATATTTGCCTTCCATTTTTCACAAATGCATATTCACATATATTTTTGAAGATCATGCACATATTTTTATATATTTCCTGATAAATGTTATAAGCATTCTGTAAACTTTTAAATGATAAATTTAATGACAACCTTCACAATGACAAATCTTTTACCTGAGTTTCTACTCTGTAATATTTTCCTCTGAGATTGAAAAGTTAGATTTTGCATGAAGCCAGATGGTAAACTATTCAAATTAGCTTCAGAAAGTCCCTGAAACTAACCAGATTGTCTAGTCCCCTCCCTGACAGAATAAGCAATAAAGATTTTAGAGAGTTCCTTTCAGAGAAACTGAGCTGAACTGCAAAAAAGACTCTCAGAAAAGCCAAGCTGCAAAGAATACTTGAAGATCAGACCAGCTCCCTGGAATAAGCAGACAACAGAGGAGCTGCTGTGAAGAGGTTCAGACAAACTGAGTCACTTAGAAAGAATCCCCTCCAATCTGTTGAATAGTCTTCAAACTGTGCAGAATGCTCCAGGTTCCCAGATTTTGTAGGTTGTCATGCATGACTAGGTGGGCTTCAATGATGCAGTTGTTTTTGAGTTATTACTGCTTCTGGAAGTAACCCCAATAAAACTCATTGGTTCATCAAGATGAACTTTGGTGGTATTTGTACTTTTGTCTGCAGTGAGTTTTCTATCTGGGTTGAGTAGAGTTGTGTATTGTTAAAAAGCAGTGTCATAAGCATATTACTTTTTAAAAATGCCTAATTCATTTGCTCAAAGTTAAATATGCAAAACTTATAACACAGGTATATTGCCATGTTTGTATATTTTAAAAAATATTTCTTTAGAACATGTGAAATGACAAAATCAACTTTTAATTTTTTTAAAATCCTCAATCTATAGCTATCAATTTTTTTCAAAAGAAATTTAACCCATTTAAAATGCCGAAAGAAACAGCCCTTGGTCCTGTGAAGGCTCAATGCCCCAGTGTAGGGGAATTCCAGGGCAAGGAAGCAGAAGTGGGTGGGTGGGTGGGGGAACACCCTCATAGAAGTGGGGGGGGGGAAGGAGAATGAGTTAGGGGGATTGGGGATAGGGGAACCCAGAAAGGAGATAACATTTGAAATGTAAATTAAAAAAAATCCAATTAAAAAAAATCTAAAAAAATAAAATGCTGAAAGATAGAATGCTAAATTCTTTTCCTTATGACTTTCATAATTTGGATATTTTTTCTTCATTGTTCATCAATCAATCATCTCCAGCAATAAGTATATATATATATATATATATATATATATATATATTAATTCTATCACGTGTCTTGTGAGAATACAGACGTTTCTTGACCAACAAATCCATATCTAACAAGACTTCAACTGGACACAACCTAGAATAACTTAAGAAAAGAGTCTCAAACAGATAATTTCAATATTGGGTTAGACAGTGAGCATGTCTCTGTATGTGTGTGGGGGGGAGGGTCTTAATTAAATTAATTGATGTGGGAGGACTATTGGCAGTTCTCTAGGCAAGGAATACTGAAATAGTTAAGAGAAAAAAATCAAGCTAAACAAGCAAGCATGGACTCATGTATGTATTTCTTTCTTTCTTTTTCTTTTTTCTTTTCTTTTTTTTTTGTTTGTTTTTTGTTTTGTTTTGTTTTGTTTTTCGAGACAAGGTTTCTCTGTATAGCCCTGTCTGTCCTGTATTTCTTTGTGCTCAAGAGTGCAGATGTCACTAGCTGTTTCAAGCTCCTGCTGAATTGATTTTCCTTCCATAGACTTTAATAGGGGATTGTAAATCAAATAAAAATCAAATGAACTTTTCTACCCTCCTACATCTATTTTGATTTTCCCTTTTTTTGGGGGGGGGGGTCTCAAGGTATTTTATCACAGTAACAGAAATGAAGCTATGACACCTGATGTAGCCTTTCATATTGAGTTCAAGAGAACTTTGGACTTCAGGTACTAGAAAAAGATACTATGACTCCACTTTCTGAAGACAGGGAACAGCTACCAGGTGATAGCAAGTGATGGTAGGCCATAACAAAGATACTTTTGCCAGAAACTGTCCTAAATAGATGCATAACACGAACATTTGTCAGTCTTACAAAAACTTTGGTAAGAAATACATGGACTCTTGACAGATGTTTTCTCTTTTTTGCCCTATTGGTTGTGATTTTTTTTTCTATCCTTAGTAATATCATGAAAACATCCTGCCTAAGTGATAACCAAATAAGTTGATTGCTTTTTCAAGAGCTTAGTATAAAAAAAATCACCTGATGGATTAGCATTACCTTTATCTGAGGACGATGAAGGGCATGTTGTATATTGGTTTGTTTGAACTGGTAGGAAGAGAGCATTGAAAACCTAATTATCATAATTTTTGATTCATTATTGCTAAAATGAACTTAGCTTAAAAATGTATATTTAAATTATTTTATTCTTGATCTCAAAATATACCTTAGCCCATTTTGTTTACTAATTTTATCCATAATCATAGACTATCAACCATTTCAATGTCTAGGCTTTTTTATTTTTCCTTAATTTCCCTTTATTGGGGGGAGAGTGATTATAATAGTTGTGTATAGCCTTAGTGCCTTGATCAATGCTGTTCATGGATAAAAGTACAAATTCTGCTATAATATGATTTGTTTTATTGGATTCCACGTAATTTTCAACATGACAGAGCAATCTTTGTTGCATTCATATAGTTATGTTTTTAGTGTCTTCTCATTGTTTATCTTTCTCACATGCCTGATTTAATGTTGACTAAGGACAAACCAGTATAAAATTACATCTCCCTGTAACAGGACGCTAATATCTACTAAACTTAAAAGTGTTTCCTCTATATTAGTTTTTATCACTAATATGCCTGACGGAAACAATTTTACTGTTGAATTTAATTTTTACCACTGTAAATTTCTTCTTGATTGGAGGCTCTCATTTAAGAGTATGCCTGCAGTCTCAAGAGCAACTTCGAGTTTCAGTTTTCATAATCCTATCATAAGTCTGGTTAATTATTAAGACTCCCAGTTGTCTCAGTGTGAAGGACCCAGCTTAGCTTTACCATCCTTAATTGCTTTAATACCACATCATCCTCCCCTACAACTTTCAGATTTGGTAATTTTCAGATCAAGAGACACATTTTCAAATCACACTTCTCTGCTCTTTTCTCCTGATTCTCACTATAGCTGAAAGTAGTCAGATTGAATGTTCTCCTAATCTTAACTTTCCTCTTCCAAATTAATCCATCTTTACTTAGGTCTCAAAAAAAGATACTAAATGTAAATCAACTCTTTGGCAGAAAGATCAGAGAAGTCCTCATTTTCATTTGAACTCTTGTAAGCCTGGCATATACTATCCACATCTTTCTTAGCATTCTTGTCCTTTGAATGCCCAACAGAATTGCCCACTAAGCACTGCTTACACAAGTCTGGGCTTTCTTAAATCTCTTATCTCCTTCAAATTCTCCTTGTAAAAATGTTCCAAATACTTAAAATCACATGATCAGAGGGTAACAGCAAAGTCATCACTGTTCTGGGTAACATTTTCTGTATTAGTTACTTGTGTATCAAAGTGGCCAAAACACCTGAGAAAACATTCAGAGAGGAAGCATTGATTTGAGCTCATGCTTTTAGATCCTTTGGCCATGGTTCCTCAGCCTTATAGCAGTGAAACCCATGTAAAGGAGCCTCATGTAAATAGCAGAAAGCAGAAAGGGGATGGGAGCTGAGAACAAGGACTAAGGGTTGGACAGGGCTGAGGTATTTTGGTGGCCTATGCGTTTCCTGATTCCTCTTCAATTGATAGTCATATGACAAATTTCAGAAACAGTGATTCTGTCTCCAGGAAAAGCAGGAGAAAAAAATAGATTATATTTTCCTTGGATTTAATGAGAATTTAATGGTACTGTGAATCATACTGATAGAGCTTTGTAAGACCACTGAGCTAGAATATTCCCTTGACATCAGCGAATTACAAAATATGTTCTATAGATCTATATGATCTGGACTTGATGCTAAATATAGTGAAAAGACAAGATCTTTAGCACAAGATGTTAGTATCTTTCCCTTAATTGTTGTGTCTGACTGTCATCATTTCATAGCATCGCTCATATGCACCTAAGAAGTCATTTTCATGTCAGAGTGAGTCTGCCCTGGCTATTTTCGATTTGAAACTCCATTTGCTTCTGCTTTGGGGTATTCATCAGCCTTTGAAACTCATGATGACTCAGTGCTTCAGTAGACTCTGAAGTGTTTGAACTATGTGGTATTGCACTTGTTTCCCAAATTCCATTCTTGACACAGGTAGACAAACAACAAACGTTTTTGATGGGCTTAATAATAAACTGAAAGAAAACAAACAAACATAAAACAAAAAACATGATTATTATGAATTTCAAAGATTTCCACTGAATATATATGCTAAAGATATATGCAAATATGTCATCTTTAAAGTTACTAGTTATATGTTTAGCAAGTATAATAATGCCATCAAACATCTTTCTCAAATTAAAACACATTTGTTTTCAAAACCTTGTTGTGGTGTGTGTATGTGTGTGTGTGTGTGTGTGCGTGTGTGTGTGTGTGTGTGTAATAATGCTTAATTCCTTTCTCCTCTGCATCATAGAACTCATGACTTGTTCATTGCAAACTTACTAATCTATATTGGTTCTGAATTCCTATGTTTTCTCAATCTGATATTTTTTTACATATTTCCACACAGTGATTGCAATATCAATTAAGCACTAGCTGGACCTGTGAGTCAGTAGTTAAGGGTTACTGTAGCTTTATGTCAGGGTATAATTTTAGTTGTAAAATCAAACATATAAAATAAATACTGAGAATTAGTTGAGGTTTTAATTTCCGTAAAGTCTTCAAACTTGAGGAGGGAAAGTTTTGAACAGTCTGAAAGAAATTTTCTCCAGAAGACCATCACTAAGGATTTAACTTTTCCATGTGATAAAGACTTTCCTTGTGCCAAAGAGTTAAGACTCACTGAAGATCAGGGGGCAATGTGGAAACCCTGTACAGTGGAAACTTTCTGGAACCTATGAGGATGACCCTGGTGAGAACTCCTAGTGATTGAGGATATGGAGCCTTAGCTATCTATCTTATTTAAGCAGGCCAGGCTCCCAGTAGTGGAACTGGAACAACCCAACCACAAAACCTATGAGCCACAATGTGTCCTACTTGAATTGTGCATTGGGGCAATGGTGATTGTGGTAGTTACTGACAAATGACTGATCAATATTGAGGTTCAAATTATGAGGAGAATCCCATGGCTCACATTGCCTGGCTGGCCATGATCGAGAAATTTAATTGTCCGGAGACCTAGAATATAATCAAACATGACTGACAAAATAAATCAATTAAATAATTCCTAACAGTACTCTGCTATACTCATAGTTCAATGTTAAATAGCTTGCCCAGTCATCATCAGTAAAGCATCCTCCAGCAGATTATGGAAACAGATGCAGAGACCCAAAGCAAAATATTAGGAAATCCTGCAGAAGATAGGGGGAAGGATTGTAGAAACCACATAGGTTAAGGACACCAGGACATGGTCCACAGAATCAACTAAACAGGGCTCGTAGGGGCTCACAGAGACTGAAGAAGCAACCAGCTAGTCTGCATTGCTCTCTGCAAGGCCCTCTGCATGTAAGCTGTAGTTGTTTAGCTTGGCATTTTTGTTGGCCCCCTAGCAGCTCTTTTACTTGATGGTGAGTCCCTTTCCCTCCTACGAGTTTGCTTTGTCCAGCCTTTATAAGTAGGCTTATGCCTAGTCTTATTGCATATCATTTTGACATATTCAGTTGTAGGAAGAATGGGAGGAGGGGAATCAGGAGAGTCTGTGGTACAGATTTATTAGATTAAAGAAGAATAAATAAAAAGAGAGGAGAAAAATGACTCACTGGGTAAGTAATAACACCATTGTCTGGCTGTTTCTCTTTAATCTGTGAAGAATAGGAAGAAGAGCATGAAAGGCTCAGTGATTGATTGGTACATCAGCCCTGCTACTTCTGTGTTTCAGTTATGACACTGAACTGTCTTTGAACCTTATTGAGTTCCACTTATTTGTTACAGTCTAGGCTACTAGCTTGGTCACCTTGAGCAAGCCACTCATAACAACATACCTACCCCTTCTGTGCATACTTCCACCCACATAAAATAAACATCCTACATCCAAGTGCTGTTGTAATAGTTAAATAATATCAGTATACAACTTGGAACAGACTGTCTTGAAATCACAGTTCAAAAGTAGCCATCACTATCAATTCTAGTATATTTTACCTTATGAATAAATATACATCTCAATGTTCATCAAAACCATGTGGTTAGATTAAATAGTCAATGTTTGATGCTGTGTATCTTGCCCTATAGCCTTGCTCTACTTCCATAAATCTTCATGAATTATCACCAGAGCTGTGGGCACTGCATCAATTTGTTGAGGCTGCTATAAAAATATATCATTCATTGAATAAATAGAAATAAAAATTATTTTTCATAGTGCTGGAGAATTCTAAGAAGTTTTTAGTTTGTCTAACTTCAACTGAACCTTATTTTTGGTCTTAAAGTAGCTCTCACCTTCTAGATGTTACCCCTCCATTCACTGTCTGCCAGTGACCAAATTTTCACTCTCTAAAAGAATTCTCATTACATTTCGTTAGGATACCAAATCCTGCACATAAGTTCATACACTCTTTAAGACATTACTTGAAAATCTGTTCAAATTCTTCAGAGTTTAGTAGGGAGACACACTAATGGCAATACATCGCAATTTGTGGTGAGTTCATTGATTGTTATGGTATATAACACATCCCTGAGACCTGTTTCAAATGCAGCTGGTATACACCAAGTTGCTTGCCCTTATTCTCTTGGCATAAAGATGAAAAGTAAAGGTGAAGCATATACCAGTATGCAATGATTTGAGTTTTTTTACAAGAATATTTTATTGTTTGGGGCCTGATATGAAAAATTAAAACAGAGATACTATCTTAGTAAGGGTTTCTATTGCTATGAAGAGACACTATGACCATAGCAACTCTTACAAAGGAAAACATTTAATTTGGGCTGGCTTATAAATTCAGAGGCTTATACCATTATTGTCATCATGCAAAATATGCTGGCAAGTAGGCAGACATGGTGCTTGAGAAAAAGCTAAGAGTTCTACATCTTGATCCACCATCAGCAGAAGAAGACAGTGTTCCTCATGGGGCATAGCTGGAGCATTTGAGTCCTTAAACCTTGACCCCACTATCACAGTCTTTCTCCAATCAGGCCACACCTACTTCAACAATGCTCTACCTTCTAATAGTGCCACTCCCTATGGGACAAGCATTCAAACACATGCACATATGGGGGTCATATAAATTCAAACCACCACTGAAACTTATCTTTGTCTCAACCAGTAGGAGCTTCATTTCTGCCCCAATACCTATGTCTTCCAGATCAGGTTTCTCCAAACAAGTTTCCAATACTCAATACATAGTAGATAAATAACTAATATTAATATTTTCAAGTTAACAAAATATCAAAAATACACATATTTATCTATGCCTATGGCAGTTTAATTAAAAAAGGTTTTATCAAGTTTCATAAGGCCTTCTTTTACCATGTTTGATCACACTCTTTTAACTCATTCATTCATTCATTCAGTCAGTCATTGTAGGTTTTCCTCATCAAATATGTCCTAAACAGAATCTTAGAATACAACAGTGAATATATAGGACATAATCCCGGAAAGCAGGAGTCTTGTAACAGCATGGGGCAATGGACATTGAACAAGGAACTCCAAATATAATGTGGAATGTATAAAAACATGAGGTGTTAGAAGAGATGTATGTTCTGACTTTATTGTCTATAGCTCTGGAACTCCTCTTAAGCTCCTCTTTGGGATTCCTATTATATACCCAAATACCCAAATGTCTCAAAATATTGCACTAATCCTAGCATGAGTGTATGTGTGACTGAGCTATTAGCATGTCTGCCGAAACTCTATTTTCTAGATAGTCCCATGACTTGTGTATATTCTGTAAAATATGACACTGATAAAAAAAAAAAAAGGCACATCCTGCTGTTCTTAGGAACAGATTTGCTATTTTATTAGATTTGGCTTCTACACAAAAAAATTAGATAGGCATGGCCTTTTGTTATGAGAACTCTTTCTGGGTCTACACTTTCCAATATAACTTTCATTTCTGTAATACTACCCTAGTGTACACCACTGTAACATAGCTAAACTGGAGGTAGCAGATTAGAAAACTGAGCTGTGGTTTTGAGGATTAGGAACCAAAACAAGGGAGGATGAACTCAGCCTTTTTCTAAAGCTTCCCATGAGTCTCATGTGTACAGTAAAAGATGAATCCCCAGCCAATCCCTACCTCCTTCCCTCATTCATCCTTTTCTTTTTCCTTTTGGTTTAACTATTGTCTTTTTCTATCTTTTTGCTGTTGCCTCTAATACTATCACAAACTTCTAAAAGACATTATTATTTGTGCTCTAAAATATGCTGTAGAGACAGAGAACATGAGTTTGCAATCTCTATCTACATATATTCTGGAATATTCTTGTCAAATTTGACTAGAATGGAGTAATGGGAACATTAATAGTATTTACCAGTATTGAATGAAAGACCCAGGTAACAGCAAGTAGAAATTTTAAAGCACCCAATAATCTGAAAACAGTTAGGGGAGTCTTCATTAAATAGCTCCCTAGGTATTAAATGAGATGTCAAATCAAGATGTAAATCTCATGACCCCATGAGAACCAGAAGTGGAATGAGCAACTCACCTAGACTCCAGTTTCTAGAGATGTTTCATACGGTTTAAGGTATTCTCAGAGCTACAAGAAAAACAATACTACAGGAGTAGCAAAGACTTTTTTATGGGGTGATCTCTACCTGATTACAGATCCAGCAGAATCTTTTTGATCTTAAGAATTTGCAGAATAACAAAGCCTGGACGGTAGGCAGCTGTGCTCATTGTTATACCCCCAACACATAAAACCTAAGTTGTAAAACAAAATCTGTCTAGAATTTTGGACAAGAGTTTTATAAGACTAATTTTTATACATACCTTTATAAATATACTACATATATATAAAGAACATTTTATATATACTGAATATGAAGATATAGAGATAATATAGATATAAAAATTATACTTAAGACTCTTTTGGGTTGATAGGCATTTCCCTACATTTTTAAAATTATTGCATAATGTGATTTTGTATGGAGGTAACATAATTTAATTAACTAGTCTTTATTGATAGACATTCCATTATAATTTACATCCATTATAGTTAATGTTGTAGCAATTGCTGACTCAGAGGACAGCCTTCAGCAGCTTCATTGCATGATTATAATTATTTCTTATGATATCCTTCTAAAAACTAAACTTCCAGGCCTCAATATAAACATTAAAAAGATTCCTGGCTATCTGGGCCACATTTCTTTTCAGGAGTATACTTATTTTCACTCCTGCCAGTCAAGACTAATGATAACCCACATTTTCTAGTAGCATATTCACGAAATCAGGAAAGTCTATTTTTTTTCCTTATATTTTTCCAACAGATATACTGATAAATGGACTTGGTCATTTTTCCCTTGCTACTTCTTGTCTCCATCCCGGATGTCTGTTTGAATTTCTTCCCACAAACATCTCCAAGTGTGGTGTCCCCTGGATTTGGCCTTTTCCTCTGCAGAAACTTTATTCTGTATCAGCTAAGAATGCAGTGCTTCATTTGACCCCAATTCCACAGCTCTGAGGTTTAGCAATAATAATCTCCTCTTATTTTTCTTATCAGACCTGAAGGTCAAGGTTAAGGTCATAAACCTAAGTGCTATTTTTGACAATGAAAGACAAGCATTTGCTTTTCATCCTGTACACCACAAACTTTTATTGTTTTCTCTTGCTTAGTTCATTTCTGGGAACCCTTGATTTATTATACTCTCTTTACAGATTTGTATCATGGCTTGCTACTAAGTGATAAGGAAAAGATTTATTCTAGTTTTCCATTGCAAAAGAAATACAATTTTGCCGTGTGGCAGGATATCTATTCCAAGAACTGTGAACTCTGTGGAACGCAGAATCAGCTTTTTGGGACTCCATCACCATTTAGCAAAGAGGAATTTCACCCTCTTGGCCTCGTGTTCTCTATCCCAGCCATGGATATAACCTGTTGGATATCATGGATCTTTGTCCACCATGCCCAACACAACAACTATGAGTCACATATGATTACTGATGTCCCAACACAGTAAGTTTAAATGTAGGCAAAATTTAACCCCTCAGTTAGATTAGCTAAATTTTAAGTCATTAAGGGAAAACTAGAGTTTAATCTCTTGAGCAGAACAGACTATATAATATCTCAATTCTCAGAAAGAGTGTATTTATATTCTTCAAAAGTTCTGAGAAAAGGGTTAAGCTGCATTTAAACATACAACTGTAATTTGCTTCTTCTGAGGTTTGGGCCATTTGGTACCTGTCCTTCTACTCCCTCGTCTTCCCAGTGTTTGTTCTTTCAAAGACTCTATCCTCTTATTACAATTTATTCCAACATGGAAAGTTATTTGTGGTATGGGAATTAAACACACACACACACACACACACACACACACACACACACAAAACACCATTCACAAACTACTTGCCATGTAGATATTCGATGTAACATCATATAAGAATAAAATGTAAAAGAAAAAAATCTATCATAAACGTATCTATGCTGCATCAGTTTTGCCAACTAGATCCCCCTCTCTCACACTTCCTTTGCTTTTCTCCTCTCCCTCTTTCTCTGTAGCAGTCCTCTTTCTCTCCTATACCTTTCTCCTACTCTCCTTCTTTTGCCCCTCTTCCTTTTTCTTTCTCTCCCTCCCTCCTTACAGAGAGTGAGTCATCAACCCTAGGAAAAGCCTTGAATAAGGCCAGCCCATAACTTCGTTTAACACATTCAACTCATAATTCCCAAATACCTATCCCATGCCTTATAGGGTGCCGGGACACAGAAATCACTGATGCTTCCAAAAAATAACAGCATTTGCCTATGGAAAGCCATGCATTCTACTTCAGAGCAGAGCACGGGCACATTTTCTCATCTATTGCAAGGTTCATGTCTGATGTCCACTTAAACAAACAAACAGACAAAAAGATTCTAAAGAGAAAGAGTACAAGTAAATTTAATATTCATTTTATAGGGACATCTGTATACTCTTAGGCAGAAGTAGGTTTAAAGGATAAAAGTGTTTAATTTAATGATAATAAATTGATATCTGAGAAGGATGTGGCACAAATTGGTGCATTTAAATTCTTCTCTATGTCTTTCTATTGGCAGGGGCTCATTCCCCTGGATTACTCCCAGTTCAGGGAAAAGGAGTATCAACATGCAAACTCCTGACCAGCTGGTGGGTAGGCGATGATATACCCAGGTGCCACAAAGAATTGACATGTTCTGGACTGCAGGGCATTGTGGCAGAGATGGTATATCAAGGGTTATGGTTCTATTGCAGTCTCGGGTGCTTAGCATTCTTATAGAGCGTGTCCTGGAGGTCTTAAAACAATTTGCTATGCCAAAGAAATGGATAGAGGTAAGGTATGGAGTCATGGCAACATCAGAGTCAGGGCAGCTGACAAAAGATGAAGTAAGGTTACTTGGCAATATCACTGGAGAGGCTATAAGTGGCAATTGTGAGTTAATTCCGGGGGGGGGGGGGGTACTCAAAGCCAGCAGTCTTTAAAACAGCCAGGTCTGGTGACAATAAGGAGTTGATATGCCAAGGTCAAGGTTTGAAGCAAAAGGTGAAATGACAAGTTAGTGCCATTTATGAGGGGTGATGTCAAAAAGGTAAGGACCTCAGAGGAGTGTTTGATTACTTCCTCCACTTTTCTAATGTCTACAGATTGGGCAATTGAGACATATTTTCTCTGGATATGGATGGTACTCACTGGGAAGCTGGGTTGATTTTTATGGTAGAGCTTACCAACAACTCTTGTCTCCCACCTGGAAACCCATGGGTCTTGTATGTAGAAAAAGAGTGTCTTACTTTGTTGATTGAAGAAATGATTGGTCCATGATCCTGGCGTATGTATCTGACTAGACCAATATGGACAGCTCCCATATTTATCTGGCCATTTTCTACAATAATCTTTTGTGTGGTCAAAGAGAAAACAAGCATAGAGATCATAATATTTAGATGGGATAACAAATGCAGGGATGATAGCAATTTGGATCGGCTCCTGACATCCGGCTATGGAGCAGTTTCCAGAACCTATTTGGAACTACTGCTATCTGTGGGAGTTTCGTGAACTTTGAATCTCCAGATGTAAGGGCTACCCTGGATGGAAATGAACAGCAGGGAGAAGACAAGAAACCCATGTCTAATCCAGTGAAGTTGAGCTTCACTGCCAGAGTGGAGTCTCATGTTCTGGAACTGGGGACAAGTTGGGTGGTCTCAATGCTCTCAGGAGCTTAACAGAGCATGGTCCTGTTAGGGTTGATGTGTATGAAGAAGAATCATTATTAGGTGGAGGGATGAAAGGTTTGATGTGACACAAGTGAACCCAATAAGAGAGTCCCTCGAGTTTAGCAGCTGTAGAGGTCAAAAGAATTACCTTAAAAGGGCCCTGCCATTTGGGTGAGAGGAGTAAGGGCTGATGATCTGGAGAGAATAGAAGGTTTCCGATGTTGACAGGCAGTAGACAGGAGACAGTGTATGGCTGTGGTAGATGGTGGTCATGGAAGTTCCATAGGAGAGAATGGAGGTGGCAAAGTAATGAGGTGAGTAGATGGTCTGTGAGGGGAGAGAATTTAAGTAAAAGACCAGGAGTTAGCAAAGGGTGAGATGAGGAAAGGTAACTTGGGGAGAGTTTGTAGCCTGAAAAGAACCAGAGGTAGCAGTTTTACCCAGTCAAGGTGAAGTTCCTATGACAGCTTAGCAAGAGTGGTTTTTAAAGAGCAGTTAGTTCTTTCTACCTTTCCTGAAGACTGAGTGTCTTAGTCAGGGTTTCTATTCCTGCACAAACATCATGACCAAGATGCAAGGTGGGAAGGAAAGGGTTTATTGAGCTTACACTTCCCTGCTGCTGTTCATCACAAATGGAAGTCAGGACTGGAACTCAAGCAGATCAAGGAGCAGGAGCTGATGCAGCCATGGAGGAATGCTGCTTACTGGCTTGCTTGCTTCTCTTGGCTTGCTCAACCTGCTTCTTATAGAACCCAAGACTACCAGGCCACATATGGTACCACCCACAAGGGGCCCTCTGCCCTTGATCACTAATTGAGAAAATGCCTTACACCTAGATCTCATAGAGGCATTTTCTCAACTAAAGCTCCTTTCTCTGTGATAACTCCAGCTTGCATCAAGCTATCACACAAAACCAGCCAGTACAACTGAGGGTTGTAGGGAATGTGAAAATGCCAGGGGATGTCTAGGGCCGTAGATAGAATTTGAGAAAACTGAGAAGTAAATTCAGGACCATTGTCTGACTGGAGGAAGGCTGGGTCACCAAATCAGGGGATGATCTCTCAGAGGAGGAGATAAGAGACTGTCTCAGCCCTTTTGTTAGTTGTGGAAAATTCCTCCACCCACCCAGAAAAGGTGTCCACCAAGACCAGAAGGTACTTGGCATGTCTGACAGTTCGAATGTGGGTAAAGTCAAGTTGCCAGTCAGTACCAGGATGGGAATCTCTAGCTTGATGGGTAGGAAAGGGGGTGCTACCATACCTTGAGTTGGAGTCTGACATCTGACAGATTTTGCAAGAAGCAGTGATAGATTTTAAGAAACTTAAGTCCTCAGGTGTAGGCTGTAGGTGGTTCTTGACAAAAGAAGACAACACTTGGTTGTTAGGATGAAAGAGTTAGTGAAGATCGGACAGAGTTTGGCGAGTGTCGGGGGGTGAAGGTGGGGATGTGGGTTGCAATTCGAGGATGTCCTGAGGGGCTTGAGATGAGTCCAGGCCTCTAAGGACCACAGCTCTGGCCGCCTCATTGGCTTGGTTGTTTCCCTTGGAGACAATAGAGTCATCCTTCTGCTGGGATCTGCAGTGGACAATCACAATAGCTGTACAGAGATGGGAGGCCTTTAGCATGGCCATAA
Organism: Rhynchomys soricoides; assembly: GCA_019843965.1. Lineage (NCBI taxonomy): Eukaryota > Metazoa > Chordata > Mammalia > Rodentia > Muridae > Rhynchomys > Rhynchomys soricoides. Next base: position 906,225 of record JADRCH010000030.1, read on the forward strand.
TGTGGTTTGCATTAGATACTGATCTTCCTTTTGCAGTAAGTAACCTGAGATCCTTCCAGATAGCAGCCTGGGACAGGAGGATATGGAAATCACATTTGGAATCTGTGGAGATGTTGAGGGATTGTCCCTGTGCCAGTTGAAAAGCACGGGTAAGGGCTATTAGTTCAGCCTGTTGATTAGTAGTGTGAGTAGGAAGGGCCTGTGCTTCCACCACCTCGGTGTCTGACACTATGGAAAAGCCAGCTTTTCTGGCCCCTTCATATAGAAAAGAACTTTCATCTGTATACCAGGTATAGATGGCTTGAGGCAATGTGGCCTCCTGTATGTGTGAAGGATAAGGTAATCGTGTCTCTAAAGTTTCAGTACAGGAGTGAGATAAGGAGTGGTTAGTATTAGGTTGAGGAAGAAGATTGGAAATATTAAGAGGAAGGCATGATTAAAAGGTGAGTGTGGAGTCTTCTATTTGAGCTACCTGAAGAGAAAGAACCCTGGAAGGAGGTAGAATCTGTAAGACTTTGTAAGTTAGAAGCTGTGACAAGTTATGAGAAGAGAAGACGATTATAGGCGACCCCAAGGTTAGATTTTTTTTTTTTTTTATTCTCAAATAAGGAGTTCACCGGCTGCTAAAGCACAAATTCAAGGTGCTCATCCCTGTATGGTTAGATCTAGTTTTTTGGACAAGTATGTTATGGGTGCAAAAGAAGTTCCCAGTTGGTGACTTAAGAATCCAAGGGCAAATCCCTCCTTTTATAACAGGATTGAGAAGAGGTTCATGGGTGGGGCCTAACACTGCTTCATATAAGGGGCAAGAAAGGAGGGAAAATGAAGGAACCCAGGAATGTAAGAAACTAGCCATTCCTAGGAATGATAAAATCTCTTTCTTTATAGAAGGAACAGTTAGAGACTGAATCAGATTCTTTTTATCTAAGGTAATAGCCTTGTGGGTTGGGGTAATAGTTAGTCCCAAATAGGTGCCCTGAGAAGTGGAGAGTTGGACTTTAGAAGGTGAGACCCTGTATCCTCTACTGGAAAAGAAATTTAGAAGAGCAGAGGTGTCAGCTTGCCTAATCTCTAGAGAGGGGCTACAGAGAAGGACACCATCAACATAAAGTACAATCTTAGATTTAGGGAGAGATAAAGAGTAAGTCAGAAGCCAGGGTCTGGCCAAATAGGTGTGGGCTGTCCTGGAATCCCTGAGGGAGAACAGTCCAGGTAAGCTGGATAGAAAAGTGGATGCCGGGATCAGTCCAGGTAAAGGCAAATATGTTCTGTGACTGGGTGTCAAGAGGGATAGAGAAAAATGCATCCTTGAGATCCAGGACTGAGAAATGGGAAATTCCCAAGGGGATAGTGGAAAGAAGAGTGTAAGGGTCAACCACAACAGGATGGAGGGGAACCACTGCAGAATTAATGTGTCTAATGTCTTGAACCAGTCAATAGATACCATTGGGTTTCTTAACTGCTAGTATAGGAAGAGTTTTAAAGGGGGGAGAGGTGGAGCAAAAAAGGTTTTTTCCATAAGAGGTCAGAAATGATAGACTTAAGTCCCCTGAGCCTCTGGAGAGAGAGCAGGTATTGAGATTGGGTGATGTACCTAGTAGAGTCCAGTAACTGGATAACAACAGGAGAATGATGTTTAGCAACAGAGGGGTTCTGGATGTCCCAAACTCAAGGGTCCATCTGAGAAGCTGGAAAAGGGAACAACATGTTAGTGTTAGTAGGTTGCCTGATTTGGAGGAGGAACAGAGGAACTGCTGGTGAGCTTGGCTTTAGGTGATTGGGTGGAGCAAAGAAAACAGAAGCTCCCATTTTAGCTAAAAGATCCCTTCCCAATAAGAGGACAGGACATCTCGGCATTTCCAAAAGGAATGAGTGACAGGTACACCCCTAAAAATGCAACTCAGTGGTGAGATCTGATGAGGGAGATATGGTTGTCCTCCTACCCCGACAATAGAAAAATTCGAAGGTGAAGTGGGTCCCCAAAATTCCATCAGGACCGAGTAAGTGGCCCCAGTGTCCAAGAGAAAGGAGATGGGCCACCCACATACCATGATAGCTACCCGTGACTCCCTGCTAGTGATAGGAGTGGTTGGTTCGAGAGAGCTTGGGTCCCTTCAATCATCCATAGCCAAACCTAGGAGGATTGCTGGAGGGTTACCTGGGAGTGATGTCCCTCTGTTCTTCACAACATGAGGGCAGTTGACAGCCCAATGTCCCTCCTGATGGCACCTAGGACATGGTCCCCTTGCCTGCTGAGGTTGGGGAAAGCCCTTGCCCAGTGACCTTGTTGACCATATTTATAGCAGGGGCCTGGTGGACTCTGAGCCTTAGAAGACCAGGAGTCTAGGTTAGCAGCTGAGGTTGGTCGGGCAGTCTTTGCCAGCATGTGGTATTTTTGTTTTCAGGCTTTCTCATCTCTCTCATGGTACACCTTGAAGACCAGCACCAAAATCTCTGCCTGTGGAGTTAGGGGCACCTTCTCCAACCACCTAAGTTTAGCTTTTATGTTGAGGTAGCTCTGGGAAAATAAGTAGGTCATCAGAAGTTGCTTACATTCTGGGTTTTCAGGATCTAAATTACTGTATTGTAATAGAGCCTTTGTGAGTCATTCTAAAAATTGAGATAGGTTCTCCTGTTTGTAGTGGCTTCACTGGCTTTAGGGCTGCCTTTCTTAGGCCAACCAGAAGGCATGTAATAAACCTGTCTCTGGCGAAGATACCACCTGCGGAATTGTAATTCCATCGAGGATCCTGGTCAGGCACTGCCTCAGATCCAATTGGATATGTTCTATTCATTTGCTGAATTTTGTCTGCATGCATTCTTGCCTCTTTCCAAACTCGCCTGCATTCATCAGGAAGCAAATTATTAATAAAATCATATAAACATCATGGAAAGTCAAGCTATAAGATAAGATTGAGTGATGTACTGGAACTCCTTAATAAAGCTAGAGAGTTAGAAGTATACAAACTCATTCTGCTTTCTATTTGAGAAAGTTCAATCAGTAAGAATGGGACATGAACTCTGATCAGACCATTAACTCCAGCCATTTCCCTTAGAGGAAGGACCAGTGCTGGGTCAGGTGTCTCTGAACAAGAAGGACTTGGGGGTTTGGCTGTGGCCTTAGAACTCGTGATAGGAGGAGTGAAGGTCAGTGCCAATGCAGGACAATTGGAGCAACCTGCAGCTGGCACAGAAGGAGGTTAGGAGTCTGGAGACATCTAGCTAGTAGGCCCTGGGGTGTCCTGGTGAGAAGGAGAAACTGAGGCAGCAGTTTGGGTTTTCAGCCGTGTAGAAACAGGTCTGCAGTGAAAGGGAGGAGGTTCATTAGCTGGATCTAGGGTTATAAAGTCATCTAGTGGCTGTTGAGTAGGTTTCATAGCTAAAAGAAGTTAGGATGGGGAACAAGCAGAACACATAGAGGGGTGAGAGTGAAGATAGATAAAGGCTTGAATATATGGGATTTCCTTCCACTTACCAGACTGCTGGCAGTATGTATGAAGATATAACGTGCCATTAGCTGGTCATTTGGAACCATTTTCTAAAGGGTATTGAATCCAAACATTATTACAGAGGTGTATCAATTCTGAGGGTCTCAAATCAGGCATTAATTTAAGAGATTTGAGATTTTTCAGGACACATCCCAGTGGGGTACCTGGGGGTATGGTTGAAGACCATTTAGTGCCCATTGGGTGGTGGAGATGTTACTAAGCTGTTTGTGCTAGCGTCCCAGAGAAAAGTTCAGTAACCAGACAGTAAAAGCCAAGCATGAAATTCTGGTCATCAAGAGTAATTTCTAGGGGCTACAGCTAGCAATTTCCTGGAAATTGACAGAAAGCAATTCAACCTAGTACTAGGAATTTTAACAGCTGCAAGGATTTATGAACTGCTGAAGGGGGGGGTCACTCAAGGGCTAAGTCCTAACTCAAGGGCCAGTCAGGAGGCTGGGTATTAGGACCGGGGCATTGAAATGCCAACCCCTCAGACCAGAAAGGATTGGACAGACACTATCCAGGCATACAGGGTCCTCCCATGGATTGGAGAAACTCCTTACCAATCAAAAGGCCAGTGTGTGTTTGTGGACTACTGCAGTCGGATAGCAGGAAGTGTGAAACCGTATTGTTGGTGTGGACAGATGTTAGCTCCACATGGTGGGCCTCAGTAGCACAGCTCACATGGTAGAAGTCTGTGAATCTGGTGGAGGTGGTGGTCATAGCAGCAGAGATGGTCTGCGGCTGTGATGGAAATACATGCAGAGGATTATGGCAGGTGCCAGTGGATAGAGTCCATGTGGTGTACCAGTGGCTGCGGGTGGTGATGATGGTGGCAGTAGTCCATGAGGGGTTGGTCTTCTGGCAGCAGTGGTGACTTCACGATCACTCTTGGTGACAATCACCGCCCAGACCCCACAACAACCTGCATAGAAATTCCTGGGTTTTGGCACTAATGTTGTGATGGTCGCTCGGCTCCAGAAACCACACCAGGCCAAACAGTTCCATGTGGGATTTATTGAGGGGGGAGCAAGGTGGCAGCAAAAAGAAAACGGGGGGTGGGAGAGAGAGATCAGAGGGGTCTTCCATTTATATATGGAGAGTGACATAACTACAGGTAAAGGTGGAAGGTGGGCCAAGTGGATTCTGGGAATATGGTGGCTGTTGCCTTGGCAACAGGAATGCAGGTTGGGTGTGATGTCACCAGTTTGGAGGTCCTGATGCCAACAACTATTTGTTCCAGTTATAGATTGTTATATGTTTCTGAGCCTGAGATGAGGCAGTACATAATGCATGGTATAAAGGGATGGTTGAAGAGAGCTTTTCAATTCATGGCATCCTGGAAGAAAGGAAAGTCACAAACCCAAAACATGCTCTTGTCCTTAAAGCTGTACCTCATGCTCACTCAGCATGAATCTTACACTCAAAAAACTCTCTGTTCTCATTTACTACTTTCCTTAGTGTCTTCAACAGACAACCATCCTTAAGTTAAGAAGATCTGAAATATTACCCAAGGACACTTAAGACAGAAATTAACCTACTCATTAGGTGAAACATGAATATATTTTAGACTAGATTTTTTGCAACCATCCTTCTTTGATAGAGATGTTATGTGTGTTTATCAAATGCTAGGAAGGGATGTATCTGGAAACCCAGAAATATTCATGTTTTCTACCCAAGTATATAGAACATAGCTTACTGCTTACTGCCAAAACATTTATTAAGATAAAAAAAAAAAGTGTCATAGAAAAGTGAATTCTATGTGGTATTTTTATTCAAAGAAGTTCTTTTATGTGCCCTTCCCCCAGTCTTGAGTAGGATAAATAACCTGGCAGGAGCCTGTCTGGCCTCTCTGCATTTGCAACTTCCTACAGGAACCTTGAGGAGTTGACCACCCGCTGAGCTTGCTGAAACAAAGGATAGGGTCTTTGGGCTTTCCCTATATAATGCGCTATGGAATACTAAAGTTTGAGCCTTGATCAGAAACTTTGTCTTGGCTTCATTCTTCCCTTACACCTTGTCCCCTTTTTCATTTCTAGCTCCCCTCTCAGGTAGACCCATGATGTATGGCTGCTGGACAGCTATGCTTTTAGCCCATAAAACAATTTGTTCTTTGCAGACAGGTCTGTGACAATTTATTTCAAACATGACGTGATTCTGGCTCTGACTGGGTTATAGTCAGAAAGGAAAAAATATCATTCTTTTCTCTGCCATGGGACATTCAGTATTAAGGGATTCTGCATATGAGTTTATAGTAAAAAACAGTAATACTGAGTCATTCTGGGTAACTAAAAGGAAAATTTCCAGGATGATGCTGAAACACTCAGTAATAAAACATCCCAGATTTCATGAAGCATCCTAAAGCTGAAGTTGATGACTGATGATCTGCCAGTTTACTGGCAACAACAAAATGAATTCTATATTGAATACTGAAAGAATAAAATGGCAAGCTAAATATAATACTGGATGTTAAGGTATTTAAGGGTATATATGTGTTTTGTAGACACATACTTTCTCATTCATTTTAAAATTATAATCATATGTGATTAAATATAATCACAAATATAAGAGAGATATAGTTTATGGAGGTGTTAGGAGGTAGGGAGGTGTGGGGGAAGGGTGTGCTTCAGCAGGCCCAAGCTCAGGCATCCATTCCCCTTGAAGGACCAGCCACACACGAAGGTATAGTATAGAAATAGAGTTTATTTAGGGCATGGGGAGGGGAGTTAAGAGGGTAGTAGAGGCAGAGAAAGGCAGAGAGAGAAGTAAAAGAGTAGAGAGTAGAGAAGTGGAGAGGCTGGCCATGACCATGTGGAGGTAGGGAAAAGAATGGGGAGGGGTAAGGGATAAGAGATGCAAGGGAGAGGAGTAAGAGAGAAGAGATAAGAGGGAGAGGAGGGGCAAGCAGCCCCTTTTATACTGAGCCAGGCCCACCTGTTTGTTGCCAGGCAACTGTAGGGCGGAGCATACCTGGCTGCTGCCAAGTAACTGTGGGGTGGAGTTTAGACAGAATGCTAACAATATACCTTACTATTAACATTAAAAATATACATATAGAGTGTCAATAGAATCCTATTTCCAGATCTACAGATATTGAAAAAAAAAAAAAAACATTAATATGAATCTTTATTTTGGGGGTGAGGGGTTCTTTTGCTGTTGATACATACAAGCAATCACTAATGAAGAAATGTCTGTCTTAATATTTATTGAAGCAATTGATCAATAATTTTTCTGAATTAATGCATTTTAATTTGGGCTTTATTCTTTTATCCATTGACTACTTATTAAGCACATACTTTAAAACTAAGCTGTAAGCAATTGTGTCAAGAAATAAGAGATTTGAGGCCATTCAAACTAATTTTTAAAGTGTGCATATCTGACACTGTACTAGACATTAAGTTGGATAAACTTACAATGTTCTCTGCCCTATCAAGGTCGATGAGATGAATATAGGAAGAGCTTTTTCTGTATGCAAACAGAGGTAGACAACAAAGTGATAGATTCAGAAAAGATCAGATATAATATGATTCATTGTTTTTATAGGTATTTTGCAACAGTGAATTTTTTAGTTTTTTAAAAGTTTTTATGTTCTAATGTATTAATAGAAACAAATATTAATTTAAGAAAAAGGTTGAGACCTTGTTTATAACTAAGACCTTGTTTATAATGTGTATAGTTACTAAAAATGTTACAAAACAATTAGCAGGATCCTATCAATTCATACTGAACTTGAAATAAAGCTGTTGACTGGCTAAATGGCTAAAAAGATGCAAGAAGAAAATTAGATCAAATATCTACTTGAGGGTGTGGAAGCCTTTCTGTCATTTTTATTTCAGTCACAGTATATAGGGCTTGTTAAGGCCGTACCTGTAACAGATGGGAATTGAGGAATGCTGGGAGAACCTGGATGCCAGGTTTCCTTTATTATGTTAAATAGGCACCTTGAAAATTTGTTCCAGGAGCAACAGTGTCCACTGGCATGACCTCTCAATGCTCCCAGAGACTGGACCACCAACCAAAGAATACACATGGAGGGACCCATGGTGCTGGCCACATATATGACAGAGGAGGGTCTTGTTACCCATCAGGGGGAGGAGAGACCCTTGGGCCTGAGGATGTTATATGCCCCAGTACAAGAGAATGCCAAAGAAGGAAGCCAAGAGTGGTTGAGGGAATACCCCCATAGAGGCAGGAAGAGGGGGGAGGGAATAGGGGGATTCCAAAGGGGAGATCTGGAAAGGGGGAAACATTTGAAGTGTAAACAAAATATATAAAAAAAATTGTCCCAGGATTTGAGGCAGCCTTTTTGTTGACAATAAATGGTAAGGGACTACATAATATTCTATGACTACTTCCTGCTGACATTAGTGCATTGTTGGGTACCCAGGATAGCTGGAATGCTGTCCAAGGCTAGGAAGAGCTGGCTCTTAAATTCTCTGCATATGCTCTGCAGCAGAATTTGGGGCTAAGGAGGAGTCTGTAAGGCTCAACCATCTGGTCTAGCTACTTTGAAGCTATCATGGGATGTAGATTTTGATGGAATGAACACCTGAGGCTGACAAGTTACTGTGGCTATCTGATGTTTCAGTTGATTTTAAATGTGCTGGGGCAGATGACTAGAGAGAGAATGCGTAGTTAAGGAGTCTAGGATAAGTATTTTTATCAAGGTGTACACTTGAAACTTTTAGGCCCATAGTTCTGGTAGTTGTGGGAAGAAAGTCCAAAAACCAGGGGGTGGGGAGAGATCCCACCCTCAGGAATAAGCAAGTGGAGAAACAAGCTGTTGATTAACAGTGCTATGAAATATACTTTATTCATAGTATAGGGGTATCTATAGTGGGCCCATGCCAAGAGTTACTGCTGAAAAATTACTCTATGCAACAGATCTGGTGCTAAAGATGTTTAATAGAGGACCCAGGAGGGGCAGGGATAGAGGCAACAAGTGGACCTGTAGACAGGAAGACAGACAGGGAGGAGAGAGAGAGAGAGAGAGAGAGCCATGAGGGAGAAGGTTGGTGTATGCTGAAGGCAGAAAGAGCAGAGAAAGCTGGGATGGCTGGTGGTTCTTTGCTCTGAAGCACATACCTGGTGTACTTGGCAGTGACAGCAGTTGGTGGCCTAAGCAGGTGCTATGTCCCTGGGAGCAGTGCAATAGAATTGTCTGTACATTAACATTCCTCCTTTTTGTAAATTAAAGGACGAGGAACTAGGAAGAGGTTATGATGAGGCGGGCTTGAGGGTGTTCTGTTCTTTAGACAGTGTCCTAATGTCTGGAGGCATCAACATTTGGGGGCTGCTAAGGAAATTGAGATGTTGGCCAACTCATGGGACAGCTGGATGTTTCACTTGCTATCTAGACTAAGTGGGACAATCTGAGCGTATAAAAAATGCAGGCCCATTTGAAGCTATCTGCTAGGGTGGCCCACCTGGGGCTAGCCACTTTTTGACTGTCATGGATTCAGATTTTGTGGAAACATCTAGAATTAGAAGGATATAAATATAGATAGATAGATAGATAGATAGATAGATAGATAGATAGGTAGATAGATAGAGAGATAGAGAGATAGATAGATATAGACAAAGACATAGGTATAGACATAGGCATAGACAAAGAGATAGACATAGACATAGACATAGACATAGACATAGATATAGTTATTAGGGCCAGAAGGTACAGTTAAGGCATTTAGGAAGAAAACATCACTTTATGTAAACTTAAAATTCTTGACCTTGTAATTCTGATAATATTGGATTATATATTGGTAGAAATTATCAGTTAGACTAATAGCTTTTCAGACTTCATTAATTAATGTTAAATCTCTGAACTTTTGAAGTCTTAACACAACAATAGCATGGCAAGGGGAAGGAATCTGAAGCATTTTTTCATTTCTTTTATATACCTTAAATCACTTTCTTATTATTTAAGCTTTTGCATCCTTCAAGATTGCATTTACAAACCTTAAAATCCCTTCTTTGACATGAAAACACTTCCTTAGATGCTCTACAAAAACTTCTGTATCTTCAGATCTTACATATATTTTATAATTTTTTCTATCTTGTATTCACCATGACACCCAGGTGGTTGATTACTGGGAGCATTCAGTATAAATTGAGTTCCTTTCATTAAAGAAATAGTAAAAATTACTTTCAAACATGTTTCCTGAGTCTGGTAAGGAGATAAACTGTGTCTAGACCTAGTAATAGCAGCTCTAGGAATGTGGGGCTTGAGGCCTGATTTTCACACAATAGGAGAACTGAGAAGGCAGCTGAAGCCTTGGTTGCTGCTGATAAACTTGTCATTAGTCTAGTCTTCAAATACACCAGAGACCTGAGAAGAATAGATTTCATCTGAGTTAGCAGAAATTGCAAACCAAACAGCTTCCAAGCATAATAAGATGACAGAAACTTACTGGCTACCTGGACAGTCACCCATAGTTCCTCTGTGTTCAGTAGGGCTTCCATCTTCAGCTCCTGGGCACTGCAGATTTAACATATTTTCTTGTGAAGTAGGAATTTTGACAGGACTGTTCCACCTTGTCCAGGCAAAGTGAGGCATTCACCAGTTTTCAGACTGTACTGCCAGCAGTCGAGGCAACAGTCAACAGCCCAATAGCCAGCTTTGCCACATTTAAAGCATGTTCCAGGTGGAGGTTCTTCTAGGCCCATGTTCTTTGCAAGAGATTAGGTGTGCTGTCAGGAGTTCACTTTTCTATCACAAAAAAAAACCCACCTTTTTTTATTGACCATTTTCAATGTCATATTCTGAAGGTCTCTCAAGTGTTTTAAGACCACATGTCTAAAGTATATCTAAATAAACAAATTTTCCTTTCTTCTAGTTACTTACTTTAAAAAATGTATATAGGATGCTTAATAATGCTTGTCCCTATAATTAATTGTATGGATACAAATATATTTCTGAACACATTAACAGATTTGATCATTTATAAAGTGACTGACTACCAACTTGCATTTTTTTAAATTGTTTTCTTTTTGTGGAACTCTTTTATTTTGATAAATCCAGCAAAACCTTGTGCATACACATATAATCAAAACTGCCTTCCTGAAATAATCATTCAAATTTCTTCAAAAATGAAATTAAAATTTTATATTCTTTCCAAGCTACTAATACAGTTATATTTGGTCATGGCAATTCTAACTCTTAGCATTACCTGAAAATAGTTGACATTTTTTATAAAAGCAACCTACAAAATTACAGTAAGTTGTGCCAAACTTTCTTTTGGAATTCTCCTACTCTGCAAAGTTACCACATATAAGAATAACATTGAAACTCAAAGATTTAATACATAACTCACACACAATGAAATTCACAAAGTTCCAAGTATACATTTTATATTTTGCACTTTTTTTAATCATCGTTTTACACTCCAGATTTTATCTCTCTCCTAGTCTACTCTCTGACTGTTCCACGTCCCATACCTCCTCCCTACACCCCATCTCCACAAGGATGTCTCCACCCCCCAACCCTCACCCCAGCAGACCTCCCCATTCCCTGGAGCCTCCAGTCTCTTGAGTGTTAGGTGAATCTTCTCTGACTGAACCAGTCCTCTGCTGTATATGTGTTGGTGGCTGGTGTATGCGGCCTGGTTCATGGTCCAGTGCTGAGAGATATCTCGAGGGGTGGGGGAAAAGGCTGTGTACAGGTTACTTGAGACTGCTGGTCTTCCTACAGGGTTGCCTTCCTCCTCAGCTTCTTCCAGCTTTCCCTAATTCAAACATAGGGATCACCAGCTTCTGTCCATTGGTTGGGTGTAAACATCTGCAATCGATTGTCAGATGCTTGTAGGGTCTTTCGGAAGGCAGTTATGATAGGCCCCCTTTTGTGAGCACTCCATAACCTCAGTTTGGAGCTTTTCCTTGAGCTGGATTCCACTTTGGACCTTTCACTGCATCTCGTTTTCCTCAGGCATGTCTCCATTTTTGTCCGTAAAGTTCTTTCAAACAGGAACAAATTATGGGTCAGAGTTTTTGACTCTGGAATGGCCAACCCCAGCCCTTCACTTGATGCCCTTTCTTTGTATTGGAGGTAGGCCCTACAAGTTCCCTCTCCCCATTGTTGGGCATTTCATCTAAGGTCCCTCCCTTTGAGTTCTGAGTCTCTAACCTCCCAGGTCTCTGGTACATTCTAGAGGGTCTGCCACCTCCCATCTCCCAAGGTTGCCTGTTTCCACTTTTTCTGCTGGCCCTCAGGGCTTCAGTTCTTCTCCCCTGTCCAATATCTGTTCAAGTTCCCCTCTTCCCCTCCCTATCTGCTTTGCACCCAGAACCCTGCCTCCCTCCCCCCTCCTGTAATTGCTTTCTTCTCCCTCTCAAGCGGAATTGAGACATTCTCACTTGTGCTCTTCAGCTTGTTAACCTTTTTGAGGTCTTTGGACTGTATCCTGGATATTTTGTACTGTTTTGGATAATATCCACTTATTAGTGAGTACATCCCATGCATGTCCTTTTGGGTCTGTGTTACCCCACTCAAGATGATATTTTTTAGTCCATCCATTTGCTTGCAAAACATAGGATGTCCTCGTTCTTAATAGCTGAGTAGTGTAAAGGAACCACATTTTCTGTATCCATTCTTCTGTCATGGGAAATCTGGGTTGTTTCTAGCTTCTGACAATCACAAATAAAGCCAACATGAACATAGTGGAACATGTGCCCCTGTGACAGGGTGGGTCATCTTTTGGGTATATTCCCAAGAGTGGTATTGCTGGGTCTTCAGGTATTCCCAATTTTCTGAGGATCCTCCAGATTGATTTCCAGAGTGGTTTTACCAGCTAGCAATCCCACCAGCAGTGGAGGAGTTTTCCTTTTTCTCCAAATTCTCACCAACATGTGCTCTCACCTGAAGTTTTGATCTTAGCCATTATGATTGGTGTAAGGTGGAATATCAGAGTTGTTTTAATTTGCGTTTCCCTGATCACTAAGGACTTCAAACATTTCTTTAAGTGCTTCTCAGCCATTCGAGATTCCTCTGTTTTGAATTCTCTGTTTCATTCTATACCTTATTTTTTGATTGGGTTGTTTGGTTTTTTGGTCATTGCTATATATTGGACATTAGCCCTCTATTGGATCTGGGGTTAGTGAAGATTTTTTCCCAATCTCTAGGTTGCAGATTTGTCCTATTGACTATGTCCTTTGCCTTTACAGAGGCTTTCTAGTTTCATGAGGTCCATTTATCAATTATTGATTTTAGAGTCTGAGCCATTGGATTTCTGTTTAGGAAATTTCCCCTTGTTCCAGTGAATTCAAGGCTGTTTCCCACTTTCTCTTCTATTGGATTCAGTGCATCTGGTTTTATGTTGAGGTCCTTGATAAGTGTGTACTTGAGTTTTGTGCAAGGTGACAAATATGGATCTATTTGCATTTTTCTACATAGAGTCTGCCAGTTAGACCAACACCATTTATTGAAGATGCTTTTTTTTTTTTTTCATTGTAACTTCTTTGTCAAAGATCAAGTGTCTGTAAGTGTGTAGCTTTATTTCTGGGTCTGCAGTTCTATTTCATTGATCAGAATGTCTGTCTCTGTACCAATACCATGCAGTTTTTATCACTATTGCTTTGTAGTACAGCTTAAGTTCAGGGATGGTGATTCCTCTAGCAGTTCTTTTATTGTTAAGAATTGTTTTGGATATCCTGGGTTTGTTTGTTTGTTTGATTGTTTTTTGTTTTCTGTTTTTCCATATGAAATTGAGAATTGCTCTTTCCATGTCTGTGAAGAATTTTGCTGGAATTTTGGTGGGAATTGTGTTGAATCTGTAGATGGCCTTTGGTAGGATGGCCACTTTTACATTAATTCTACCAATTTTTAGCAGGAGAAATTTCTCTATTTTATCAATTTTTTTCTTGAGATACTTGAATTTATCATCATACAAATCTTTCACTTGTTTGGGGAGAGTTACCCCAAGATATTTTATTATTTGTGGCTACAGTGAAAAGAGTTGTTTCCCTAATTTCTTTCTAAGACTGTTTACCATTTGTATAACGGAAGGCTATTGATTTTATATCCAGCCACTTTCCTGAAGTTGTTTATCAACTGTAGAAGTTCTCTAGTAGAATTTTTAGGGTTGATTCTGTATACTATCATATCATCTGCAAATAGTGATAACTTTACTTCTTCTTTGCCAATTTGTATCCCCTTCATCTCTTTTTATTGTCTTATTGTTCTAGCTAGAACTTTGAGTATTATATTGAATAGATATGGAGAGAGTTGCTCACATACAAGCAAAGTTAAAATTGAGTTGCATGTACACACATATATGCCCTAAACAAGAGTTGAATCATATATATATATGAATTTGTTATAAGTTGAAAGCCAACTTTTGTTGCAGGTTATATAAATTTTAAACTATATATAACGAGCAATTTACAAATCTTTAAGATAAGAGTCTGCAGCATAATCTTAAGATTTTATTTGAGAGCAGAGTGCAAAGAAATTAGAGATGAAGATTTTTAAGAGTGGGGAAGTAGGACTCTGAACATAAAGCAGAGCAAGTTAACATATAATGCATTTGGTAATCATTTGTATATATCTGTAAGAATTTAGATGCCAATTTTTGGCCACAACATAAAATTATAATATTTAATAAAATCTGAGTCCATGAAGGAACAGAGAGAGCTTAGGTCATCTGGCTGCAGAAATCCAGGAGGTAGCAAGGGTCCACAGTCCACATGGGCAGACTGCAAAAGTTAGAGCACATGGAGGCCACAAAGAACTAAAGAATCTGGAGTCTAGAATTCACAGAACAACAATCCTACAGACCTCTGGAGTGGTTTGCAGATGCTGCAGAGAGGACAGATGTGTGTGTGTGTGTGTGTGTGTGTGTGTGTGTGTGTGTGTGTGTG
>JADRCH010000030.1:920576-950218 GCA_019843965.1 Rhynchomys soricoides
TGTGTGTGTGTGTGTGTGTGTGTGTGTGTGTGTGTGTGTGTGTGTGATGAGTGCACTGCAGATTCTGCTTCTATACCACTCCAACTTGCTGCAGACTTTCACACAGGGCATTTATGCAGTGTGGAGAGGGAAACCTGACAGAAACAAACAGGGCTTGGGACAAGTAAAAAAACAATAGAGAAAAGATAATTTTTTCATATTTTCTCAATTGCTTGAGGACTATTAAGACAAGATTTCATAAACTTAAAAATTAGGTGTAGAGTTTTGAGGTTATGAGAAAGTAGTTTCCATGCAATGAGAAAAGAAATCCCAAGATTGGGTCAGAGGCATCCCAGAAACCCAGGGAAAAATAAACTGAGAAAGCACAAGCAGTATAGTAACAATGTCTAATGTCATCATGCATTAGACTGGGACCAGTGCTAAAAGCATTAGCAGCTATTACCTAGTACTAGGATTTTTGAGAGAAGCCAAGAGGGCAAAAAACTGTGCTGGAAAAACTAAGCCTCATTCAGGGAAATGATCAGACTCAGAGAAGTTGTGTTAGAGAGATAACATACCAGTTGGTGTTGGATTGAGTGACAGTTGATCGGTGGGCCAGATAGCAAATCTGTGTGTAGGTGTAGCAGTGGATGGGATCCCAGTGTGGACAGATATCCAGAGAGTACCTCAAAAGCCATAGTACCAATGTTATAATTTTTAAAAATATGTAGCCTTGGGAGGTACCTCTGGCAGGCCCATGCCAAGGTGTACCCTTGAGGAATTATGGCATGCAGTAGATCTGTTGCAAAAGAGGTTTACTGGGGAAGGAGAAAAGAATGATTATACGGGGAATGGATAGAGGCAGAAAAGCAGACACATAAACAGGCACACAGACAGGAAACAGATTGAGAGCCATGAGGGCAGAGGGGAGCACCATGATGAAAAAAGAAGAAGAGAGATGAGGAGAGGAGAGGAGGGGGAGGAAGGAGGAGCGAGAGGAAGAGGGGGAAAAGAGAGAGAGAGAGAGAGAGAGAGAGAGAGAGAGAGAGAACAGAGAGGTAGCTAGGGTGGCTGACAGTTCTTTTATCTGCAGCACATACCTGTGGTGGTGGTAAGAGATAACCTAAGCAGCTGCTAGGTCACTGACAGCAGACCACGAGAATTACCTGTACACTAACAGACAGTACTTACCTGAACTGGATTTTATTTATGAAGTGGTGAATTCAAGTTAATTCCCTGAGACTTACAAGACTTTTTTTTCATAAGTTAAAAAATGAAATAAAAGTTTAAGATATGTTAGTCCTACCACTATTTGTAGTTTGTACTAAAATCCAAATTGTAGAAAAGACCCATGCCTTTGAGTCATCATAAAATGATTTTGGGTTAAAAGCATGAACAAACTTTCCTCTATCCCAAAGGCTTGGTATGTATCTATTTAACAGATGTTTTAAGCACAATGAGAAGCAACTTGTAGGTCTGTACTTAGAAGACAACCAAAGGAAATTTTTGAGCCTATAATTATGATAATATTAGCAGTACTTTACCAGAGCTACATTAACAGCTTATCAGATCTCTATTATTTGTTAAAATATGAACTTTTAAAGTCTTAGTATAATAATAGCATAAGAAGGTAAAGAAGTCTGAAGCTTTGTTGGACCTCCCAATTGCTTTGAGCATTGTCTTCATTACTGCTCCCCTTCCGCTGCCCAGCCCTGCCCTGGGGCCATGGCCATCTCCATGGTGACAGCACTCAAGGCCCCAAGTCCAGGGGCAGCAGGGTCTGAGGCAGCCTGTCCACTGGCCCAGGTTGAGGCAGCTCAGGAACTGGCACAGGGAGGAGAGAACTCTGTCTACCTCTTTAGAGCATTCCCTGCTCTGTGCTGATGACTGGAGCACTGCACATAGACTAGGGCAGCCCAGGCCATAGGGGTGGGGTGTAGGGGCCCTGGTTTCACAGCAGCAACTGCAGCAGCAAGAGCAGCACCCCGATTCTTCACTGAATTGCCTATCCGTCCTCTTGCACTGGGCATCATGTTGCTAAGCCAAGCTGGAGCTGTGGCAGCTCTGGGCTGGGGCTCAGAACTGGACTCTGACAGTGCAGTTCTAGGGGTGTTCTCCCCCTCTTGCTGTCCCTAGGGTGAGAGGGTGGTGTCCCAGGCAGTGGTAGTGTTGGGCTCCATTTTAACCCTGGTTTGGGCCTTGAGGACAAACCCAAGCCTGGCTTGAGTTCTGACACTTGTCTCAGTCACTTCCATATAGGGATGACTCAGCAAGACCTGTTTGGCCCTCCCTCTGTCCTGCCATTGCTGAAGTGGAGCTTTACTATTGGCTTTGTCAGTTACCTCTTCCCCTTCCCCACCTCCTACATCATCTCTCCCCATACCTTAGTGCCCATTCCCCTTGCCTTCTCTGTACAAGCGAGGGATTGATACAATAAAGTTGAGTTCCTGCTTTGACAAGACTCCCAACTTGGTGTTTCTTTTGGGGCACTGGACAGACTAGGCTGGATTGGTTTCTTTCCTGTCACCTGAGCCTGCCAGCAAGGAGCTGACAAAGCTTTCTTTCAGTTTTTACACCCCCTACATCACTTTCTTAGCCTTTTACAATTCACATTTATACACCTTAAAATACTTTTTTTAAATCTTCAGAGCTTACATAATTCTATAACCCTAAAAATGTGAGGCTTGAAGCCTTACTTGTACATATGAAGAGAACTGAGAAGTCAGCTGACATCTTGAGAAAGGGATAAGTATGCTTGCTGCTGTTAAATTGACACAGCTACCATTGGTCTAGTCATCAACTCCATCAGAGATCTGAGAAGGATAAATTTCACCAGGAAGTATAGACAAAGTAGCTCCCAAATATATTAAAATAATAGAAACTTACCAGCTACCTGGACAACTACCCTAGTTTTCACCATGGTAATCTTGACTTTGTTGGGGCAGAGATCCCTGTTCAACATCAGCATTTGGATGGTAGGACTTAAAGATTCAACTAGACATTCCTATGAAGGAGGGTCTTAGGGAAATATCCTACCTATTCTAGGCTAAGCTGGAAAATCAGTGCCCCTTCATCTTGCATGTCCACAGTTTGAACAAGGTCATGGAAGCAGAAAAGGTGAAGGGCAGTTTTTCACCCAATGTCCAGCTTTGCCCCATTATAGCAAGCGCTAGATGGGGCTTTTCTGTGCCCTATCATCTTTGTTGGAGGAGATCTTAGGCAGCTCCTGGCAGCAGCCACTTCCCTCTATAATGGGAAGCTTTTTCTAGATTTTCCTGCTCTTTACTTCCACTATACATTTTAAATACTATATTCAACAGAACTCTGCAAAGGTTGAAAAATTAGCTATTGAGTATATTTAAAGTTAACAAATGCTGCTTGTTTTAGTTACTTCTTTTAGGCTTGACTTTGAAAACATTTACAGGCAGCTAAATAAAGTTTATTCCTGTAGGTAATTCATAAGTTCTTAGCAAGACGAAAAGTATAGTTTTGAAAACATCAAAGAATTTAATCATTTATAAGGTGATTGGCATGTCTTAATTTTGTTTAACAGCTCACAATAAGTTAGTGATTTTTATAAGATTAGGGCATTACATTTTTATCCCTGTTAGGTTTTGGCTTAAAAAAATATAATAGTTTTTTAATGGAAGCTCTTACAGTTTCAAAATAAAAACTTAATTATAAATGTTATTCATAGGGAGATTGGCAACATTACTGATCCTTTCTTTTATAGTGTAACATTATACAATATCACAATGTTTTTTAATTAATCAAGAGGTTAGGCCTCCTGTTGAGAAATGGGGTCATCCACCCATCTCAAAAGAATATCACAGTTTTATGTATGACTTAATTTATCCAAACAGCTAAAGCTAACAAAGTAAGTAAAGAAAAAGAAAGCAGATAAATATTGCTGTGAGCCTGGGTGCACTTAATAAAATTTATCAGCATAAAAAAATCCATACTAACCCAAAATATTTTGATATCTGTTATTTCCTTAGTATAAAAAGAGATGCAATAATAAACTAGAGTTCAGTAGGATTGACAAATTTTATAATTGTAACTTTATGCTATATGGTCATATTAAGATGATGGCTTCCAGTGACAGTGTGACTTCCATCTAGAAAATGTCATAGCCTAGATGAAGGCAAATATTTTGTTGTTATTTAAAACATGATTTCCTAGAAGATCTATATATTAAGCAAAAGTTGAATTCAACTTCCATATACAGAATATTCTAAAAAGAATTAAATCACATAGATAGTATATTGTAGCAAATTAAAATTACTTATGCTCTATAGTTTCTTGTTATAAGCCTTACATCATCATCATCATCATCATCATCATCATCATCATCATCATCATTATTTAATTTTTTCAGTCCAGTCATTATCACCCTCCTGGTCTGCCCTCCCACAGTTCCACACACAATTCCTCTGATGCTGTCTACAAGAGGATGCCCCCCAACCCCACCAGACTCCATGCCCTGGGGTCTCAAGACTCTTGAGGGTTAGGTGTACCATCTCACACTGAGTTTAGACCATGCAGTCCTCTGCTATATGTATGTCGGGGTCTCATCATCCAGTGTATGCTGCCTGGTTGGTGGCTCAGTGCCTGAGAGAACTCTGGGGTCCAGGTTACTTGAGATTGCAGATCTTCCTATGGGGTCACCCTCCTTCTCAACTTCCTCCAGGAATCACAAGGGGTACTTGGCTTTGGTCCACTGGTTTGGTATAAGTATCTACATATGTCTCTTTCAGCTGCTTGTTGGGCCTCTCAGAGGGCCACCATGCTAGGCTCCTGTCTATTACACCATATCACCAGTAATAGTGTCAGACCTTGGAATCTCCCCTTGAGCTTGATCCCAATTTGGGCCAGTCACTAGACCTCCTTTCCCTTAGTCTCTTCTCCATTTTTGTCCTTGCAGTTCTCTTAGACAGGGACAATTCTGGATCAGAGTTTTTGACTGTAGGATGGCAACCCTAACCCTCCACTTGATGTTCTGTATTCCTATTGGAGGTGGGCTCTACAAGTTCCCTCTCCCCACTGTTGGGTATTTCATCTAAGGTCCCTC
This sequence comes from Rhynchomys soricoides, assembly GCA_019843965.1. Classification (NCBI taxonomy): domain Eukaryota; kingdom Metazoa; phylum Chordata; class Mammalia; order Rodentia; family Muridae; genus Rhynchomys; species Rhynchomys soricoides. Next base: position 925,627 of record JADRCH010000030.1, read on the forward strand.
TCTCTCTGAGTCTTGGGTGTCTCTCATCTACTAATTCTCTGGTACATTCTAGAGGGTTCCCCTACCTCCCACCTCCCGAGGTTGCCTGTTTCCATTCTTTCTGCTGGCCCCCAGGCCTTCACTCTTGCCAAACTCCAAATACCTGATCATATTTTCTTTTTTCCTTCCTGGTCTCTCCTTCCACCCAGGTTCCTCCCTCTCTCTGTCCTTCATAATTGCATTCTTTTTCCTCCTAAATGGTATTGAGGCATCCTCAGTTGAGCCCTTCAGCTTGTTAAACTTCTTGAGTTCAGTGGATTTTATTCTGGGTATTCTGTACTTTTTTTTTTTTTTTTGGCTAATGTCCACTTATTAGTGAGTGCATACCATGCATGTCCTTTTGGGTCTGAATTACCCCACTAAAGATGATATTTTCTAGTTCTATCCATTTGCATGCAAACTTCAGGATATCATCATTCTTAACAGCTGCATAGTATTCCATTGTGTAAATGAACCACATTTCCTGTATCCATTCTTCCATCTTGGGGTATCTGGGTTGTTTCTAGCTTCTGGCAATCACAAATATGGCCACTAAGAACATAGTGGAACACATGCTTCTGTGGCATGGTGGGGCATTTTTTGAGTATATGCTCAAGAGTTGTATAGCTGGATCTTCAAATAGATTTATGTTGAATTTTCTGAGGAACCCCAAGATTGATTTCCAGAGTGGTTGCACCAGTTTGCAATCCCACCAGCAATGGAGGAATCTTCCCCTTTCTCTACATTCTCACCAACATGTCCACTCACCTGAGTTTTTGATCTTAGCCATTATGTTTGGTGTAAGGTGGAATCTCAGAGTTGTTTTGATTTTTATTTCCCTGATCACTAAGGACTTTGAACATTTCTTTAAATGCTTCTCCGACATTTGAGATTCCTCTGTTTTGAATTCTCTGTTTAATTCTATACTGCACTTTCTGAATGGGTTGTATGGTTTTTTTGGAGGTTAGGTTTTTTTTTTTTTTCCCTTATAAAGCTAATTTTATTTATTTATTTATTTGATATTTACTTTATTTACATTTCAAATGTTTCCCCTTTGTAAATCTCCTATATCATCTCCCCTCCTCCTGCCTCTATGGGGGTGCACCTCCATCCAGCTACCCACTCCCATCTTCTCTTCCTAGCATTCCTTTACACTGGGGTATCTAACACCCTTAGGCTCAAGGGCCTCTCCTCCCACTAATGTCCAACAAGGTCCTCCTCTACCACATATGTGTCCAGTACTATGGGTCCCTCCATGTGTATTCTTTGATAAGCTTTCTCCAGAGAGTCTCAGACAAACCCTGACAAATACAGAGGCAGATGCTTGCAGCCAACTGTTGGACTTAGCATGGGGTCCCGGATGGAGGAGCTAGAGAAGGGACTGAAGGAGCTGAGGGGGTTTGCAGCCCCATGGAGGAAGCAACAGTGTCAACTGGCCAGACTCCCCCCCCCCAGGGCTCCTGGAGACTGGACCACCAACCAAAGAATATACATGGAGGTTAGTTTGTTGAGTTCTTTATATATTTTGGATAGTAGGACTCTAATGGATCTGGGGTTAGTGAAGATATTTTTTCCCAATCTGTAGTTTACATATTTGTCCTCTTGACTATGTCCTTTGCCTTTACAAAAGCTTTTCAGTTTTATAAGGTTCCATTTATCAATTCTTGATCTTAGAGCCTGAGCCATTGGAGTTCTGTATAGGAAACACGCCACCCACCCACCCAGTACCAGTGAGTTCAAGGATCTTTTTCAAGTTCTCTTCTATTATATTCAATATATCTGGTTTTATGTTGAAGTCCTTGTTCCACTTGGACATGAGCTTTGTGAAAGTTGACAAATATGTATATATTTTCATTTTTGTATGTGCTGACTTTTAAAGGTTTTAAGCCAGATTTTGTTACTTTGCAGATTCTTTAACCACACCCAATAAATTTAAAAATTGTGAGATAAAGACTGCTTATACAATAATTTTAAAATATTTCTTGAGAGCAGAGCACAGAGTAATCCTAGAGATAAAAAATTTAAAAGTAGAAAATTGTAAAATGTTAGTGATAAGAGACTCTGGACTTCTTTCTTTGTGCTGTGGCAGAAGTCATTATAATCTGTGAGAATTTAGATTGTACTATCAATGGCCATTGAGCTATACTGAGAACAAGCCACTTTCAGTAAGACAGCAAGGATTTAAGAAAGCTTGTAGGGCTGCATACTGAAATGCTGTGACAAAATAAAATAAAATAAAATATTCTGTAAGTCTCTGAATTGAGTCCAAAGAGAAAAGCTGGAAGTAATTGCAAAAAGAACTCTGCCATAGGAAGAGTTAGAGCTTAGAGATACAACAGAACAGGGTAGCCATAGGAATATGGAGGGGCAAACAAGAACTCCAGATGATGGAGGGTTCCAATATCCTAGAAGATAATGTGGAATATCACAGTTTTATGTATGATTTAACGGAGAAGCTGCGGGACTTCTCAAGAGGCCCTGAGAGACAGAAAACACAAGGTCTTAGAGGCTCAGAAGAGAATCAGGAAGCTGCAGGACTTAACAGGCAGCTCTTAGGAGGAAGTAAGAGAATCAGCAATGTACAGGCTCAAGGATAGCATAAGGAAAGATAGAGCAGGTAGCTCTAAGGGGAATAAGGCAAAGCAACGTTGCAGATTCAGGAGCATATAGAGTAGCTGTGGGTCATAGTAGGCAGCTTCTAGTGGGAGGTGAGAAAGATCCAGAAAGAAACTGGGAGGAACCGGGAAAGAGCAAAGGGGCTGTCATAGTAACAAGAATTTCAATTCAGGGCAGACTAATAGACTTATCAGAGAGAAATGCCTAAATCACAGAAGAGCAGCATCTCTTTCCATGCAACAGAGTGAAAGGAAGCTTCCTGACACACTGGTGAGGCTTTTATAGTAAAAATAGACAAAGGAGAGAGCACCATAGAGGCATTTACTTAGTAGAGGGAGAGAAACAAGTGGTTAGAGCAGTAGAGAAGAAAATAGCTAGAGAGGTGAAAGGGGAATGGCTTTTGGAACAGAGAGGGGTCCAATAAAAGAAGAGGTGCCTTAGTAAGTAGAATTGTCCATGTGATGGAGCCTATAGGTGCTTAGCATGGAGGTGTCCACATGGTAGGTGCCCCAAATAGCATAACATATCATAGGAGCCAGAGAGAAGACTCTGAGTAGACAAGGAGAAATGAATGATTAGGTAATGTGGAAGGAAGAAGCCACTAAACGGAGATTACAATCAAACTTGGTGGGTGGCAAAATCCAGCAGAAACAATTATCTGCATATATCTTAGGAGAGACAGTTCAGCTACTTGGTTTAGAGAGGAGAAGTTCCTTGGGAGAAAACTCATTTATGCTACTTTCATGGTTTCAGCACCACATGGATGATAAAAAGAAATAAAAAGGAAAGGGCATGAAAAGACCAAGCTAGGTCATGTCCTTTCTTTCTTTTTTTCTTATTTATTTATTTATTTATTTATTTACTTACTTACTTATTTATCCATCCACCCAGTGACAGTAGTAAACATAGCTGTGTGTGTTTCTCAAACATTCTTCATAAACAGTGGCTCGGCTATAATCTAACTGGATAAAATATTAATGTGCACCATGATGATAAAATTTAAAACACACACACACTAACATCTTTTTTAAAAAATGACAAATTAAGCAAAACTAGAGACTTCTTCCAGGGTTTTCTGAGGACAGCAAAAATGTAGAGTAGCAACTATCTTGGTCTTTACTGTGATCCCTGCTAAGCCTGGCTCTTTAAGAGACAATGATAGTGTCTTTTGATAAATCACATATTTGCAGTAATAACCATTAATAAATGAGCTACATTACATACCTTGTATGTATGATCCTTGGCCTTTAACATCTTATGTCCTGAGGTTTAAAGCAATTAGAACTGCCACTTTGACAATATTATCAGTTATGAACTGGTTTTACCAATACATTAAGTCTTTTCATTTGAGAACTGATTCAGTTACTTCATTTCCTTCAAAGAGAATATTAAGGCTCAGAAGGAATATAAGTATTGTTCAAGACTATATATTCATTAAATGGTAGAATTAGGCTCCCATATTAATGTGCACCATAATGATAAAATGTTCTTGAATATATGTTCTTGAACTCCCTGGAATCTTCTAGCAGTTGCTTGATGAAACACATTTGTTCACAGAATTGTATATAAAGAATTGCATCACAGAGTTACAAATAACTCCACAAGACAACTAAAGCACAGTTCTGCTGTCCCAAGATAGTAAGGCACAGGTGGGAGTATGGCCTTTCTGTGGGTGCTAGTCTGCTGCTATCTCAGTCTTAGAACATGGGGAGTTGAAGCACAGTTGCCTTAGCAACAGGATGTGAGGAACTTCCATCCTACCCCTGTAATCTGTTGACAAGACAAAGAGGATGTGAGTGGGCGTACACAGCTCAAAGCAAACCTTCTCTGAGAAAGTTTATTGTTAAAGAAAGAAGGAAAAGCATGCAATAACAATGTTCCCAATTCCCAGGCTGTAAGCACCTACATCCCATAAGTACAGTCATACAGAGTCAAGGTCACTGCCTTGGGAAAAAAAGACCAAGCTAACTCAGAATCTGTAGGTGGTCCCTTGATTCAATGGGCCCCCTAAGGCCTCGTTCAAACATGTGATACTTCATTCAAAATCCACTCTAATATAGAACAAATTAAACAAAATGTCCTGCCATACTGTGAGTGCATGGAGTAGAGTAAAAATCCATAGGACTGAATGACTAACCTGTGTCAATACACTTGGAGAGTCACAATGGCCGCCACCACTTACCCTACCTCTTTGTGTGCCTCTTGTACAAAGGCTATGGACAGAGAACTTGTAAAATGTTTCACAGTGGTGCAGATAAAATATTTGCAAGGTTTTATTCTGGCTGAAGGTGATCAGCAAGTCTTCATAAAAAAAGACTGAAACTAAAATGATTTCCAAAATAAATCTTCCCCAGGTGTGAAAGAGGAGATACATCAAAGCAAAGTTTTCATATAAAAGGAATATTTCATCAAAAATAGAGCTGAGTCTCTCCGGAGTGGCATGAAGGGTGAAGAGAAGACAGACACATCCTCACTCTTCTTTGGAGGTTTTCCTTTTCTTCCATAGTACTAAACCTGTAGACATTTCTGGTCCTTATTTTATTTTCTCCCCAACTGGCATTGTTTCTATTTTCCAACTTGCTAAATGAAACCAATGGGACACTTTAATGGACATAAGTAGGTCCATCTTTAGCAGTTGACCTCCCCCTATGTGTAAGGCCCTCACCTTTTAGTAACACACAGCTTCGTTCCGTAGTAAGAAGCCAAAACTAGAGCTATTGAACACCTGCATTGTCATAGGGCCTTAACTCAAATATAAATGCTCATCATAAGTTTATTGACTTTTACACAGGATAATTTGACTGCACTAATAAATCACTCAATGGCCTCTTTTTTTTTTTTTTTTTTTTTTTTTTTAGGACAGTTTCAAAGCTGAGATGCTTGCCACAATAGAAAATCCCCTTGTGCCCATTCACTTCTGATCCTGAATGTTTATTTCTCTATAAAAATCACTGTCTCATCAAGTTTTCTTATTTATTTCTCACTTTAACAGGAAAGATAATTGTCAGGTTTAGATCCTCACTCTGACTTCCAATAACCTTGACCAAATTACTTGTGATATTCATTTCTGTTTATTTTTATTAAAAAGTAAAGGCAAACAATGATGCCTGTCTCATAGGATTGTGTTGAAGACAGAATGGTTAATACATGGAGTCTTAGCTTGAAATAAGCATAAAAACGTAATTAGATCTAGTGTGTAGTTGAATGTATATTTTCATCTCCTTTGAGTGTCTAGCTATTGAGAACATGAGAATAGGGAAGAGAGTAGGATCTACCTAGAAGGCTTTGTGCAAAGCCTTAAACAGCATGCAGAGAAAAAAGCTTGAGAAATGGAAAGGCTGGACTAAAACACTCATACTTCCCTCCAACCCGAAAATAAAACTGGTATTGGATTGGTCCAGGGCCATGTCAGACTGTCCTAGAATAAGCAATGGCTCACCTAATACTAAAATGCTACCTCTACATAGCAGTTAAAGGTACTAATGAAACATGTGACCTGTGTATATGAAAATGAGCTAAAAAGCCACCTTACATTAATGAACAAAAAGCCCCAACTCTTTTGTACAATAGGGTTAATGAGCCATTGTGGTCTTTCTTTGTTGTGACCTGCTTCCCACCACCACACTTACAAATGTACTCTTTCTTAATCTTTTAATTTTTTGCTAGTAGGTAGTGTGTTCTTATGTGCACATGAATATGTGTGTATGTGTGTATGTATGTTTATTCATCTATGAGAAAACTGTGCTTGTGCCCATGTGTACAACTATATGTAGAGGCCAAAGTTGACATTAGGTGTCTGCTATCATTGCTGTCATCTTTATTGATTGAGGAGCAGTCTCCTACAGATCCATGAGTTCATAGCTTTCCCCTGTCTTACCTCCAACATTCCAGGGTCACAGACAATTTCCAGGTTTACCTGACTTTATCTTGGTTCTAAGAATAGAAACTGTAGTCCTCATTCTTGGACAGCAAGCACATATTTCCCAGAGTACATCTTCCCAGAGTAAAATGTACTTTCAATCTGTGTCCCTTGCAGCATAAATTTGATCAACTCATTTCTTTTTTTCACAAAAAGATAAATTTGGGTTGGATGATCAAGGAGGAGATTAGAGTTGGGGTGGAAGATGGATATGATAAAAATAGATTATATGGTACTCTCAACAAATTAATAAAAAATATTCATGTTTAAAAAGAGACTATGCCTGCTTCTGGTGCACAAAGACCTGCAACTCCTCTAGAGATGCCTATCAACCTTGACATCTGCTAGGACTTTGGGAAACTTGCAAACACCCATTTCTTTCCCTGATGACCAACAGGAAGAAGTTGGCAACAACAAGAGACAGTCACAGAACTTCAGGCATTATAATCACAGAATATTACTACAAACTTATGAAGGCCCAAGGCTAAAATATTTGTTTTCTGCTTGTCCATTCCAAGTATAGCCATTCTGGACATGTGTCTCTGACTGATCCTTCCATGCTAAATGAATAAAACCAAGTATGTGTAGTGCTCCAGAAGTACCAAAGAAGACAAGATAAACACTAAAAATCTGCACTATGGTCCACTTTATTGTTATCATATTAGAATGTTTTATCATGCCAAGATTAACTATATTTTACATTGAGGGCTTTCTCCAAAATTCAGTGTGAGAGGGTGAGAGGAGTGCCTTATTTTCTTTTTTCAGGACTTAATCCTTTGAAAGTCTATAATTCTTCTAGCCTTAGCAGGTAACTGGCCATCTAAATGCAGAAGAAAAATAATGGATAGTGATGGTCACAGGCTCCATTCATCTCAGGGAATTCTGTGTTCACACACCTGATTTCATTTTCTTGCCAATTTCAGAACACCAACTGTCTTTCCCATTTTCTAGTTTTTATGTAATGCAATTGTTGAAATTATTTGTCTTCCTTCTTATTCTTCCTCATCAACTGAGAGGCCAAACCTACTCTATCTTGCAACTGGCCTCCATATTAAAAGAAAAAAATAAATAAAGCCTGTGAACTTGACCTGCAGCTGAACCCAAGCAGCACCCAACTACCAGGAAGGAACCCAAGGCCTGCCCTGGGCCAATATTCTAGAATTACTCCCAGCTACTTCCTAGCAACAGTCAATCAAAGATTAGTCTGATTGTTTCAGATGTAATTTCAGACTGTGATTGTTCATGGTCTTGCTTCAGAGCACCCACTTGGGAACTTACAACAGCCATTCTATTAGATGCTTGCCAGGCTGGACACTTCCTCACTTGCTCTCATTTTCCTATTAAACCCTGTCCCAGAGATGGTTCAGGGCTGCTTCACCAAACCATTCTATGGGTCGGTAGTGAGTAGGCCCAAACTCAAGTTTGTAATAAAAAGACCCTAATGTGGTTCCATCCATCGGAATAGGCTCCTTGGTGGCTTTGAGGATTCCTGAACATTTTTAGGCACAGCACTTTCTGCCTTATAAAATCATCACGTTATCTCTGAAATCATGTCCCTGATGTGCTCCATGTTTCCATGATGTTTTGCTGTATAGGGACTGGCTTCACTAGCTTACATTTCTTTTCTCATCAGGTAAGAAAACTTGGCTGTTCACATCAGCATTCTCTCCAAGTCAGCAATACTAACTTGGGCCATGTCTCTAGAGCTCTGTAGGTTCTTCCCAAACCTCCCACATGAGTCAGGTACCATCTTTCACACTTCATTTAAGTCTAGATGCTCTATTGCCTCTTGCTTTTTATAGTAAACTCCATGAATGCTTTAATCCCTTTTGCTGTTTTGTTTTTCTTGTAATTTTTTTCTCTTCTCTTGACTTTTTGTTTGCCAACTTTTCTCTTTCATTTTTCTCATTTACCACTGGGTAGTGTTATCCATTCTGTTTATGGTTCCTGCTTTTTATCCTCAGCCTGACTCTGAGCTGCAAACCCAAACTCTGGATTTCCGATGAAGCTTTCTAGCCAGCTCCACAGAGTCTACCCACTATCACTAGGAAATCATTCATCTAACAATCTTAATTTTATTGTCTCTTTTTACACTAATAACATTTGTTTCCTCTTTCTGTTTGATTTTGTTCTCCTTCCGTTCTCCCCTGTTATTTAATCTGAACTACTAACATTTTGCTCTGAGACTAAAATTAAATTGAAAGACACATTAAGTACAATTGCCTAGAATGATAAACTCTACACTTTAGATGTGCAGATAAGTGAACTCTCAACAAATGTTACTTGTACATTTGTGAAATTTATTAAATCATAAATCTTCTCTAAGAATTCTGGTGTGCATATACGTAGTGTGTAGTCTTAGTTTGGGTAGATTAAATAAAGTATATGTCATCTCACAGTTCTGGAACCTGGGTATTCTATGATCAATTTGACAGGAGACAGGGTTAAGTTCACTTAAGGACTACATTTTCCCCTTACTTCTGACCTGCCTTTCTTTCTTTGATTATAAGCCCCATCATTGTCACTGTCTACTAATGACTTAATCACTTTCTTGAGACCCTAAAATCTAATTTCATATATCTGCAGGTAAAGTTTCAACATACAGATGTTAGGGAGATATGCTGTATAGTCTACCACACACACATGTACAAAAACACAGTTATGTCTTCCCTATAAAGTCTGAAGGCCCTTTACACACAGAGAAAGTGGAAGCATCCCAAATAGCTCCACAATACTGTAGTACTGTGGAGTACTGGTAATACAAGTATTCAAACATGTGAGTGAGTGGGAGGGGATGCATTCCTACTTAAACCACCATTAGAGATAAAGAAAAGGAGGATGTATTGAGGTGGATAACTAAAACTGAGTATGTTTGAAATAAATACAGAAACCTACTATTTTCTAACGAAGGGCCCAGCTTAACATTAAAACTCCATTTGCTTTCTCTCTATTTTGTGATTAACTTGCCCTCTGAATAAGCTCAGCTATTGGAAAAAACCCAACTTTTTCTAGGAATCATGTCACCCTGGCAACAATCACAATTATTCCAAACAAAGAGCCACCCCAGCAACAACCACTTTGCTCTTAAGGAGAAAGTACCTAAGGTCTTCAAGAGCATTGATAAAGCTAACAACCATTGGCCATACCAAACTGAAATCACTACTAGTGAATAGAAGTGCACCAACCAAATGTCAATCAATCATGTATCTGCCAAGATGGAAAGTTTAATACAACTTTATCCTATACCATGCAACAATAACCAGGATAAATAAGCAAGACCTGTACCAGCTCAGGACTTTCCACACCATCCACTGTACTGGAAAGGTTGGAGGGTCTGAGCTCCAGCTTGAATGAAGACTTTTTGCTTTTGCATACAAGTTGGACTCCAGGTGATATCTGGAGGTCTGTGGCAACCTCATGATCTGGGAATAACAATAAGCTTCCTAAGCATATATGTTATCATATAAAAGAGTCTAATTTGAAGTTACCTACATAGGGCATAATCTTCCTTCCAGAAGCTATATGTGGTCAAATAAAAGCCTAATACTGGGTGCGAGTATCTCTCTTGAGTTATCACAGATATCCCAGAGAATTCCTCCAAAACAATATATTTTAAACATACTTGATAATACATTTTTTAAAATTTATGACATCTTACATGAGAAGTGAAAGATTAAAAAAGGGAGATTAGAAAAGAACACTGTTTCAAACTTCACAAAGAAAAATAAGGAGACTTTCTGTAGTTCTATGTTAATCCATGATACATTTGTTTATTCAATCCGCCATTGATACAACTTTATCTTTCTAAACTTAAAGTAACCAAGAAGAGGATTTCTATCTTTATCATTGGGGAGGAATTTACAGTCCATCTTTTGACCCATGGTCTACTTTTCCCTGAGATGCTCTGAATTATGGCTTGCCTCCTTTCCAGTGTTATCTACACAGAGCAGCTCACCATGTCAATGTACATGTTTTGAAATGTGTTCATACATCAAATCAATAGCACTTCTTTAGAGTCTCTGCCTGCAGCTTTCAACTGCATTGTTACCAGGTACAACCAGGTCTCCAAAGAACTTTATGTATTTGGAGTAATGAAAATGTCATTGAGAATCTAGATGGCATGCCATGCCTGAATAGGATATTATAAGGAAAAAGATACTACTTGATTTACTCAGTTGTCACTGTGTTAAATAAATCTTAGAGTATTCAAACAGCTTAGAAAAATGTTATTGGGTATTTTGAGCTTCTTTTTAGATAATATCCAGTTATCAGTGAATACATATCATACATGTTCTTTTGTGACTGAGTTACCTCACTCAGGATATTATTTCAAGTTCCATCCATTTGCCTGTGAATTTCATGAAGCCATTGTTTTTAATAGATGAGTAGTACTCCACAGTGTAAATGTACCACATTTTCTGTACCCATTCCTTTGTTGAGGGACATCTGGGTTGCTTCCAGTTTCTGGTTATTATAAATATGGCTTCTATGATCATAGTTGATCATGTGTCTTTATTACATGTTGGAGCATCTTCTGGGTATATGCACAGGAGTGGTATAGCTAGGTCCTCAGGTAGTATTATGCCCAATTTTCTGAGGGTCCACCAAACTGATTTCTAGAGTGGTTGTACCAGCTTGCAATATATGTGTTTCTTATTTATGTAAGTAAATAATGTGTGCTTCTGAATATAACGACACTTGGTTGGTAATATGGGCCTCTTCAATACAACTACACCTAACCATATTAAGACTTTTACTGATTGTACCCACCCACCCATTCACTCTCGTCTTCCCTCCTTGTCATTTTCCAATACTGGGACATCTAACATCCTCAGGCCCAAGGGACTTTCCTCCGCCTGATGGCTAATAAGATCCTCCTCTGCCACATATGTGGCCAGCACCATGGGTCCCTCCATATGTATTCTTTGGTTGGTGATTCAGTCTCTGGGAGCATCAGGAGGTCAGGCCAGTGGGCACTGTTGCTCCCTCCATGGGTCTGCCAACTCCCTCAGCTTCTCCAGTCCCTTCTCCAACTCTTCCATTTGGAACTTCATGCTCAGCCCAATGGTTGCTGTGAAGTGACTCTGGGGATATTATGAACTTTTGGGCTAATAATCACTTATCAGTAACTGCATATTTTGTTCATTCTTTTGTGACTGAGTTACCTCGCTCAGGATGATATTTTCATGTTCCATCCATTTGCCGGTGAATTTCATGAAGACACTGCTTTTAATAGCTGAGTAGTATTCTATTGTGTAAATGTACCACATTTTCTGTATCCATTCCTCTGTTAAGGGACATCTGGGTTGTTTCCAGTTTCTGGCTATTATAAATAAGGCTGCTTTGAACATAGTGGAGCATGTATCCTTGTTATATGTTGGAGCATCTTTTGGGTATATACCCAGGAGTGGTACAGTTCAGTCCTCAGGTAGAAATATTTCCAATTTTCTGAGGAACCACCAGGCTTGTATTCCCATCTTTTCTGTTTAGAAAGCAGCTCCTCAGAGGTGACTCTCAAACCATTGTCTCTAAAGCTACTTTCAACTTCCTCGTGCAATTTTAAAACACTTCAGTTGTTAATAACTGAAAATAAATAACTTTAATTGTAATCAAGATTTAGAAATTCATTCCTAAACTTCACTACTGAGTAATTGTATTTGGCTAACCTTAGGAGAAAAGGCACCCCTTTCTTGCAAAAGAAGTACTTTCTTGATTTTCAGTGATTTGAGCCAAATTTTCTTCAAAATTAAAAGCATTTCTTTCCTCATATGACTTATGGAGGGTGGTGTACTCTCCTTCAAAATAGTTTACAATCATTTTCTTTAATTTGGTCTAGTTGCAGCTGAAAACAGCTATACAATATTTTCACAATTCTTGAATTTACTGACTCAGTGACCACTTAAAATTTTCATATCTAATGAACTTGTAACATTCAAAAGACTTTCAGGCAACATGTTCCAAAGAAAAGTGAAAAAGTTGAGCTCAGTATTTAGCAGATTTAATTTCTGCGTAGAAGGGAGTAATAATTCCCTCTATTCACAATGACATCCATACAAACTTTCTTGTTTCATAGAAAACCTATAGAATAAGTATACATTTTATTCTACTAGAACATAAACATTCAAACAATTTAGCTAAGTTTCTTTAAGACAACAAAACCTTATACCTAGTTTGTTACTGCAGCATTGTATTCTATTTAAATGATACTGATAAAACTATTAATTTGACTGAGGTAACTACTGATTTTCAAAACTTAAATAGTATTTTCTAATTGGAATCCTCTAGCTATCACACAGGAGTTTTTAAGGAAGGTTCATAAAAATTCTATCATAGAGAGATGAAAGAATTAACAGGCTTATGACACCATAATCAAGGCTATCGATGGCTTAAATATAAAAAGAAAATGACTTGATTTCACAGAATGCATTTGACTTTCAGATATTTTAAGGCTTCATATTTTAACAACACAACATGTGGGATAATTCATTCATTAATTTTGCTTTGTTTTTTTAGTGCTCTTAAGCATTTGGTTAGAATATCATTTGTTGACTAAATATTTGTATTACTGTGAATTAAAATGTATTTTAAAATGGCAAGGGCATGCAGCTCAGTTGGTAGAATGCTTGCCTAGAACACAGAAAAGCCTGGGTTTGATCCCTAGTACTGCATAAACCAGGCTTGGTACTGCATGCCTATAGGTAGAAGGATCAGAACTTCAAGTTCATCTTCTGCGTAACTTCATTTGAGGGCAACCTGAAATACATGAAACCCCTTCAGAATCAATTGATTGAATCAACCCCATCATCAATCAATGAAAGGCATCATGATCAACACACTGCATTAGTCATTTCCTGAAGGAAGATTATAAGTGTGTAGTACAGAAGAAAGGGTACAAATAAAAGCACAGGATTTTCAAAATAAATGTAAAATCATGTGGCTTAAGTGGGAATAAGACAGCACGTATAGCCTTAGAAATTAAGCTCAAACAATGTTAAAAGGATAAAAGAAATTCCTGGAATATCTAAAGAACGGTGCAAGTTCTTAGTACAGCTAAACTGCAATTCAGATCAATTTGTGAAGTCTGTTTCTTTAGCCAATTTGAGTTTCTTCCTTAGCTTTGTGCCTAAAAATTCATTCTGCCCAAGAAAAAGTTCAAGGCAGCTTTTGACTCAGGTTGAAAATAATTATTATGGTCTCTGAAAAACCAGGGTAAAATGTTGACTGTCCCTATGTCCAGGATCAGTTACAATTGATACTGTTTGTGTAATAGCCCACTATTGGTTCAGTAGGTATGCTTAGACTTGATTTTCAGGCTTCCTAACATAAATAAACCATAATTTAATATTGCAAAGGGTAGATACTGGCAAGTCTCGAGAGAGAGAGAGAGAGAGAGAGAGAGACAGAGAGAGAGAGAGAGAGACAGAGAGAGACAGAGAGACAGAGAGATGATAGAGGTATATAGATGACAGATGGATGTGATCATGACAACTCTTTGTTATAATTCTGTAGTTTATTAAAATAGTCAAATAATTGTGTAGAATTATAAAGACAAGCTAATCTTTTTAGTTTCATATAGATTGTAAGAAGTTTAAAAATTATTCAATTCAACAAATGCACTATATACCACGTATATATGAAATATATACTCAGTGTGCAAACAGATGTAGTTCTTGCTGGGATTAAGAAAACAATTGAAGGCTTATATTTTTCAAAACCTACTTTAATAACTGTTCTTAAATGCTTTAACATCCCTTCCAGTCCACCACCCACCAAAGGTAGTGCCAAGGAAAGGTGAATAGGACAAAGGAGGATACGGATCTGTTTAGAACTAGTTCTTTGGGGCAAATCCAATCTGTGTTGTTAGAATATCAGCAGTTCAGTTCACAGGAGTCAGCACTGGTAGCTCAACCCACTCATGAACACCATTTATGACTCAGCAATGGAGTTGCATCCAGAAGAAACGATGAGGCTCTTCCAATTAGCCCAAATCTATAGAAGAGGCAAGAAGCTTCCAGAACATCACCAGACATTCTTTCGTGCATTTCTTTCTACAAAGTCATGACAAACAATGATCAGCAAAAAAGTGACAAGGTGAACCAATTCTACAGGGTGTCATCAATGAAGACCGGTGTCTTCAAAGCCAAACAAAGACCAGCAAAAAGTGGGGAAGTGAAACAGTTCCACCTGGCATCATCCACTGTCTATTTGGTTATATTTATACCCTTTCCAAATATCATGAGTTCTTTCAAGAAGCCACTCTAGCAAAACTTCACATGTCCTTTTTCCAAGCAGCTTACAGAAAAAAAACATGCTTCACCAAAAACATCCTTTCGTAAGATAGTTTCCAGAAAAACATCACATGACAAAACTGAGTCTCCAAAGAAACCAGAAATTTCTATTTCAAACAGTATTTCATTATAGAATAATTTCACAAATAAATTGTATTCTTTAACCTAATAAACATGCATGTGATAAAACTACAGTGTATCAGCAATGTTATGGTTTTAGAAACATGAATAAAAATAACTGACATCCGTAAACAATAAAATTGGACATGAGAGTGAAAGTACATGTCAGAAAAGGCTACAGAGGAGAAAGAGGAGTAGCATGAGGTATGACGATTATGAAGAAAAAGTCTGAAATCACACTGCTAAAAACATAAGGATATCTAACACTTTACATGTTTACTAAAAACATACACAGAGAATCCCCTATCCAGTACAGCTACTAGTCCACACCTCTACCTACAATCCCAGAAGCCTGCAGCCATAAGGAACCACCAAGTGAAACATCTACCCAAATTTCCTGCCTTCTGGCCACTCTGGGAAAATCCAGCAGCAGTGAATTCTGCCCTAGCCATTCTGTATACCTTTTCCTGGACCACAGATCCACCTGTGTCCCTGGAGGTTTGCTGCCACCTAGGACAACCAGAGGTCTAATGCCATTGTGGACCAATGGCTCTGCCTGCATTCCTGGAGTCCTGTTGCCACCCAGGACAACCAGAGGCCTGAAAACATCAGGGACTACCAGCTCTGCCTTCATTCCTGGAAACTTGCTGTAACTGGGAGCAAGCATCTCTACCTGAAAACCCAGAGACCTGCTTCAGTCAGAGACTACCAATTCTACTTGTATCCCCAGAAGCCTGCTGCCATCAGGGATTAACAGTTCTGCCAACACCAGGGACAACCAATGGCTAAAGACCAGCATAAGAACACAATATACAAAATTCAGGGCAATAAGGCATCACCAGAACCCACCTATCCTAATACAGCAAGCCATGGATACTCTAACATACCTGAAGTGCATGGAAACAAAAAAACCTTAAATCTAATCTTATGAAAAGATTATTCATTTTATTCATTTCTTTCACCTGTTTGACTGTATTTTTCTGTATTTCTTTATATTCATTCGTTTTTTCTTTAAGGGCCTCTACCTGTTTGATTGTATTTTTCTTATTTAATGGCCTCTAACAGGTGAAAGAAATGAATAAAACTGTTAAAGACCTGCAAGTGGAAATAGACACAATAAAGAAAACACAAACTGAGGCATTCCTGGATATGAAAAACATACAAAAAAATAGGCATCAGCAACAGAATACAAGAGATGGATAAGAGAATCTCAAGCATAGAAGATACAATAGAAGACATTGATACATCAGCAAAGAAAATGCTAAACCTAAAACTATCTAACATGCAACATCCAGGGATTTTGGGACACTATGAAAGGACCAAACGTAAGAGTAACAGGAATAGAAAAAGGAAAGTATATCCTCCTCAAAGGCCCAGAAAATGTTTTCAGCAAAATCAAAGAAGAAAATTTCCATAACCTAAAGAAAGTAATGGCTATAAATGTAAAAGATGCTTACAGAACACCAAGTACATTTGAACAAAATAGAAAATTATCCTGCCACACAATAACGAAAAGACTAAGTATACAGAACAAAAGAAGAATATTTACAAAACACAAGGAATAAAGACCAAGTAAAATATAAAGGCAGAGATATAAAAATTATACCATCCTCACTTGGGCCTTCTGTCTTGTTAACTTTTTAGGGTCTGTGGGGCATATCATGAGTATTCTGTACTTTTGGGCTGATATCATCTCAATGGATATATAAAATGCGTGTACTTTTGGGTCTGTATTTCCTCACTGAGAAAGATATTTTTAATTCCATCCAATTGCCTACAGAATTTATGCTGTCTTTGTTTTTAATAGCTCTGCATGAATTCTGTATTCATTTTTCAGATGAGGGACATCTGGGTTGCTTCTACTTTCTGGCTATTATGAACAAGGTTGCTATGAATATAGTGAAGCATGTGTCCTTGTGGTATGATGGAGAATCATTTGGGTGTATAGCCCAGAGCAGAATAGCTGTTTCTTCAGGTAGAACTATTTATAATTTTCTGAGACACCACCAGATTGATTTCCAGAGTGGTTGTACCAGTTTGCAATCCCACCAGCAGTGGAGGAGTGTTCCCTTTTCTCCACATCCTCACCATCATGTGTTGTCACCTGAGTTTCTGATCTTAGCCAACATCCCAGGGTAATGTTGATTTTCATTTCACTGATGATTAGGACGCTATACATTTCTTTAACTGCTTCTCAGCCACTTGAGATTCCTCTGTTGCGATTTTCTGTTTAGCTCTGTACTTCACATTTTAATCGGGTTGTTTGTTTGGTTTTTGTTTTTTGTTTCTTTGTTTGTTTTATTTTGTGTTTTCAGAGTGGAATTTTTTGAGGTCTTTATATATTTTGGATATTTGCCCTTTATCCGAACTAGCACCAATGAAGATCTTTTCTCACTCTTTACATCACCGTTTGTCCTATTAACAATGTCCTTTCCCTTACAGAAGCGTTCAGTTGAAAGAGGTCTCATTTACCAACTGTTGATCTTAGAGCCTGAGCCATTGGTGTTCTGGTCAGAAGTTTCCTCCTGTGCCAATGCATTCAAGGCTATTTCACACTTTCTCTTCTATTACATTCAGTGTATCTGATTTTATATAGAGGTCCTTGATCCACTAGGACTTGAGCTTTGGGAAAGTTTATAAATATCAATATCAATGAATTTACATTCTTCATACATGCTGACCACCAGTTAGACCAGCACCATTTGTTAAAGATGCTTTCTTATTTATACTGTGTGTTTTTGACTTCTTTGTCAAAAATCAAGTATCTGTAAGTGTGCCAGTTAATTTCTGGGTCTTTGATTCTATTTCATTAATCAACCTGACTGGCTCTGTTGTACAACCATTGCTCTGTAGTACAGTTTATGATCAGGGATAGTGATTTCTCCAGAATTTTTTTATTGTTTAGAATTATTTTGGTTCTCCAGGGTTTGTTGTTTTTCCATATGAAGTCCTTTTCAATGTCTGTAAACATTGTGTTGGAATTTTGATGAGGATTGCATTGAATCTGTAGATTGCTTTTGTTAAAATGACCATCCTAGCCTGGCAGTGGTGGCACACGCCTTTAATCCCAGCACTTGGGAAGCAGAGGCAGGCAGATTTCTGAGTTCGAGGCCAGCCTGGTCTACAGAGTGAGTTCCAAGACAGCCAGGGCTACACAGAGAAACCCTGTCTCGAAAAACTGAAAAAAAAAAAAAAAAGAAAAAATTGACCATCTTCACTGTGCTAATCCTACAGATCCATGAGCATGGGAGATTTTTCCATCTTTTGAGGTCTTTTTCGGTTTCTTTCTTTAAGAACTTGAAGTTCTCATCACACAGATCTTTTCTTGCCTCAGAGTTACACTAAAATATTTTATATTATTTGTGGCTATTTTGAAGATTATTTTTCCCTGATTTCTTTCTCAGCAAGTTTATTATTTGTATAAAAGAAGGCTACTGATTTGTTTGAGTTAATTTTATATCCACCCACTTTGCTGAAGCTGTCAGCTATAGGAGTTCTCTGGTAGAATTTGGGGGATTGCTTATGTGTACTATCATAACATCAGAATAGTGACCCTTTTATTCCTTCCTTTCCAATTTGTATCAATTTGATCTCCTTTTGTTTTCTTACTTCTCTAGCTAGATTTCCAAGTACGATATTGACTAGAGAGTGAACAGCCTTATACTGTCCCTGATTTGAGTTGGATTACTTCAAGTTTCTCTTCATTTAATTTGATGCTGGCTTTATTTTGATTTTATTATGTTTACATATGTGCATTGAACTCCTGATCTCTCTAAGAATTTTAACATGAACCAGTGTTGGATATTGTGGTAAACTTTTTTAGTACCTAATGAAATAATCATGTGATTTTTTTTTTTTTATCTTTGAGTTTGTTTATATAGTGGATTACTTTGATGGATTTTAATATATTGAACCGTTCCTGCATACTTACATGAAACCTCCTTTATTATGGTGGATGATCATTTATTTTGTTTTGTTTTGTTTTGTTTTGTTTAATAATTTTGGTTTCTATTTATATGTATTTTTAGGTTCTTTTTTGATACTTTATTTACATTGCAAATGTTTCCCCCTTTTCAGATCTCCCGTTTAGAACCCCCTTATTCCCTCTCCCTTCCCCCTGCTTCTATAGGGGTATTCTCCCACCCAGCCACCCACTCTCATCTTCTCTCACTTTCATTCTCCAATACTGGGAGATCTAACACCCTCAGGCCCAAGGGCCTCTCCTCCTCGTGATGGCTAACAAGACCTTCCTCTGCCACATATGTGGCCAACACCATAGGCCCTTCCATGTATATTCTTTGGTTGGTGATCCAGTCTCTGGGAGCATAGGTAGGTCAGGCCAGTGGACCCAGTGGACACCGTTGCTCCCTCCATGGGGCTGTCAACTCCCTCAGCTCCTTCAGTCCCTTTTCCAACTCCTCCATCTGGGACATCACCCTCAGCCCAATGGTTGCTGTGAAGTGACTTTAGGGTATTCTGAACTTTTGGGCTAATAACCACTTATCAGTGAGTACATGCCATGTTCATTCTTTTGGGACTGAGTTACCTCGCTCAGGATATTTTCAAGTTCCATCCATTTGCTGGCAAATTTCATGAAGTCATTGTTTTTAATAGTTGAGTAGTATTACATTGTGTAAATGTACCACATTTTCTGTATCCATTCCTCTGTTGAGGGACATCTGGGTTGTTTCCAGTTTCCGGTTATTATAAATATGGCTGCTATGAACATAGTGGAACATGTGTCTTTATTACATGTTGGAGCATCTTCTGGGTATATGCCCAGGAGTGGAATAGCTGGGTCCTCAGGTAGTATTATGTTCATTTTTCTGAGGATCCACCAAACTGATTTCCAGAGAGGTTGTATCAGCTTGCAATCCCACCAGCAATGGATGAGTATCCCTCTTTCTCCACATCCTTGCCAACATCTGCTGCCACCTAAGTTTTTGATCTTAGCCATTCTGACTGTTCTGAGGTTGAATCTCAGGGTTGTTTTGATTTGCATTTCCCTGATGAATAAGGATGTTGAACATTTTTTAGGTGCTTTTCAGCTATTCGAGTTTCCTCAGTTGAAAATTCTGTTTAGCTCTGTTCCCCATTTTTGATAGGGTTATTTGGATCCCTGGAGTCTAACTTCTTAAGTTCTTTGTATATATTGGATATTAGCTCTCTATCAGATGTAGGATTGGTAAAGATATTTTCCCAATCTGTTGGTTGGTGTTTTGTCCTATTTACAGTTTCCTTTGTCTTACAGAAGCTTTGTAATTTCATGAGGTCCCATTTGTTGATTCTTGATCCTAGAGCATAAGCCACTGGTGTTCTGTTTAGGAACTTTTTCCCTGTGCCCATGTGTTCGAGACTTTCCCCCACTTTCTCTTCTATTAGATTCAGTGTATTTGGTTTTATGTGGAAGTCCTTGATCGACTTGAACTTGAGCTTTGTACAGGAAGATAGGAATGGATCAATTCCCAATCTTCTACATGTAGACCTCCAGTTGAACCAGCACCATTTGTTGAAGATGCTGTCTTTTTTCCACTGGATGGTTTTAGCTCCTTTGTCAAAGATCAAGTGACCATAAGTGTGTGGGTTCATTTCTGGGTCTACAATTCTATTCCATTGATCTACCTGCCTGTCACTGTACCAATACCATGCAGTTTTTATCACTACTGCTCTGTAGTACAGCTTGAGTTCAGGGATGCTGATTCCCCTAGAAAAAAAGATATTAATTTCTTTATTTCTTCACTGACTAAGTTGTCATTGAGTAGTGTTGTTCAGTTTCAGTGAATATGTAGACTTTCTGGGTTTTTTTTTCTGTTGTTGAAGTCTAATGTTTGTCCATGGTAATCTGATTAGATGCATGGGATTATTTCAATCTTCTTGTATCTGATAAAGCTTGCTTTGTGTGCAGGTCAGTTTGGTGAAGGTTCCATGAGGTGCTAAGATGAAGATACATTGTTTTGTTTGGGGGTGAAATGTTCTATAGATATCTGTCAAATGTATTTTGTTCATAACTTCTGACAGTTTCATTGTGTTTCTAGTTATTATTTTGTTGGCCTGTCCATTAGTGAGAATGGGTGTTGAAGTCTCCGACTATTATTGTGTGAGATTCAATGTATGTTTTGAGCTTTAGTAAAGAGTCTTTTATCTTATGCACATTGGAACTTATATATATATATATGATTGTCAGATCCCTAGAACAGGAGTTCAAACAGTTGTGAGCTATCATTTAGGTGCTATGAATTGAACTCACATCCTTAGGAAGAGCAATCAGTGCTCTTTAGTCTCCTAGTAAAGTTTCTTTTATGAACATTAATGCCCTTGCATTGGGGCATAGATGTTCAAAATTGAAACTTCATCTTGGTGGACTTTCCCTGTGATAAGTATTAAATATCCTTCCCCATTTCTTGATTATTTTTGGTTGAAAGTCTATTTTATTGGATTTTACAATGCCTACTCCAGCTTGTTTCTTGGGACTGTTTGCTTGGAATATTTTTCTTGCCTTTTACTTTGAAGAAGTGTCAATATTTGTTGCTGATGCAGCAGAATGATGGATATTGCTTACATATCCATTCTGTTAGTCTGTATCTTTTTATTAGAGAATTGAGTCCATTGATGTTGAGAGATATTAATGACCAATGATTGTTAGTTCTTGATATTTTGTTGTTAGAGGTTGTACTATGCGTGTTTGATTCTCTTCTTTCATGAGATGGGTTTTAAGGTCAGAATCTTGCTCTTCAGGGTGGGTTCCAGCATCCAGGTATTGGTGTAAGAGGAAAGCTGAGTTCTGGTGAAGTCAAATTGCATTGGTTTCTGTTGATTATATTCTTGTGCTTGCCTTTGTCATCTGGTTGTTTCTTGTGTGTCCAGGATTTGGGCAGACCTCCCTGGAGGCAAGTGGAGCTGTATGACTCAGGTTAGAGCAGGCATCCTGGGAGTCATTCAATGCTGTGGGATGGGGGCAAGCATGCCTGTCCTCCCAAAGTGCAGGTGGAGGATTGCAGGAGGAGGCAGAGAGGAATTTAACAAGGCTTTGCTGGGTTGCTGGAATCTGTGGCGTTCCAGCTGGCATGGGTATTGGGGTGTGGGTATCACCTGTGTTCCTGGATAGAGCAGTCCTCCTGGGAGATAAGCAGGGCTATGGAGTGGGGAATAAGGCATGCAGATCTGTGATGAATGCAGACGGAAGTGTGGCCAAGAAGAAAGTCTTCTTTAAAGCACTAATTATATCATAATTTTTTTTCTAAGTTTTACTTAGTTATCTTTTATGGGTAAGGCTTGGGTCTCTTGTAACAAGGTAAATATCATATATTATTCATTGTTATTTGTGTCTAACATACTGCTGATCACAAATAGATTCTTAACTAAAGAAGTAAATAAATAACAACAAATTCTTGTATACTAGAGTTATAGGAATCTAATGTACCTGAACCATTGAAGCATAACTTCTCCTAACATATCTATTAAATTTTCAAGCCACATTTGAAGGAGCACTCTGAAATAAAGGCATTGTGGGGAAGATGATTTTTTAACTTCTCTGTGTAGTAAGGGTGAAATGTAAGTTCTGTAAATTTAAACATCTTTAATAGGATAGAGGCTATTAAAATTTATCTGTAAATTAAATGAAAGTTGTGTTGGTTTGTGATATTGTGTTTCTAAGACCAAGGAAATGAGCCTTGAATCCTATTCCATTCTAACTCTTGTCTCTAACTTCCTTACTTGAAAGTTCAGAGATGAATCAAGAATTTTAAACTTTGTCTCAACTTCTGGAGGTTTAAGTAGGTGGCCTATTATGTTATGTCTTATTAACATTGGAATGTTTAAGAAAGGGGAAGTAAAATGACAGGATCACATACAGTGGTGCCCATTAAGACTGAGAAAATTTTGAGTTTTCCAATTCCGTTCTACATTCAAATCTTGATGGTCTTTGACCTAGATGCTAATCTTCTAACCCACAGCATATTATCAGTAAGCTAGTCTAACATATTGTAGTCTTATTGTCTTCACAACCAGTAAATCCATCAAGAATAATGAGCTGAAGCCTGGTGTCAGCTAGAAAAGGAGCTGAACTCTCAGAACAAGATTCCACACAGTGTCCACAACTTGTCAGACTACTCTTCAGGCAGAGAGAAGTCGAGCTTTAATAGTCAAAAATTAGTAGGAACATCTCTTACTCAGGACCATTTAACTATAAAGCCACTCCACTTATGGAAAACCTATCCTATGTCAGAGCCCACAGACATAGACATGACACTAAACTCATATATTAGTTCGTCTCTCCAATTCACAGCATGAGGAATAAATCTCTCTTCTCTGATTATCACAATTATTTAACTTTTAAATTGTGTATGTGGAGAGGTATCTAAGCTTTGTTTGTTGTGGCATCCAAGAGCAAAGCTTTGAAATTCTATTAAGCCTTCTGTTCCTGATTTTGTCCTCTTTCCCCATTGACTAACTGGAATTCATAGCTGGCTTTTTCCCCCGAGTTTTTGAAGCTCATCTTCCTTTAAAGGTTTCAGTTTACCATTTGTGTTATATTAACTAAACCTTTGCATATTGAGTCAAACTTCAGGACCCTGACCCAGTTACCAAGTTATCAACACTCAAATTCAGAGATGCCTACTTTCCTTTTTTTCCTTCATTTTCATTTTATTTTCTTAACATTCTTTATGAATTTTACATCATTTACCTCATTCCCACTCATCTTCCCACTCCTTAATATCTACCCTCTGCCCTTGCAACCTTTCCTCCAAGAGAAAGAAATAGAAGTAAAAAAAACAGTAAACAAAACAACAACAAATCTGGTCAAGGAAGCTGTGGTGTGTCATGGTTTGTCACACAATAGACCCCTTTGCTCTAACAGCTTTACTTGCTCATTGCATTCAGTAATTGGTCTGGTCATGGACTTCTGGCTTCTGTTACACTATCAATACTGAATCATCAACAAGACATTTCTTGGATGTGGTGTTGCCTGTGTCATGTACTTCTGGCAGCTTTGGTTCTGCAGAACTGGCCCATTTGTGTACTCCAGCAGTTCATAGATATGGTAGATGTTGGGGTGGGCCAATTAAAAGCCCTGGATCTTGGCTTGGGTGGATGCTGAATTGATCAGTATATTTGTTCTCCTGCACCAATGCCACCAGGGCCAGCACTCACACTTTGCCCATGCAAGGGCAGAGCTAGCGTTCTTACTCTTATGAACTTGGAGCTTGCTCACCTGGGTCTCTGCCACCAGGGCAGCTATGCTGTCCAAGTAAGGTACAGGGACCAATCTCTTGAATGCTGCAGTTGCTGAGGAACAGGGACAGGTATTTATCTCTTCCACCCATGGGGCAGTCTCACCTGCCTGTTGCAGGTATGGGGGGCACATCTCTTCCTCACCCATGCCACTACAAGACAGGTAAGGGGCAGAGCCAATTCTTCCATTCTCATGCCCTTGCCACTAGGGTCAGCTCTATTCTCCTTCTCAGTGAAGTGCAGGGTAGACTATCCTGAATGCTGAAGTTGGTGAGGACAAGATTACATTCTTTAAAATAAAATAAGAAGGAGGTGGAGGAGGAGGGGAGGAGGAGGAGGAGAAGAAAGAGAAGAAGAAGAAGAAGAAGAAGAAGAAGAAGAAGAAGAAGAAGAAGAAGAA
>JADRCH010000030.1:950228-1006693 GCA_019843965.1 Rhynchomys soricoides
AAGAAGAAGAAGAAGAAGAAGAAGAAGAAGAAGAAGAAGAAGAAGAACAAGAAGAACAAGAACAAGAAGAACAAGAACAAGAACAAGAACAAGAACAAGAAGAACAAGAAGAAATTAAACACTTGAAGGAAGCTAGACAACTCAGACATGACCTTCACTCACATTCTGACCTCCAAGCACATTGTTCTGTTGCTCTTCCTGCTGTCTTTGACTTCCTCAGCTGCCTTTCAACTTCTCCAAAACTTTCTGTACCTTAGGATATTTCTCAAATTCTATTATCTGTGGGAGGGATTCTCTACATTACAAAGATTAATGTAAGAGACTTGCCTGTCCTCATGAAATCATGTTTTGCCTTTTGCTTTGCAGTGTGATGGTTTATTTTTAATCTGCACACTCAGTGTACATAAAAGCCTTAGAGAATGAAGTCTCTTGTTATATTCATTATGTTTTCCATGTGATTAAAGTAGTGTTTCACTGTAACAGTATTTTATTCAGTAGCTTGGCTGCTGAATAAAATACTGGGCTAATATGCAAAATGGAAAAGTTGTCTTTCTTATTTGCTTCATAACCATAAATAGCTGGCTTGGAAATATATATGAGCCTACTTATTTAAATAAGCAGAATAGTGAATGAGCACTAACAGACTTTAGCTATGCATGTCCCTTACCCTAATTGACTGATGACTATTGCTCCACACTCAGAAAATTGCAGCTATTTGGTTTTCTATCACCTCTTGATACCTGGAGTATCTACTGTATTCAACTTAAACTGTCTATATAGGAAGCACCAATAATTTCTGAGCACAAGTAATTAACCTGATCACACCTTTCTGATTTGAACTTGGTGATAATGTCAATAAAATTATGCTTCTCAAAGTCTCACAGTGCCTAGACAAACTGTAAAAAATAGAGTAAATTTAAAATTTGGAAATGAGGTTTCTTGCTCACTATGAAATAATTTGATTTATACAAGTTTACACAAGACAACAGTTGGGTGGTAGACCTTAATTGTGAAGTTTGAAATTTAGAATTAATTAATTTGTCTGAACTTAAAAGCTTACTAGATAACATAATGGGTTGGTTGTTCCCAATTAAAAATGAAAATGATGGATAGGTACCTCACCCAGCCAGACACTCATGATCTTTCCAGTTTGCACCTGTGCCTAGAGTGGAGTTTATGCTCTGGATTCCCACTCACCCAGTCCACACCCAGTTGAAGTTTGACTCCCCAGGTTTTCTGACACATTCAAGATCATAGGATCACAGGCTTCTAGGAGGGAGAGGCTCCAGTCAGAAATAGGATGGACAGTTAACATGAGAGATAAATAGAGAGTGAGAAGTAAGCACAAGAACACAAGCAACAGAAATTAATACTACTTGACGACATCAGAACCCAATTTTCCCACCACAGAAAGCCCTGGATATACCAACACACCTGAAAAGCAAAATTCAGACATAAATTCTCATTTCTTGAAGATGATAGAGGACTTTAAGAAGGATATAAATCCCTTAATGAAATACAGGAGAACACAAGTAAATAAATGGAAGCCCTTAAGGAGAAAACACATAAATAAATACACAAAACACTTAAAGAAATACACAAAAACACAATCAAAAAGAGAACGAAACAGAACAAAACTATAAAGGATTTAAAAACAGAAATAGAAACATTAAAGAAAACACAAAGGAAGACAACCCTGGAGATGGAAAACCTAGGAAAGAGAGCAGGAGTCACAGATGCAACCATCACCAACAGAATACAAGAGATAGAAGAGAGAATCTCAGGTTTATAAAATACCAAAGAAGATATTGACCTAACAGTCAAAGAAAATACAAAAAGCAAAAAGCTCTTAACTCAAAATATTCAAGAAACCCAGGATACAATGAAAAGACAAAACAAGAATAATAGGTATAGAAGAGAGTGAAGACTCACAATTCAAAGGGCCAGCAAACATTTTCAACAAAATGATAGAAGAAAACATCCCTAAACTAAAGAAATAGATGCCCATAAATATAAAAGAAGCCTGTAGAACGCCAAACAGATGGGACCAGAAGAGAGTTCTTATGATCACATAATAATTAAAACACCAAATTCACAAGACAAAGAATATTAAAAGCAGTAAGGGGAAAAGGTCAAGTTATATATAAAGGCAGACTTAACAGAATTACACCAGACTTCTCAACAGAGACTCTAAAAGCCAGAAGATCCTGGCAGATAGCATAAAAACCCCAAGGGAACAAAAATTCCAGCCCAAGATACTTTTCCCAGCAAAACACTCAAATACCATAGATGAGAAAACCAAGGAAATGCAAAAAAAATTAATTTTCTCACAATAAACCCAAAAGAAGAGAAACACACAAACATTATCCTCCTCTAAAAACAAAAATAACAGAAGCAACAACCATTGGTCCCTAATACCTCTCAACATGAATGGACTCAATTCCCCAATAATATGACATAGACTTTGTATATAAACAGGACCCAGCATTTTGCTGCATACAGCAAACAAACCTCAGTGAAAAAGAAAGACACTATTTCAAAGTAAAAGTCTGGAAGACAATTTTCCAAACAAATATTCCCAAGAAACAACTAGGAGTAGCCACTCTAATATCCAATAAAAGAGTCTTTCAACTAAAATTATCAAAAAAAGATGGGGAAAGACACTATATACTAATCAAAGAAAAAAATTCACCAAGATGAACTCTCTGTTCTAAACCTCTAAGTGGCAAATGCAAAGGCAGCCACATTTATAAAAGAAATATTCTTGAAGCTCAATGCACACATTGAAACTCACACAATAATAGTACAAGACTTCAACACCCCACTCTCACCAATGGACAGAACATGGAAACAGAAACTAAAGAGAGGCACAGGGAAATTAAGAGAAGTTATAAACCAAATGGATTTAATAGATATTTACATAACATTTCATCCTAAAACAGAAGAATATACCTTCTTCTCAGCACCTCATGGTACCTTCTCAAAAATCAACCACATACTCAGACTCAAAACAAACCTCAATAGATACAAGAACATTCTTATTGGACAAACACAGATTGAGGCTGGTCCTCAATAAAAACAAAAACAACACAAAGCCCACATACACATGGAAGCTGAACAACTATCTTTTCAATGACAACTTGGTCAGGGAAGAAATAAAGAAAGAAATTAAAGACATGTTAGAATTTAATGAAAATGAAGGCAAAATATACCCAAACTTAAGTGATACAACGAAAACAGAGCTAAGAGGAAAACTCATAGCACTGAGTGCCTCCATAAAGAAATTGGAGAGACCATACTCCAACAGTTTAAAAGCACATCTGAAAGCTCTAGAACAAAAAGAAGCAAATACACCCAAGAGGTATAGACAGCAGGAAGCAATCAAACTCAGGGCTGAAATCAACCAAGTAGAAACAAAGAGAACTATATAAAAACAATCAACAAAACCAGAAAGCGGTTCTTTGAGAACATCAATAAGATAAACTCTTAGCCAGACTAACCAGAGGGCACAGAGACAGCATCCAATTTAACAAAATCAGAAATGAAAAGGGAGACATAACAATAGAAACTGAAGGAATTAAAAAATCATCTGATCCTACTACAAAAGCCTATACTCAAGAAAACTGGAAAATCAAGGAAAATGGATGATTTTGTAGACAGACACCAGTTACAAAAGTTAAATCAGGATCAGATAAACAATCTAAACAGTCCTGTAACCCCTAAGGAAATAAAATCAATAATTAGATGTCTCCCAGCCAAAAAAAGCCCAGGGCAAAATGGATTTAGTACATAATTCTATCAGAACTTCAAAGAAGATCTAATACTAATACTCAAACTATTTGACAAAATAGAAGAAGGAAAACTACATAATTCATTCCATGAAGCCACAGTTAGGCTGATGCTTAAAGCACACAAAGACCCAACAAAGACAGAGAATTTCAGACTAATTGTCCTTACGAATATCGACACAAATATATAATTCTCAAAAACCAAATCCAAGAACACGTCAAAAGGATCATTCACCATGATCAACTAGGCTTCATCCCAGGAATGAAGGGATGGTTCAATATAAAGAAATCCATCAAAATAATCCACTATATAAACAAATTCAAAGATAAAACCACATGATCATCTCATTAGATACTGAAAAAGCCTTTGATAAAATAAACACCCCTTCATGATGAAAGTATTTGAGTGATCAGGAATTCAAGGTTCATACCTAAACATAGTAAAAGCAAAGTACATCAATAACCAACATCAAACTAAATGGAGAGAAAGTTAAAGCAATCCCACTAAAATCAGGGACAAGACAAGGCTGCCCACTCTCTCCCTATCTATTCAATATAGGACTCAAAGTTCTAGCCAGAGAAATTAGAAAACAGAAAATATCAAAGGGATACAAATTGGGAAGGAGGAAGTCAAGATATCACTATTTACAGATGATATGATAGTATACATAAGCAACCCCCAAAATTCAGCCAAATAGCTCCTACAGCTGATAAACAACTTCAGCAAAGTGGCTGGATATAAAATTAACTCAAATAAATCAGTAGCCTTCCTCTCCTCGAAGGATAAAAGGGCTGAGAAAGAAACTAGGGAAACAACACCCTTCAGAATAGTCACAAATAATATAAAATATATTGGTGTGACTCTAACCAAGGAATTGAAAGATCTCTATGACAAGACCTCCAAGTCCCTGAAGAAAGAAATTGAAGATCTCAAAAGATGAAAAGATCTTCCATGCTCATTGATTGGCGGGATTAATATAGTAAAAATGGCCAACTTACCAAAAAAAATCTACAGATGCAATGCAATTCCCGTCAAAATTCCAACTTAATTCTTCATAGAGTTAGAAAGAGCAACTCTCAAATTCATTTGGAAGAACAATAATCCCAGGATAGCGACCCCAAAATGAACTCACACACCTATGGACACTTGATCTTTGACAAAGAAGCTAAAACCCTCCAATGGAAAAATAACAGCATCTTCAACAAATGGTGCTGGTTAAACTGGCAATCAGCAAGTAGAACAATGCAAACTGATCCATTCTTACCTCCTTGTGCAAAACACAATTCTTTTTTTCTTTCTTTTTTTTTTTTGTTTTTTGTTTTTGTTTTTTTGGGTTTTTTATTTGTTTTTTGTTTGTTTGTTTGTTTTTTGAGACAGGGTTTTTCTGTGTAGCCCTGGCTGTCCTGGAACTCACTCTGTAGACCAGGCTGGCCTTGAACTCAGAAATCTGCCTGCCTCTGTCTCCCAAGTGCTAGGATTAAAGGCGTGTGCCACCACTGCCTGGTGCAAAGCACTATTCTACGTGGATCAAGGACCTCCATATAAAACCAGATACAAGGAATCTAATAGAAGAGAAAGTATGAAAGAGCCTTGAACTCATGGGCATAGAGGAAAGTTTCCTGAACAGAACTCCAATGGCTCATGCTCTAAGATCAGTAGTTGACAAATGGGACCTCATAAAATTGAAAAGCTTTTGTAAGGCAAATGACACAGTCAATAGGACAAAATGGCAACCCCCCAGATTGGGAAAAGATCTTTACAAATCCTACATCTGATAGAGGGCTAATATCCAAAAACTACAAAGAACTTATGAAGTTATACTTCAGAGAACAAAATAACCCTATTTTAAAATGGGGTATATAGCTAAATAGAGAATTCTCTATTTAAATTGGATATTTTCTTTATTTACATTTCAAATGTAATCCCCTTTCATGGTCCCCCCAAAAGCCCCCTATTCCATCGCCTCTCCCCCTGCCTCTATGTTCTATGTTCCCTCACCCACCCTCCTACTCAGTCCTCCCTCCCCACCCTCGAATTTCCCTACACTGGGCATTGAGCCTTTATAGGATCAAGGGCCTCTCTTACCACTGATTCCAGACAAGGCCATCCTCTGCTACATATGCAGTTGGAGCCATGGGTCCCTCCATGTGTACTCCTTGGTTGAAGGTTTAGTCCCTGGAAACCCCAGGTGTATGTGTGGGGGGGGGGAGAGGGGGTCTGGTTAGTTGATATTGTTGTTCTTCCTATGGGGTTGCAAACCCCTTCAGCTCCTTCAGTCCTTTATCTAACTCCTCCATTGAGGACCCTGTGCTTAATTCAATGGTTGGCTGTGAGCATCTGCCTCTCTCAACTGAGGAATCTTGAATCACTGAGAAGAACTTAAAGAAATGTTCAACATCCTTAGTCATCAGGGAAATGCAAATCAAAATGACCCTGAGATTCCACCTCATACCAGTCAGAATGGTTAAGATCAAAATTTCAGGTGATAGCAGATGCTGGCAAGGATGTGGACTAAGAGGAACAATCCTTGGTGGGATTTTAAGCTGGTAATACCACTTTGGAAATCAATCTGGTGGTTCCAGAGAAAACTGGATATAGTTCTATCTGAAATCCAGCTATACCACTTCTGGGAATATACCAAAAGATGCTTTAACATATAACCAGGACACATGCTCCAGTTTGTTTATAGCAGCCTTATTTATAAAAGCCAGAAGCTGGAGACAACTCAGATATCCCTCAGCAGAAAAATGGATACAGAAAATGTGGTACATTTTAATGGTGTACTACTCAGCTATTAAAAAACAAAACAAAATAAAACAACAAAAATACTCATGAAATTCGCAGGCAAATGGATGGAACTAGAAAATATCATCCTGAGTGAGATAACTCAGACACAAAAGAACACCCATGGTATTAGCCGAAAAGCTCAAAATGCCCACAATACAACCCACAAACCATAGGAAGTTTAGGAGGAAGAAAGATCAGGTTGTGGATACTTCAGTCCTGCTTTGAGGTGTGAAACTCAGGATGATCTCAGGATGATCTCAGGAAGTGAAGGGAGGGGGGAATCTAGGAGGGAGCAGAGCAAAGGAGAGATAGAACCTATAGAAACAACCTCCAGTAGACAGACAAGGTCCCCAGTCAAGACATGGTTCCACTCACCCATCTCAAATTTTTGGTGGTTTGTTTGTTTGTTTGTTTGTTTTAATAATTCCATTTGTTTACATCTCAAATGATATCCCACTTCCTGGTTACCCTTCCACCAACCCCCCCATCCTATGATATCCTGTTTCCTGGTTACCCCTCTACCATACCCCATCCCACATCCACCCTCCCTTCTCCCCTTTGCCTGTGTGAGGTTGCTCCCCTACCCGCCCACATTCTCCTGACCCACCGCTCTAGCATCCCCCTATGCTGGGGCATCAAATCTCACCTGGACAATGGGCCACACTGCCCATTGCTGTCAGGTAAGGCTGTCCTCTGCTACATATGTAGATGGAACAATGGGTCCCTCCAAGTAGACTACTAGGTTGGTGGTCTAAACTCTGGAAGAACCTATTTTGTTCTTCTAATATGGTTATAATCCCTGTCTGCTCCTCCAGTCATTCCAACAGCTCTCCCACCAGGTTCCCTGAGTTCAGTCTGATGGTTGGCTCCAAGCATTCACATCTGCCTTGGTCAGTTGCTGGCCAGACTTCCCAAGAAACTGCCACACAAGGTTCCTGCAGCAAATACCTCTTGACCATGGCAAAAATGTTGGGTTTCATGTCTGTAGACATGATGGATCTATCTCAAAATTTTTAACCAGAAATGTTTCTGTCCAAAGGAAAGACAGCGACAAAAAATGAAGCAGAGACTGGAGAAAGGGCCATCCAGGGACAACCTCACCTGGGGATCCATCCTGTCTGCAGACACTAAACCCTAACACATTTGCTGTTGCCAAGAGGTGCTTGCTGACAAGAATCTGGTATGAATGTTCCTTGGGAGGTTCTGCCAACAACTGAACAATGCAGATGTGGATGCTTGGAATCAACCATCAAACTGAACTCAGGGATCCTGGTGGGGGAGCTGGTGGAAGGACTGGAGGAGCTGATGGGAATCACAGCACGATAGGAAAAACAATGTCGACTGGCCAGGCCACCCAGTGCTGGACCCCAAGGACTAGACCACCAACCAAGGAGTGTACAGAAAGAGGTTCATGGCTCCAGATACATATATAGCAGAAGATGGTCTTGTCTGATATCAAAGGGAGGGGAGCCCCTTGGTCCTGTAGAGGTTTGATGCCCCCAGAGTAAGGGGCTGCTGGAATGATGAGGCATGAGCAGGTGGATGGTTGTGTGAGCACCCTCATAGAGGCGAAAGGGAGGGGGAAGAGGGCAGATATAGGATGGGGAATTTGTGGAGGGGTTATAAGGAAGGGGAATATTGAGAAGTAAATGAATGTAATGATTAATTTTTTAAAAATGAAAATTGTGGGCTTACTTATTGAGATATGAAGGAAATAACTTCTTGTCTGTATTATCACCAGGGAGTATAATTGGCTTTTTGAGTTCATTATAACTTTTTGTGTTATCTCCTCCCCTCCTTTGTTTTTACTACAGTGAGCCATTGGAGCTTTCTAACTCATTGTATATTTTAGTCTATGCTGAAATACTCCTGGAGATTCATATAGAATCATTGGGAGAACGGCTGTATTTAAGGATCCTCACATATTTTATGGTTCTCTTCAGGAACATATCTCCTTGAATTTGTTTCATGTATTTATGTTTCTCTGGGGCTCATTATCTTTGAAGATTCTCTTATATTTTCTTCTCCCTCTTTATCCAGCTGTGCCCTCCAATCTTGTTGTTATAAGAATTTACTCTTATTAGATTCTCACTTGATACTTTCTTGTACTGCCTGTTTGCCTTTCACCTAATCACTTCTTTCTTTGTTTGATTCCATGGTTGCTTTGTTCCTCTCTTTAACTATTTGAGGCCATTGCCATTGTACACCCTGGCACTCGAGTCACAGCCACTTCTGCACTATGCACTCTCAACTGATTAGTCTTCTCTCCATAACTACATAGATGAGTATCTTTAGGGACAGAGTTTCAGAAAGTAGCTAAAATTAAATGAAGTCGTACAGCCAAGTCCAAGACCTGATATGAAGAAATCCACAGAGTGTGAACAAGCAAATTTCTGCTGCATGAACCATGTAGCGTGGTGTTTTCCACAGCAATAACACTGTAGAGATATGAAAAGGAAAGGAAGTTTTTCAAAGTAATGTCTGTGTGGAAACCAAATAGAGTTTCTATGAAGCAGTGATAATTAATATACATGGGGCTTTGAGATACAGTAGGTTCTCCAGCCCGTAAATGAGAGAGAGAGACAGAGACAGAGACAAAGAGACAGAGACAGAGAGACAGAGAGAGACAGAGAGAGACAGAGAGAGAGAGAGAGAGAGAGAGAGAGAGAGAGAGAATACATATTAAACAAATACAAACTAACTAGAAATCCTAGGACCAAAACATGTATATATGATGACATGTCTAGGAGTACAGAATATCTCAGACCATCTTATGCCTGCAACTTTTAGTCCTTGGTATCTAAAGTAATTAAAGATTCATTCTGCTGAAACCACTTCTACATGAAGCCATTCATTATGTTACTTCCCAACTTGTCTCTAAGCAGCACTACCATAAAAATCTTACGATGACTCTGGCTATAGGGGTCCCCACTGCCTGAATGGACAGTTTACCAGATCACACTTTACACATAATGCATTTGGATCTGAAAATCTTTCATGATGGGTGCCACACATTCCTGCTTCCAATTTATGTCTCATCTATTCTTTATGAGTTCTGGGCCTTCAAGCTCTCTGCAGTTGCTGCTATAGTTACAGTATCACTGCAGATACTACTACAAGGTCACTTTGACAAGAATCAGGTTCATTATGTGAATGACCAGATAAGCTACCCATATATTATTTGCCTTTTGGTGTCATGAAAAATAATAGGAGTCCTGAAAGTGTTGCCTTGTTCTATTAAAATGTTGAAATTATAATTTCTTTCTGTATATGCTGAGTTAGCAGCAGCCTGAAAAACATCTAAAGATCTGAATTGCAGTAAAAATTATAAATAATGGAAATATACTGTTCTGAAAGCAAATATAGTGATGTATTAATTCATTAATACAATCATTCATTTTCAAAGCAAAAAAATATTCATCTTTATGTTGCGGGAAATATTAAAATTTGAGCCAGCTACTTTCTGCTGGCCAACTCCGCTGCCTCCAAGGCTCTAGGCCAAGCCCCAACAGCAACTGATCACTGTCTTCCCTGATCCAGTTTGCTAGTTCAGTGCTGCCCATACCCTCCCAGCCATAATACCTCTGTGGTCAGCAGTCCCACCTTCCAGTAATCCAGTAAAACAAAACTCTAGAAACTTATAATTAAACAGTCAGATTTATATATCAAAAAATTCTCAATTCATAACATGCCCACACAATAATTTCTGAGCCAATTGATAATGATACAAGCTACCCACATTGGGACAAGTTATCCCAATTATTCTATCCCTATATGATATTCATAATTACCTGTGGCTATTAAGACCGCATGAGATTAGTATCTTCTTCCTGTCTGTTCTCCATCTTGATGCCTTCTCTCTGTCCCTCCATCTCCCTCCCTCCCCCCTCTTTCTCTGCAACTCTTAGCTCTGCCTCCCTTTCACTATCCAATCGCAGGTTTCCTGCAGCACTAATATTTAAATAGATTGGACTGTGAAAATCCTGCCACATCTTTATAGTATTATCACGGCTTGTTTCTAAATGTATATCACAGAATATGTACCGGACATCACCTGTAGGGAACATATTGTTGAAAAGGATGCAAACAAATACTTTTTTAAAAACACACAGTTTAGAAATACACTCCACATTTCCAACTCTCTGTTGAACACATTTTCTCTAGATATCTCACAAGGACCACTAGTTCCTCATGGAGACATACTCTTTATCTACCCCTCCAAACCTGCTCCATGTTCCTGAATTCAGTTACTTGAGTCAAAATGCTTGAGATAATTTCCTATTTTTTTGTATATTTAATAAAATTTCAATAACATTTCTTGGAAGAATATGTAGGTGGCAAAAGGCTGATTCTGTACCTTACTGAAAAGACAGATAAATTCTAGGCCAAAATCATGCTGAAGAACAAACTGGAAGAAGTTAGAAAGCTAGCTTAAACAAAGCAGTGTGAGAGTCATAAAAGATGATACATATCAATAAGTGGATCTAAAGAAGGAATGCAGAAATAGAAATAGATGCAGTTAACAGATTTTTATAAATAATTTAAGATTGTAAATGGACTAGCAAATTTTGGAAAACATGCAGGAACAATAATGTCAGTAACCAATAAACAAATTTTGACACATCCTTTATATTTTGTGTAAATATCAAGGTCAATGTGAGGACAAACACCTATAACCTCAGTACTTCAGTGGAAGAGGAAGGATGATCAGCAACTCTACTCATTTTTGGCTGGGTACCTTCATAGAGGAAGTACATGCTGTTAGCTGCTAAGCCATCTCTCTTGGCCCTCAGTGAGATTTCTTCATGCCTGTGAACTTCAGGTTGCAGCCTAAAGTCTGCTGCTACTCAGAACAAGCAATTAAACAAGTAATCCACATAGTGTCCCTAAAATATGGTCACAGGTCTTATCTAGATAATTCTTCAACTGAGACTTTTCCCAGACAATTCTAGGTTGTGGCAAGTTGACATTGAAAACTAACATTATGCTTTATTAGAATATTTCTAATAACAATTTGATCCATGCATAAGCTATGAGTATATAACTTGGTCTTAGAAAGATATTGATGAGGTAGGGCACATTTTCCTACCCATTGTGTAAAAATAGAATCAGAACACAAT
This sequence comes from Rhynchomys soricoides, assembly GCA_019843965.1. Taxonomy (NCBI): domain Eukaryota; kingdom Metazoa; phylum Chordata; class Mammalia; order Rodentia; family Muridae; genus Rhynchomys; species Rhynchomys soricoides. The sequence continues at coordinate 961,925 of JADRCH010000030.1, forward strand.
CAAGTAGGTCCTCTTTAGCCCCTGACTGTCCATAATCAGAAGCATTAGAACTTTATATCATGAGTCCTAATCTAGCATAATGACTAGTAATATGATGATTTTATGAATCATCCTGACTGGATCCTAGAATGTCTGAATATTTGGTTAGGTTATGGGTTTACCTGGTAGGAATTTTTTTACTAGGTTAGTTTATTAATTCATAGACTGAAAAAAAAGAGTGCTATGTACCTCATTGTGAGTGGTTCCAATTCAGCCATGTGGAGGCCTGCATAGAATAAAACATTGAGTAAGAAAATAATTTTTGATGGTAGTGCTTGTGGCTTGTGTTAGTTTAGAAGACATGATCTTGCTTTGCAGGCTTGTTTCCCTTGAATTTATTATTTAGCCCAATCTGGCTTCAAACACACAACACAGTCCTTCTGACTCAGTCTCCTTGGGTGCTGAAATTATAGATCCTTACCAAGCAGGATCAAAGTAAAAACTTTTTTTCTCTGATTAATTTCTTTAAGGTAAGATAACTGTTTTCCTTTATTGGATTCAGACTGGCATTATTCTTGTTTGAACTCTTTGGCTTCTTGTTCACTGATTGCAGATCTTGGATTTTTCAATCTTCATGATTTGGTTCTCCAATACATTACATGAAATTACGTACCTTACAGACAGACAAGCAGGAAGGCGGGTAGACCCAAAAACAGACAGACAGATAGACATAAAGAAGCTAGATGGATGGATAGCTGATAAATGGATGGGTGGATAGATAGATAGATAGATAGATAGATAGATAGATAGACAGACAGATAGATGTAAAGAGATAAAGAGATAAGGGGAGATAAGGGGGAAAATCATGTGTACTGTTGGTTCTGGTTCAAAAGAAAGCTAAACTTGTCAATTCCTCAATTTGTACAACAATTTTAGTTACTAATAAATAACAAAACTAATACTACCTCACCATGGCACAATAAAAAGGAAGCTCAGTGATGATATACAGAGCACCCTATTCCATTGATCTACCTGCTTGTCACTCCACCAATACCATGCAATTTTTATCACTTCTGCTCTGTAGTACAGCTTAAGGTCAGGGATGCTGATTCCCCAGAAGTTCTTTTACTGTAGAGAATAGTTTTTGCTATCCTGTTTTTGTTTTTTTTTGTTTGTTTGTTTGTTTTTGTTTGTTATTCCAAATGAATTTGGGAATTGCTCTTTCTAAGTCAATGAAGAATTGAATTGGAAATTTGATAGGGACTGCATTGAATCTGTAGAGTGCTTTCAGCAGGATGGCCATTTTCACTATATTAATCCTGCCAATCCATGAGCATGGGAGAACTTTCCATCTTCTGAGGTCTTCTTCGATTTCTCTCTTCAGAGACTTGAAGTTCTTGTCCTACAGATCTTTCACTTGTTTGGTTAGAGTCACACCAAGATACTTTATATTGTTTGTGACAATTGTGAAGGATGTCATTTCCCTAATTTTTTTCTCAGCCTGTTTATCCTTCAAGTATAAGAAGGCTACTGATTTGCTTGAGTTAATTGTGTATCCCGCCACTTTGCTGAAGTTGTTTATCAGATATAACAGATCTCTCTCTGGTAGAGTTTTTCGGGTCACTTAAGTATATGATCATATCACCTGCAAATAATGGTATTTTGATTCCTTCCTTTCCAATTTTTATCCCTTTGACTTCCTTTTGTTGTCTAATTGCTCTAGCTAGAATGTCAAGTACTATCTTGAATAGATAGGGAGAGAGGGGGCAGCCTTGCCTAGTCCCTGATTTTAGTGAAATTGCTTCAAATTTCTCTCCATTTAGTTTCATGCTGGCTACTGGCTTGCAGTATACTGCTTTTACTGTGTATAGGTATGGACTTTGATTTCCTGATTTTTCCAAGACTTTTATCATGACGGGGTTTTGAATTTTGTCAAATTCTTTTTCAGTATCAAAGGAAATTACCATGTGGTTTTTTTCTTTGAGTTTGTTTATGTAGTGGATTACATTGATGGATTTCCGGATATTGAACCATCCATGGAATGAAACCTAATTGATTGTGGTGAATGATCATTTTGATGTGTTCTTGGATTCAGTTTACAAGAATTTTATTGAGTATTTTTCCATTGATATTCATTAGGGAAATTGGTGTGAAGTTTTATTTCTTGGTTGAGTCTTTGTGAGGTTGGGATCAGTCTAACTGTGGCTTCATAGAATGAATTGGGTAGTGTTCCTTCAGTTTCTCTTTTTTGGAATTGATTGAAGAGCATTGGTATTAGGTCTTCTTTGAAGGTCTGATAGAATTCTGCACTAAACTCATCTGGTCCTGGGCTTTTTTTTGTTGAGAGACTTTTAATGAATGCTTCTCTTTCGTTAGGAGTTATGGGACCATTTAAATGTTTATCTGATGCTGGCTTAACTTTGGTATTTGGTAACTGTCTAGAAAATTTTGTATTTCATCCAGATTTTCCAATTTTTTTGAGTATAGGCTTTTGTAGTAGGATCTGATTTTTTTAATTTTCTCTGAATCTGTTGTTATATCTCCTTTTTCATTTCTGATTTTGTTATTTTGGATACTGTCACTGTGCCCTCTGCTTAGTCTAGCTAATGGTTTGTGTATTTTGTTGATTTTCTCAAAGAACCATCTCCTGGTATTATTTTTGGTTTTTGTTTTTTGTTTTTTTGTTTTGTTTTGTTTTTGTTTTTGTTTGATTCTTTGTATAGTTATTTTGGTTTCTCCTTGGTTGATTTCAGCCCTGAGTTTGATTATTTCCTGACTCCTATTCTTCTTTGGTTCATTAGCTTCCTTTTGTTCTAGAGCTTGCAGGAGTGCTGTTAAGCTGCCAGTGTATGCTCTCTCAGTTTCTTTCTGGAGGCACTCAGAGCTATGAGTTTTCCTCTCAACACTGCTTTCATTGTGTCCCATAAATTTGAGTATGTTGTACTTTCATTTTCATTAAATTCTAGGAAGTCTTTAATTTTTTTCTTTATTTCTTCCTTGAACAAATAATCATTGAGTACATCATTGTTCAGCTTCCATGTGTATGTGGGCTTTCTGTTCTTGTTGCCACTGAAGAACAGCCCTAATCCTTAGTGATCTGATAGGAAGCATGGGATTATTTCAATCTTCTTATATCTGTTGAGGTTTGTTTTTTTACCAATTATATAGCCAATTTTGGAGAAGGTACCATGAGGTGCTAAGAAGAATGTATATTCTTTTGATTTAGGATAAAATATTCTATAGATAGCTATAAAATCCATTTGGTCCATAACATGTTAGTTTCACTGTGTCTCTGTTTCTTTTGTGTTTCCAAGATCTGTCCATTGATGAGAGTGAGGTGTTGAAGTCTCCCACTATTATTGTGTGAGGTGCAATGTGTGCTTTGAGCTTTAGTAAAGTTTGTTTTACAAATGTGGGTTCCCTTGCATTTGGAGCATAGATGTTCAGAATTGAGAGTTCTTCTTGGTAGATTTTTTCCTATGATGTGTATGAAGTGTCTTTCCTTATCTTCTTTGATGACTTCTGGTTGTAGGTTGATTTTATCTGATTTTAGAATGGCTACTGCAGCCTGTTTCTTGGGACCATTTGCCTGGAAAATTGTTTTCCAGCCGTTTACTTTATTTTAGTTTTTGTCTTTAACTATGAGATGTGTTTTCTGTATACACCAAAATTCTGGGTCCTGTTTATGAATCCAGTCTGTTAGTCTACTTTTTTAATTTGGAAATTGAGTCCATTAATTTTAAGAGATATTAAGGAATAGTGATTGTTGCTTCCTGTTGTTTTCAGTGTTATTTTTATGTTCGTGTGTCTGTCTTCTTTTGAGTGTGTTGAAAGATTACTTTCTTGCTTTTTCTAGGGTGTAGTTTCCCTCCTTGTGTTGGTGTTTTCCATTTATTATCCTTTGTAAGGCTGGGTTTGTGGAAAGATATTGTGTAAACTTGGTTTTGTAATCAACTATCTTGGTTTCACCATCTATGGTAGTTGAGAGTTTTGCTGGGTTGGCAGTTGAGTTCTTCTAGGGTCTGTATGAGATCTGACCAGGATATTTTAGCTTTCATAGTCTCTGGTGAGAAGTCTGATGTAATTCTGATAGATCTGCCTTTATATGTTACTTGACCTTTTTCCCTTACTGCTTTTAATATTCTTTCCTTGTTTTGTACATTTCGTGTTTTGACTGTAATGTTAAAGGAGGAATTTCTTTTCTGTTTCAATCTATTTCGAGTTCTGTAGGCTTCTTGAATGTTTATGTTCATCTCTTTATTTAGGTTAGGTAAGTTTTCTTCTATAATTTTGTTGAAGATATTTACTGGCCCTTTAAGTTGGGAATCTTCACTATCTTATACATCTTTATCCTTAGGCTTGGTGTTGTCATTGTCTCCTGGATTTCCTGGATGTTTTGGGTTAGGAGCTTTTTGCATTTTGTATTTTCTTTGACTGTTGTGTCAAGGTTTTCTAAGGTATCTTCTGCACCTGAGATTTCTCTCTTTTATCTCTTGTATTTTCTTGGGGATGCTTGCATCTATGTCTCCTGATCTCTTTCCTAGGTTTTCTAACTCTATGGTTGCCTTCCTTTGTGATTTCTTTATTGTTTCTAATTCCATTTTTAGATCCAGAATGTTTTTTTTTTATTTCCTTTGCCTGTTTGATTGTGTTTTCCTATAATTCCACCTGTTTGATTGTGTTTTCCTGTAATTTTAAAAGGGATTTTTGTATTTCCTCTTTATGATCTTCTAGCTGTTTACCTGTTTTCTCTTGTATTTCTTTAAGGTAGTTATTTCCTTCTTAAAATTTACAATCATCATCATGAGATGTGATTTAAAATCTGAATCTTGCTTTTCTGGTGTGTTGGGGTATCCAAGGCTTGCTGTGGTGGGAGAACTGGGTCTTGATCATGCCAAGTAGCCTTGGTTTCTGTTCCTTATATTCTTGCCCTTGCCTCTTGCTGTCTGGTTATCTCTGGTGTTAGCTGGTCTTGCTCTCTCTGACTATGGCTTGTCCCTCCTGCAAGCCTCTGCATCAGTACCCTTGGAGATCAGCTCTCTCTGAGAGGAATTTGGGTTTCGAGAGCTGTGGTATAGGGTCAGCTCTAGAGTGCAGACAGAAACCAGAAGTATTCTGTCCCCAGCTATTCCTTGGTTCCTGTGTCCTGATGGCTCTGCAAGGGTCCCTTTTGATCCAGTAATTTGAACAAAAGTGGTGGTCTTACCTATGCTCAAAGGTGTGTTGGCATTCCTGGGAGACCAACTTTCTCTTGGCACTATTTGAATATGGAGCCCTGTGTTACAGGATCAGCTCCTGGCCACAGAAGGAAACCAGAAGGCCACTCCTCAATCCCTTTGTCCTGAGGGTTCTGGGTTGGTCCCTCTGAGCAGAGGTGCTGGTCTTACCCCCGCTAACAGGCTTGTCCACATTCCTGGGAGGCTACTGTTCTCTTGGTGCTAACTGGCTATGGAGCCCTGTTGCCCAGGCTGAGTTCCCCAGCCACAAATGGAAACTGGAATCTTCATGAAGTTTTTATAGTAACAAAACAAAGAAATTCATAAATCAAAATATTTTCCAAACTCATTGTTGGGTACATCAATAGACATGTCACAGCAAAGTGTTGAAACCAGTTGTAAGCTTCTGATGCTAATGAGGACAGTTTTGCTTTTAGATATTTGGAAGTTAAGGGATCTGTTTATGCATTCCATAGGATTTGCTTATATTTACAGGAATGATAGGCACACACATATGTAGATGATAACTTTTAATTTATGGAGGAAAAACATAATCAGGGATAATTTGTAATTTTTCTCTGGACCCCACCATAATCATTGAAAGTCTAATCAACCAATTACCTTCCATATGTGAAGCTTTATTCCTATATCTCTCATCCAGAAAATTTAAAATAATTTTTCAAAGTATTTTGTCATAATGAAAAAAAGTGGGATAACACTAAAAGACAGTAAGTTTGGTATTACTTTCCTGATTTTACTTATGAAGGCATTGATTCAGAAAAATATTTGGCCATGTAACCCAAAAGCCATACTTTACTGACTTACAGGTCTATTACTATAAACAGTGCATTGTTCTCCCTTTACAGAGACCAGATTTGCATACTCCAATTAGAGCCCCTGTCACACAGTGCATCAACACCCACCCCATCCATACCCTCTAATGCTCATGATGTTTTATTTAATAGCTTATGCCATTTCATATTAATCCAACATTACAGGATTTAACCATGAGGTTAGGAACACCTTTCCAGAGAGTATCAAAACTCCTGTCTGGAGCAAAGCTAACTGGCCACAGAAAAGACTGAATTATGTCTAAAGTATACTTTTGTGAGGCAAAGAATAATATGCCTCAAATTTTGAGTAAATTGGTTTAGTCAGTAGCAGAAAACAATAAGATGGTTCTGGAATTCAGGCAGCAGGACAGACGTATTCTCAAAAGCCACCACACTGAGAATGTTGCATAAAAACTCAGCTACTCAGCTTAGTATTTTAGCAGTTTTTCTTGTTGGTTGCTTTTACAGTGAGGGGAAAAAAAACACTTCACACAAGACTCCTCTGTGGTTTCTGGGGTCTTAAACCGACGTCTGAATTTCTTCACTTAGAGCTTGTGAGAAATGAGGAAGTTTTCAGTCTTAACAATCACCTGTAATAATCACCCTTTGCATTTCCATTAATGTATGCTTAAATCTGTTCATTCTCATGCCCTTATCTGCTCAGGCAAATACTTATGTCATACACTTAATATACATTTTCATTCTCCCCATTCCAAAAGGAAAAGACAGAAAGACAGAGACAGAGAGGCAGATAGAGATACAGAAGGAGAGACAGAGGGAAGGTGGGATGAAAGAAAGGCAATTAGTTTATTCATGAATCTTCAATGATATTACAAAATAAACTCAGCAGTCAATTACTGCTTGCTGCTCTGTTGTGTCTTCTCACTTCATTCTAGAGCTCCCACTGTGGCTATCCTGCCAAGTCTAAAGTGAATTTTTTCTTTCACTGCACCTCCTGTGAACTTTGTGTAGATGCTAAGTCCTTTCTTTTTTGGAGTAAAGATTCCTGCATCTCCACGGATTCTATGATTTCTTTCCCTTGTGGCAGATCTATATTCTTCTTGTTTCATATTTCAGAGTCTCACAGTTCTTTCAGAAATCTTTGAAAACTGAAGTTATTTTCCTTTTGCTGTCTTGCCATCATCTTACTTGACATTCTTCTGCAGAATCCAGTGAGGTTGCTCTGCCCTTCACATTGCCCTCCTTGGTGTATTAATGGTCTGTTCTTCCCTCCATGTAAACCTTATATGCTCCCCAATTTCTCTTCCTCCTCCACAACATGAAATCTTCCCTCACCTTATTTCAAAATTATTTTCTGATTCCTCTATTACAGAGTAAATATGTATTGAGCAATAATCCTTCCAGGACTGCAAGAAGAAGGTAGATTTGTAAAATCTCCAAATAGAGTAGTTCCAACCTGTATGCTCTGAATAAATTCCAATAATTCCCTCTCTCTCTCTCTCTCTCTCTCTCTCTCTCTCTCTCTCTCTCTTCTCCATTCCCCCTCTCTTTATTTCCCATCATCTTTAGCAGTTCAAACCTCTAATGTATTCTGCTAATATCGTTCATTCTATGCTTGCACATAGGAGATACAAACTAAATAGGAGGCACTTGCTAAAGACCTGACTTGCCTCCTGTTTAACTCATAATGAGAACCAATGATTATTCATTTTGCAAAGCCACATCTGAAGTAAATTTCAAATACACAGCTCAAATATTGGCCAAATTACAGAGTTTACCTCTTGTGCTTTGGACAATCCTGAAATCCTCTCTTCGCTGGATTGATATAGATATTATTTTTACTCAGAAGTCTTCCTGTACCCTCCCACAGGCCTCTATCTGTGGTGCCATCCTGTTTCAGGTGATTCTAGTTTTCACTTCATGGAGAACCATAAACCCCCATAGTTGATTTAACTAGAAATAATCTTTTAAAAATGTGTTTCAGATGGCTCTATTGCTATGCAATGCAAGTTGACCTTGAATTCATAATCTTCCTGTCATCTCATCCACACAAAATCTGTATCTATGGTAACACGAAACACCACACCTGGCTATTTCTTTCCTACTCTATATTTCATCTCTGAGAGCTAAGTTTTGTCAAAACTCAATAGGTATTTTTTTTTCCTTCTTACCTAAGAAATAAGATGCCACAGGACATGATCCAAGGACAGTTTTGGAGTATCATGCACCGTAATACTCTGAATGTATTTTTCATTTAAGTCATTAATAATCATCAGGAGGCATCATTACCATTTCTATTTTGCTGATTAGAAAACTGAGGCACAAATTGCATATATAAATTGAAGAAACTTTGTTTTTGAAGTTCTAAATGTTCTAGAACTCTGCTACGTATGTCTTTTCAAATCCATTATGCAGCTTCTTACATTAGCACAGATATTTACACAGACACATGTTCTAAAAGGCTGCCTGTTTTCTGCTTTCTACTTTACCTCTAACCCTGGCTGGCACTGTCATCTAGATCTCAAAAGGGAAGGAGAGGGAAGGGAAGCCAAGTGGGTGGAAGGGAAAGGGAGCAGAAGGAGAGGGAAGTAGTGGAGGGGAGATGAAAAACAAAATTGTCTGAATAAAATGCCAGTGTTTTGCACAAGTCTGTGTGTTACTTGCATGTATGTATCTATGTTTGTTTGCCTGTGTGAGGGAGTGCATGTACACATGTTCAGAGTGAACATACTTAGTCACTCTCCACCTTAGGTATTGAGACAGTGTCTCTAAATTGAGCCCAGAGTTACTCTAGTTTGGCAGCTTGTTACATACAGAATCCTCTATATCTACAAGCCATAGATTGGAATTATAGCTCTCATGTTTACATGGTATTTGGACCTAGAGCCAAAGATCCAAACTCCAGTCTTCACATTTACGTAGTAAGTGCTTCACTACATCTCTCTAGTCTTCAAATGGCACCCTAGAATGGAAAACGTTGTTCAACAATTCATATTTTGTGCCTAGATTCACTTCTTCATCACTGTTCTCAGAGGCTGGCTGATGTTGCCCAGCTGGTTCTAGATGTGCCCTAAAACCCTCATGTGCCCTGCTTTAGAGAGCAGGCAAGATATATGCCGTAGGGATTATAGTTTGCTGGATTTATGTGTCTTAGTTTATGATAATATGGCATATTTTTTTTCTACTGCAGCATCAAAGAGTCAGAACCCCAGCACCTACCTCCTGGAGATATGAAGTCTTGAGGAAGAGATTTCACTAGAATCCATGTAAAATGCCAGGCTGTGTAGAAAACCCCAATGCTGGAGAGGCAGTGACAGGTGGATACTTGGAGCTCACAGACCAGAAAATCTAACTTGTATCTGTAGGTTCTAGGTTCAGTGAAGAGATTGTCTCAAAAACAAGACTGAGACAAATGTTAACTTCGACTTTTAAACTCTAAGTGTAAACACACACATGCGTGTGCACACACACACACACACACATACACACACACACACACACACACACACACACAACTGCACCTGAGGGAGAAAGCCTTGTGTGAATTAAAAAATAAAACCTTAGGCTTTGAGATAAAGCTATTTAGTGCATTTATTCATATATTCTCCTTTTAAATCCTGATCAATGATACTTGGCTTTCTCCTGTGCTTTGAACAGAAAATTATGTGATATGATGACTTTTGTGACAAGTTGCCTGATGACAAAAGTCATCTTAAACATTTGAATCACACAATGTGTGTTTGTTAAGTCTTATCTCAATGTGTCTATATTTCAGCCTTTGAGTGATGCACCTGCCTCTAATGTAACCAAGGCCTTTGCTGCTTGATCATCTAACAGTTTGTTTGCCCGTTGTCTTCCTCTTTTGTGGTAACCACATGATTGTAGACCTGCTTTTTATTGAACCCTGAGCTGTGCTTCCTGTTGCTAATTCCACATCTGTGCACAGTGACTACATGTGTTTGTGTCTCAGTGCCAAAAGAATGAAGTTATTTTGTAGAATCAGGACTGCCATTTGACTGCTGCTAACAGACATAAAAAGAACATGGATTGTCTGTGACTCCAATTACAGGAAGCACATGTCAAATGGCTCTGGTGGCATGCTTGTCACATCACCAGACCCCAGCAAAGAAGCAGTTCTCCCTTTCCCTCTCCCCTGTCTATCCCACCTAATAAATCACTTTCTACCACCTTTGATCTTCACTCTGCACACATTAATTGTAAATCTCTCTGTATGGATATGAAGCAGTACATAGTCAATTCATAGAGACTTGTTTGAAGATTTGTATTTGGCCATGGCCTTTCAGTGTGAAATTCTGAAGCTATTGTATTAGAAGATGCCTGTGAAAACTTACACCATGGTGAGAAGTAAATATTGTTTCCTGTTCAGTGGAGGAAACAGCAGAACATCAGAGATGCACATTCTCTGGATTCTACTCCAGGCACCAAGCACAGAGAATCACCAACAGGAATTCAGAACCCTCTAACTCCCCACAGTGGCTACCTAGGAGGAAAAAGGGGATTGGTGACACTTATTGTGGGTATGTGGCCTATCAAGGAACATCTGCCACTCTTACAACACAAAATCAGCCTATCTTCTGAAACACAGTGCCTCACAAGCAGGAATGCCCTTCACAACTACAGCCAACTACATGACTTTCCTGCAGAGCCCTGGGGAAAAGACTCAGAACAGCACACAATTGATTCTTCTACCCTCAGGAAGGTGATGAATCTATTCTCTAGAAGAAAAGTGAGCACATTCTAGAAGAACTGAAAATGTGAAGAAATTCTGAAAATAGGCATGAAATAAGAACATGTTAGAAATTGAACTCTGCAGACTGACGAGTCAAGAAACAACCAATGCTCTTTATTTACATTAAATCTGTATCAAAACCCAAAACTTCTTTGAACATATTGTGCCATATTGAGCTAAGTACTCTTTAATGAAAAAGAATCATTTTGAAGAAGAGAAATGTTTTATTATTCAACACTAGCATATGTACTCTCTTGAAAGAAGAAAATTATCAATTGTTTGACAGGACCACCAGATTTTCTTGAGTAAATACAGAATATACTTGGAAACAATGTTAGGATTAATGAAATTTATTGCAAAATTTACATTATAACAGACACATTTATTGTAGAAATTATCTAAAATTACCTGGAGTTGACATAGGAATAACAATCGCTGATACACCTAATTGATTTTTAATACTTGAAGCATACATCTTCATCTCCTAAATTTTATTCACTTACGCTTTCCTTCTTTGTGCATTTTGTAAGTAGTTTATATATGGAAAAACTGATTTTCAAATTAAGATGAGAATTACACATACTTAGCACACAATTGTGTGGCAAAATTCAACCTAAATTATATTCAACATAAGAAGATATGTGCTGAGTTTCATTCCTCTAACTGTTGGGAGGAGCCATCTTAGAGGTCTGGAAGTAAACACCCAAGACCCACAAATCTCCCAATCAAATCTACAGGCCAGCAATGGGAGCTACCTTGTTGTATTCAGTTCTTATTCTGGGATAGGTGGACCAGTATGACTCTCAGTTGAATGGCTACAGGACTCCATGGTATTCAGGATGTCTTTGAATTCTGATATTAAAACAATCTGTTATAATTTTCCTCTTATCAGCATAATAAAGGCAGCTATTCTATGTTTCACTCCTAGCACTCTACAGGATACAGGTACTTCAAAGCCTGTAAACTTGTCTCATCAAATAATTTAGCTTCTTTATTGACTCATTGAGGAATGACATTAAGATACCCATGCAAAGAAAAGCACACAGGGGAGTCCAGGAAAGAGGCACTGGCAACATTATCCAGTGTTTTTTCAAGACAGTTACGGCAGAGTTCCATAAATAAGCATATTTAATAAAATCATCAATACTAAGTGAGCACAATGATTCCAGATAGGATGATTGCTGCTGTCTAAACTGCTGCAAACGTGTGTTTGTTTGACTTGTTCTCCAAAGAAACATTTTCCCAAAGCTTTTTGTTTTTGATTCCTGTATCCTATATGAGTCAAATAACAGTTTTGGAAGATAATGCATGTGACTACATTCACATCAGAATCTTAACCTTACTAAATATCCTCATCATTTTCCATGTATTTTTCTCCCATACAAAATAAGTATCCAGTACCATTGAGCAGGGAGTATTGCATCAATTTGAACATTATTTTTGGCAAAAACACATTTCTAAGTGTTAAGTTTCAAATCCAGGTTATAGCACCAGATAAATGAAAAACAGAAAGCAAGAAAAACAAGAAAAGACATTACTGCTCTTAGGTATGGTGAAGGATAAAGTCTATTATAGATGTGTAGTAGAGCATAAACAGAGGCAGACACATCTGGGAGAGTCCAGAGTGGCCATAAGCCTGAACAATATGAGGCAAGAATGGAAGGGGAGAGAAGAAAGGGAAATCAGGTGTGATTTTCCAGGATGATAAAGACGCAAAAGAAGTGGGTAAGTAAAATATCTGGATTATATAAAGAAGAGGCTATGAGGGAAAGGCAGCCCAGCCCCTGGGCTGGAGAGCTCAGAATAGAGGGCAGGTTATACCAGCCATACCCAGTAAACAGGTAAGGACTGGAGAATGCATGGAGACCTCAGCCTTTTCCTAGCATCTGAGGCTAACTTTTCTGTTGTATGACCAAAGCACCTTATAGTAGAAAGAGTTTGTTTTGACCTAGAGTTTCAGAGGGCTAGAGTTCATGATGGTGGGGGCAGCATGGGAACAGGCAGCAAGCAAGGCAGCAAGAAGCAAGAAGCAAGAAGCAAGAAGCTGGCAGCTTTTATCTTGAATTGCAAGCATAAAGCAAAGCAAGCAGGAAATGGAGAGTCTTTAAAGTCACAGAGGCTGCCACCAGTGGCACACGTCCTCCAGAAGCATCCCATCTCCTAAGTTTCACCCAATCAGTGCCACCAACTGGAGATATGCTCCAAATGTCAGATTTATAGGGTACATTTCTCATTCAAACTTCCACACTACGTCACTGCATGTTGTCCCAATTATATAGGTTATTTTGCCATATCTCTATGCTATGTATATATCATTTTGCCTATCTGGAGAGCTCATTCTATATCTAAGCATACCTGTTATATTATTGTTATGTAACAATATATATAAAGAGGCCAGGCCTACTTTGATAGATAAAATATGCTCTTCAGTCCCATGTCCAGGGATTCAAAACCAAATATTTTGCTCTATCATTTTAGTGAAGCCATTGTCACATTGTCACGGTATCAGTTCTTAGAATGTATTACACATGTGCTAAATATATTTTAGCAATATTAGAAATACAGAGTGTTTTTTCTCATAGACATAAAGATAAGAGTTATAATGGTTTTTAAGTATGTTATCCATGGTTAAGCTAAGGTAATTCTGTTACAGTTTTCAAAGATCAAAGCCTAGGCTCTCAGAACTCTAGTAATATTGCATGAGAAAAAGTTATACTAAGCAAGGATGCATGTTGTTTATTTGAAAGTCACATATTTGATACAGTCTTATTTATTTTGCTTTAGTCACTAACATAGTGATTACATAACAGCCACATTAGTAGCAAAGAAGTAACTTTCTCTCTACCTTTCTCAGTTCTTAGATGGGACAATTTCCACTAACAAATGATTCACAAGAGATAAACAATTATCAGTATATATACTTTATATAAGTACATCTCAGCCTTGGCTGCTGCAGTTGAAATATGTTCCTCCAAAAGCACACGTGGGAAACTTAACTCCCAATGTAGCAATGTCACGACATGTTGCCAATGAGAGATGTTAGAACATGAGTCCTCAGCCCCCACATACCTTCAAACAAGTTTAACACCACCAGCAGACATACACACACACACACACACACACACACACACACACACACACTTAAGTGAATAAATTAATTTTATAAGTGCTTGAGGCTGCAGGTCTACTCTCCTATTTTCATTCACTGTCTTGTCATGTGATTTTATTCCTCAAAATATTAGGATGCAGCAAGAAAAGCCTCTGTTCTCTGATACAGAACCCCTGATGTTAAGTGCTGTTAAGTGTTCCAGCACTATAAGGAACAAATTTCTCTTCATTACAAATTGCCAGTTCCCAAGTATTCTGTTATAACAATTCAAAACAAAGAGTTTGGACTAATATTTAAGTTTAAATATTCTCATCCCCTGAAACAACGAAACAAGAATATCAGAAAGATACAAAAAAACAAAAAACAAACAAACAAAAAAATGGGGTAAAAGGGAACTTGAAAGAATAATACTAACTCAGTGGTGCAGCGGCTTGTAAATCAATCTTAAAAACTCCAGCTAGACACATGGTGCCCAGTCAGGAGGTTGTAAAGGCAAGAGGATTAAGAATTCAAGACCAGTCTTGGCTACCTAAGAAATTCAAAGATAGTATAGGTTACATCAAACTAAGCCTAAAAATTGAAAATGAGAAAAGGAGGAGAGTACTTGACGTTTATTTTAGAACCCTTACAGAGACTTTGCAAAGATTTATGCAGTGTGGAGAAACAATTATGTTTGCATTTAGACAAGATTATGTGGTATACCTTGTGGAGAATAGATTTGATTCCCCCAAATCTCTGGAAACAACATGTGTTTGAAGTAAGCTGCAGGTGATTCTCCATGAGAGGCAGAATACTATCCAGTGACAGTTGTGAAAAGTTGGTCAAAGGTCATAATTTAGTCATTTGTGGATTGACTGGATGGCTCTTAGTTGGTATCATCTCTTTTACCTCTTCAGGGACAATCAGGAAGGGATGCTTGCTACAACATGCTGGAAAGAGATCTAAAGTTAACAAAATGAAGTAGAAGCAATGTAAACAACTATTTTAAGAATGAAACCACCCAAATCCAGACATTATTGTAGATGCTGGGAATTGCTTGCTGATGGAAGCATGATAAGCTGTCTCCCAAGAGCCTCAGGTAGAGCCTGACAAATACAGAGGTGGATGCTCACAGCCAACCATTGGACTGAATGTGGGATCCCAGATTGAAGAGTTGGAGAAGGGACTGAAGGAGCTGAGGGGGTTTGCAGCCCCATGGGGGGAGCAACAGTGTCAACTGGCCAGATCCCCCAGAGCTCCCAGATACTGGACCACCAACCAAGGAATACACATGGAGGGTCCCATGGTGCTGGCCACGTATATGGCAGAGGAGAGGCCCTTGGACCTGAGGGTGTTAGATGCCCCAGTGTAGGGGAATGCTAGGGAGGAAAGACTGGAGTGGGTGATTGGGTAAGTGGGGAGCACCCTCATAGAGGCATGGGGAGGAGGGATAGGATAAGGAGATTTCAAAGGGGAAAATATTTGAAATGTAAATTAAATATCCAAAATAAAAAATAAAAATAATATAAAATAAAAAAATACAAAAAAAAATAGAATGAAATAATCAATCAAGTCATTTTAGCAGAAAGAGTCATCTAGTTCTTGGCTGCAAAGTTCTATTGGTTTTCAGGAAGTGCAAAACACTTAAAAAGAGACATCAATAGAGGTACATTATGTTTCAAGGGAATCTTGAGATTTAGAAGAATACACTGGTAAAATTAAACAGAAGAATCAGAGATTATGACCTGGTAGATAGCAATGATAAAGTGGGATAAGGAATAACATAAATATGTTGGCTCCTTGCTGGCAGGTCCAGGAGAATGGAGAGAACAGTCCAGCCCAGTATGTCCGTGGCTGAGCAGGCCCAAAAGAAACACATGAGTCCAGGAGTCTTATCAAAGCAGGAACTCACTTTATTAAACTAGGCACTTGCTTGTACAGAGAAGACAAGGACGTGGACACTTAGGGATGGGAAGAGATGACACAGGAGGCAGGGAAGGGTGATGGAGGGTAAGGGGTAACTGACAGGGTCAATGGCAAAGCTTCACATCAGAAACAGTGGAGCAGATGCAGGGCCAAACATGTCTTGCTGAATAACCCTGATACAGAAGTGACTGAGACAGATCTCAAAACTTGAGCCAGGCTTAGGCTCTCCCACAAGGCCACAGAAACTTGAGCAAGGCTTGGGTTTGTCCTTAAGGCCCAAACTAGTGCCAAAATGGGGCCCAACATCTCCCCGTTTGGTTTTTGTAATGAGCAGGTTGCATGGCTCCTGTCTTAGGTTGTCCCCCACATGGGGATCTTATCCATCTCTGGATACCATGTGTCACTCTCACTCAAGGAGGGTTGGGATGCTCCATGACCTGTCTTAGGTTGTCTCAGTACATCTGACCCCGTCGTTGGTCAGGTGGATAGCTGAGGAGGGGTGCTCGTAGGCAGAGGGATATGTAGAGCTTGTCTCAGAAGAGACAAGTCTTTAATAATGGACCCCAACTTGGTGAAGCCTCTAGCCTCTGATGAATACATTGAATGAGCTTATTGAGCACACATGGCCTGACAGTCAAGATAAGGAGAAGGAGAAGAAACAGGCCAAGGAGGGGGAGAAATAGGGTAATAGGCCATGAAGTTCAGTTAACAACATGTTGTCCTGGAACTCTCTTCACCTCCTTTACAGTCATAGAGGTGGCTCCCAACTGTTTTTTGAGGATTTCTCCTACTCCTTGAGGGTCACCGAATCCTTCCTCAGACAAGATGAGGAGCAGCATCCATGTCAGCAGTAGGGTCATTTTCTTGATCATCTTGGTCTCCTGAGGGAGAAGCATAGGGGGTTTCTTAGGGCAGGTGGACTCCTTGGAAATGTCATTGTCAGCCTCCCCTTGTTGAGGCATATACTTTATATCTCTTGCTGGTATCCAGAATGGTCTTTTTTCACTTTGTGGAAATATATAGCTGAATCTCCTCCCAATGGTCGGGAGCTGGTCTGGTCCTCTCCAGGCTCCCATCATTTGGTCCTTCCATCTAACTTGTATTGAGCTATAGGAGATGGAGGAGGTCCAATGTCTTTGAAACAGGGACAACTGAGGGTTTTCTTTTGAAAATTTAAAATATTTAAAGTGAATAATGCCTTTTTTTTAGCTGATCATGTGGGGGTAAGGACTCCCCCTTTTGTTTTTGCAGCTGAGACTTTAAAGCTGAATTTTGTCTTTCAATAATTGCTTGTCCTCTGGGGCTATAAGGGACCCCCATAGTGAGGGAGATCTTCCGTGTATGGAAAAACTCTGAAAAAGGTTTGCTTGTAAAACATGGGCCATTATCTGTCTTAATTTGTTCTGGAACTCTAAGAATGTCAAAACATTAAAGCATATGGCTAATAGCATGTTTAGATATTTCCCCAGCATGGGCAAACACCCAGCATTGCATGGGAGAAGGTAACAACAGTGACAAATATATATTTTAGCTTCCCAAATGGGGAATAGTGAGTAACATCAAGCTGCAAAAGATTATTAAGGTGGAGCCCCTGGGGATTACTTCCCGTTGTTTGGAGGTTAGGCACCTGTAAAGATGGCTGGCATGATTTATAGTATGCTCTATCTTTTTAAGGTTTTTAATCAGAACATGTGGGAATTTATGTCTAAGGGTCCTTCATTTGAGGTGGGTCAATGAGTGGAACTGTATGGCCTTGGAGACAGTATGACACTGTAATGTAGAGGCTAGTTAGTCATCCAAGCTATTCCCCTGGGATAAAAATCTGGGGAGATCTTTGTAGCCTTGAAGATGTTGGATATAGATTGGGCTTTTTCTCTGTGTAAGTAAGATGTGGGCTTGTATCATCAAGTGGGTAATAGGATTAGAATCTAGCTTAATATGAGGCTCAGTCAAGATGGGCAGCAAACTTACCACATAAAGGCTATCAGAAAGCAGATTGAAAGGCTCAAGCACAGAATCCAGTGCCATCACTACCTCAAACAGTTCTTTAAACTGTGCAGATCCCTCAACAACATGAATATCTGAATTTATGGGGGGAGGCAGGTCTCCCTGCCTAAAGGGGGAATACACAGGAATGGAGGATTGAGGCACTCACCATCAGTAAAGATGGTGGGAGAATTTGAAGTGGGGCTAGAAAAAAAAATGTTTAAGGGGCCTCCACTCAAGTCTGGAGAAGGTACTCATCCACTTATGTGGTCCAAAATGACAATCAATTTCACCAGGAAAGTCCTCTAAGGCCAGAGCAACCTGACTATTGTTTCTTTGTAACCACAGGAAATCTGTATTTTTAAATGGGGTAATAAGGGCAGAAGGCTCTACCCCAAAGAGCCTAATGGAAAGATCTCTCCCCTTAACAATGTAATTGGCCACCTGCTTAGCAATAGAATAAAATGAGAGGCCCATCCCACCAAAAGATGGGCTCAATGAATGGGTTCACCTTTCTGGCCAAGTAGCATGGTACACAACATTTCTCTGGGGAAAATATATAAAATAAGGGATAGGTTGGGATCATACCGTTTAAAGGTTGCCAAATTAATGGCTTGTTGAATCTTGTTCAACAGCTGGATATGAACAGATGTCAGCACTATAGGGATGGAGAGGTCAGTTGCTTTAAGGAGGTCAAACAATAGTGTTAGATCTTCGGTGGCAATGGAGATCGAAGACCTCATAAATTAATTTCTCCTAAAAGCTTTTATAACTGTGGGAGGGTTCAAGAATCTTGAATTTGAAGTTGAGGCTTAACAGAGAACACAACATCCAAGGAAAACATGGAGCCCAGGATCTTAAATGGTGGCACCCTCTGAACCTTTTCAGGAGCTACCTGAAAATTATTATATTCAAGGATAGAAAGATACTTATCAGTAAGCTCCTGAAGGTCCAAAAAGCTAGGGGCACCCAAAATAATATCATCCATATAAATGTAAAATAAAATACTAGAATCACCTAAAAAGTATGAAAAGATATTAAGCATAAAATATTGACACATGGGAGGGTGGCTATTGGCCATGCCTTGGAGTAGGACCATCCGCTCAAATCTAGAATCAGGCCCGCCAAAATTGAAAGAAGAAATAGAAAAAGCAAACTTCTCACAATCTACAGGGTGTAGGGGAATCGGGAAAAAACAATCTCTAATATCAATGATTGTCAAATAATAGGTGCAGGGGATCACTGGGATTCATGAAAGTCCCCTCGGGGGGTGGGGGTGGGGGTCCGAAGAGAACCATCCTTTTATTATTCCTCAAATCGTGTAGTAGCCTCCAAGACCCATTGGCCTTTTTAATCACATAGATGGGAGAGTTCCAGGGGCAGGTAGAGACCCTTAAATGTGCTAATTTTAATTGTTGTTGGACCAAAAGATGTAATTGAAGTAATTTTGGGAAAGGGTTAGGTCACTGCTAAACCGATATGGGGACTACCGATTTCCAGTGGACCATAAGTACCAGGGGGTGGGGCTAGCAGCGGTCTTTAGAATTGGGGGTAAGACAAAGGACATTGTTGGTGCATCTTCTCAAAATGAGGATCACCGGAGGGCTTCAGACACAGGGACTGAAGAACAGCCAGGAGGTAAGAGCATTCCGGTTTCTATCTGTGGCTGGAGACCTCTGCCTGGGCCACCAGAACACAATAGCCAAACAGCTCTGGTAGAAAGCTAGCCACCCAGGAGGGTGGAAAAACCAACAAGGGGAGGGCTCCAGACACAGGGACTGAGGAACAGCTGGGAGAGCTGACCCTGCCCAACAACTCTCCAAACCCAAATTCTTCTCAGAGCAAAATAGTCTTTAAGAAGTATTGACACCTAGGCTTGCAGGAAAGACAAGCCACAGTCAGAGAGAATAAGATCAGCTAACACCAGAGATAACCAGATGGCAAACAGCAAAGGCCAGAACACAAGGAACAGAAACCAAGACTACTTGGCATCATCAGAACCCAGCTCTCCCACCACATCAAGCCCAAGATACCCCAACACACCAGAAAAGGAAGATTCAGACTTAAAATCACATCACAAGAGGATGATAGAAGATTTTAAGAAGGAAATAAAAAGCTCCCTTAAAGAAATACAAAAGAACACAGGTAAACAACTGGAAGCCCTTAAAGATGGCACACAAAAATCCCTTAAAGAATTACAGGAAAACACAATCAAATGACCAGAATTACAGGAAAACACAATCAAACAAATGAACAAAACCAAAACCATTCAGGAATTGAAAACAGAAATAGAAACAATAAAGAAATCACACAGGGATACAACCTTGGAGTTAGAAAACCTAGGAAAGAAATCAGGAGTCATAAATGCAAGCATCACCAACAGAATACAAGACATGGAAGAGAGAATCTCAGGTTTGAAAGATACATAGAAAACACGGACACAACAGTCAAAGAAAACATAAAATGCAAAAGGCTCCTAACCCAAAACATCCAGGATATCCAGAATACAATGAGAAGACAGAACCTGAGGATAATAGGTATAGAAGAGAGTGAAGATTCCCAACTTAAAGGATCAGTAAATATCTTCAACAAAATAAATTATAGAAGAAAACTTCCCTAACCTAAAGAAAGAGATGAACATGAATAGACAAGAAGCCTACAAAACACCAAGTAAACTGGACCAAAAAAGAAATTCCTCCTGTCACATTATAGTCAAAACACCAAATACACAAAATAAGGAAAGAATATTAAAAGCAGTAAGGGGAAAAGAGCAAGTAACATATAAAGGCAGGCATATCAAAATTACACCAGACTTCTCACCAGAGACTATGAAAACTAGAAGATCCTGGGCAGATCTCATACAGACTCTGAGAGAACAACAAATGCCAGCTCAGGCTGCTATACACAGCAAAACTCTCAATAATCATAGATGGTGAAACCAAAATATTCTATGACAAATCCAAATTTGCACAGTATGTTCCACAAACCCAGCCCTACAAAGAATAATAGATGGAAAATGACAACTCAAGGAGAAAAACTACACCCAAGAAAAAGGAAGAAAGTAATCTTTCAACAAACTCAAAAGAAGATAGCAACACAAACATGTAAACAAAATGGAAAACAACAGGAAGGATCACTATTCTTTAATATCTCTTAACATCAGTGGTCTCAATTCCCCAATAAAAATAAAATAGACTGACAAACTGGATCCATAAACAGGACCCAGCATTTTGCTGAATCCAGGATATGCACCTCCATGTTAAAGACACATAATACCTCAGAGTAAAGGGCTAGAAAACAATTTTCCAGGCAAATTGCCCCAAGAAACAGGCTGGAATAGCCATTCTAATATTGGATAAAATTGACTTTCAACCAAAAGACATCAAAAACGATAAGGAAGGACACTTCATACACATCAAAGGAAAAATCTACCAAGAAGAACTCTCAGTTCTGAACATCTATGACTCAAATGCAAGGGCTCCCACATTCATCTGAGAAACTTTACTAAAGCTCAAAACACACATTGCACCTAATAATAGTGGGAGACTTCAACACCTCACTATCATCAATGGACAGATCTTGGAAACACAAACTAAACTAACAGATGTTATGAACCAAATGGATTTAACAGATATCTATAGAACAGTTCATCCTAAATCAAAAGAATATAACTTCTTCTCATGACCTCATGGTACCTTCACCAAAATTGATCATATAATTGGGCACAAAACAAACCTCAGCAGATATAAAAAGACTGAAGTAATCCCATGCCTCCTATCAGATCACTACGGAATGAGGATGGTCTTCAACGGCAACAAAAACAACAGGAAGTCCACATACACATCTAAACTGAACAACGCTGTACTCAATGATAACTTGGTCAAGGAAGAAATAAAGAAATTAAAGACTTTCTAGAATTTAATGAAAATGAAAGTAAAACATACCCAAACCTATGGGACACAATGAAAGCAGTGGTAAGAGGAAAACTCATAGCTCTGAATGCCTCCAAATAGAAACTGGAGATATCATATACTAGCAGCTTAACAGCAGATCTGAAAGTTCTAGAACAAAAAGAAGCTAATACACCCAAGAAGAGTAGAAAGCAGGAAATAATAAAATTAAGGGCTGACATCAACCAAGTGGAAACTGAAAGAACTATACAAAAAATCAACAAAACCAGGAGCTGGTGCTTTGAGGAAATCAACAAGATAGATAAACCCTTAGCCAGACTAACCAGAAGGCACAGAGACTGTTTGCAAATTAACAAAATTAGAAATGTAAAGGGAGATATAACAATGGAAACTGAGGAAATTAAAAAAAAATCAGATACTACTACAAATTCCTATATGCAAAAAAATTGGAAAATCTGGAGGAAATGAACAGGTTTCTAGACAGATACCAATTACCAAAGTTAAATCAGGATCAGATAGACCATTTAAACAGTCCCATAACCCCTAAAGAAATAGAAGCAGTCATTAAAAGTCTCTCAACCAAAAAAAGCCCAGGACCAGATGGATTCAGTGCAGAATTCTATCAGACCTTCAAAGAAGACTTAATCCCAATACTCTCCAATCTATTCCACAAAATAGAAAGAGAAGGAACACTACCCAATTCATTCTATGAGGCCACAGTTATACTGATACCAAAACCCCACAAAGACCCAACAATAAAAGAAAACTTCAGACCAATTACCCTTATGAATATCGATGCAAAAATACTCAATAAAATTCTTGCAAACTGAATCCAAGAACACATCAAAATGATCATTCACCATGATCAAGTCGGCTTCATTCCAGGGATGCAGGGAAAGTTCAATACCTGGTAATCCATCAATGTAATCTATTACATAAACAAACTGAAAGAAAAACCTACATGGTCATTTCATTAGATATTTAAAAAGCATTTGACAAAGTTCAGCATCCCTTCATGATAAAAGTCTTGGAAAGATCAGAAATTCAAGGAGCATACCTAAGCATAGTAAAAGCAATATACAGTAAACCAGAGGCCAACATCAAACTAAATGGAGAAAAACTCGAAGCAATCGCACTAAAATCAGGAATTAGGGAAGGCTGCTCTTTCTCTCCCTATCTATTCAATATAGTACTTGAAGTTCTAGCTAGAGCAATTAGACAACAAAAGAAGGTCAAAGGGATACAAACTGGAAAGAAAGAAATCAAAATATCGCTATTTGCAGATGATATGATGGTATAATTAAGTGACCGGAAAAACTCCACCAGGCATCTGCTACAGCTGAGAAACACCTTCAGCAAAGTGGCCGGATACAAAATTAACTCAAGCAAATCAGAATACTTCCTATACTCGAAAGAAAAACAGGATGAGAAAGAAATTAGGGAAATGACATCCTTCACAATTGTCACAATTGTATCTTAGTGTGACTCTAACTAAACATGTGAAAGATCTGTATGACTAGAACTTCAAGTCTCTGAAGAAAGAAATCGAAGAAGACCTCAGAAGATGGAAAGATCTCCCATGCTCATGGATTGGCAGGATTATTATAGTTAAAATGGCCATCCTGCCGAAAGCAAACTACAGATTCAATGCAATATTCATCAAAATCCCAACTTAATTCTTCATAGACTTAGAAAGAGCAATTCTCAAATTTATATGGAATAACAAAAAACCGAGGATAGCATAAACCATTCCCAACAATAAAAGGATTTCTGGGGGAATCAGCCTCCCTGACCTCAAGCTGTACTACAGAGCAGTAGTGATAAAAACTACATGGTATTGGTACACTGACAGGAAGGTATGTCACTGAAATAGAATTGAAGACCCAGAAATGAACCCACACACTTATGGTCACTTGATCTTTGTCAAAGGAGCTAAAACCATACAGTGGAAAAAAGATAGCATCTTCAATAAATGGTGCTGTTTCAACTGGAGGTCTGCA
Source organism: Rhynchomys soricoides (assembly GCA_019843965.1). NCBI lineage: Eukaryota > Metazoa > Chordata > Mammalia > Rodentia > Muridae > Rhynchomys > Rhynchomys soricoides. The sequence continues at coordinate 985,575 of JADRCH010000030.1, forward strand.
TGTAGAAGATTGGGAATTGATCCATTCCTATCTCCCTGTACAAAGCTCAAGTCCAAGTGGATCAAGGGCCTCCACATAAAACCAGATATACTAAATCTAATAGAAGAGAAAGTGGGGGAAAGTCTTGAACACATGGACACAGGGGAAAAGTTCCTGAACAGAACTCCAATGGCATGTGCTCTAAGATCAAGAATCAACAAGTGGGACCTCATAAAATTACAAAGCTTCTGTAAGGCAAAGGACACTCTAAATAGGACAAAATGGCAACCTAAAGATTGGGAAAAGATCTTTACCAATCCTACATCTGATAGAGGGCTAATATCCAATATATACAAAGAACTCAAGAAGCTAAACACCAGAGATCCAAATAACCCTATCAAAAAATGGGGAAGAGAGCTAAACAGAGAATTCTCAACAGAGGAAACTCAAATGGCTGAGAATCACCTAAAGAAATGTGCAATATCATTAGTCATCAGGGAAATGCAAATCAGAACAACCCTGAGATGTCACCTCACACCAGTCAGAATGGCTAAGATCAAAAACTCAGGTGACAGCAGATGTTGTCAAGGATGTGGAGAAAGAGGAACACTCCTCCATTGCATGTGGAAATGCAAGCTGATACAACCTCTCTGGAAATCAGTTTGGCAAACCTTCAGAAAAATGAACATAATACTACCTGAGGACCCAGCTATTCCACTCCTGGGCATATACCCAGAAGATGCTCCAACATGTAATAAAGACACATGTTCCACTATGTTCATAGCAGCCATATTTATAATAGCCAGAAGTTGGAAACAACCCAGATGTCCTTCAGCAGAGGAATGGATACAGAAAGTGTGGTATATTTACACAATGGAATACTACTTAGCAGTTAAAAACAATGACTTCATGAAATTTGGCAAATGATGGAACTTGAAAATATCATCCTGAGTGAGGTAAAGCAGTAACAAAAGAATGAGCACAGTATGTACTCACTGATAAGTGGTTATTAGCCCAAAAGTTCAGAATACCCAAGAGTCACTTCACAGCAACTGTAGGGCTGAGTATGAGGTCCCAGATGGAGGGCTTGCAGAAGGGACTGAAGGAGTTGAGGGACTTTGCAGCACCAGAAAGGGAGCAACAGTGGCAACTGTCCTGACCCCTCGATACTCCTGGAGACTGAATCACCAACCAAAGAATACACATGGAGGGACCCATGGTGCTGGCCACATATGTGGCAGAGTAGGGCCTTGTTAGACATGAGGGGGAGCAAAGGCCCTTGGGCCTAAGGGTATTAGATCCCCCAGTATAGGAGAATGCCAAGGAGGGAAGAGGAGAGTGTGTGGGTGGGTGGGTGGGAGAATACCCCCATAGTGGCAGTGGAGGAGGGGAGGGAATGGGGAGGTTCCAAAGTGGAGATCTGGAAATGAGGAAGCATTTGAAATGTAAATGTCCCCACATACCCAGTAAGGGCGGGCTGGAAATGAGTTGCCAAGAGTGGGGAACTTCCTCCTTTCTAATTACAGTTCAATCTGTGAATGTGTCAATGAGGAACCAGAAAGTTTTTCTGCCTATGTCAAGGGTCATCTTAGGGTGGAGCCTAGGAACAAAAGGCACAGTCCAGTTAGCACTAGCTGGAGACTTCCCTTTATTTAATGGGCTGCGGTCGCTGGGGGAGTTTAAAGGCTGACCATTTAGGTTTTATACTCAAACCCTGGGTTCTTACAATCCTAATAACATTGAATGAAATGATCTTATACTAAGAACAGATATGGATTGCTTATCTGAAAGTACATTTAAATTTGTATCATCAGTTTGTTGCTGTTACTTTTTATTCCCTTTTGCTAAGCCTAACAATACTGTTTCAAGGAAAGAGAGATTTCTTGAACTGGCTTAAGCTTAAACCCTGGGTATTGTAAAATAGGCCTCTTTAAGCATAGGATAAAAAGGTAGTTTTTTGTTTTTTGTTTTTGTTCTTTTGCTTGTTTGTTTTTTTACCTAGCACCCACATGAGTGAAAAATGATTTGGTCCCACCAGGTACAAGTGTCAGAATCTCATCATTCTGGTGTCAGTGATGCACAGGTTTGCAATTAGAAGGGAGAATGGAATATTGGAGATTGTGTGTATGATTCTAAAGTTATTCTGACTACTTCTAAATCTGACTTTCATTGGACAGATAAAAGGGATGAGTGGAGAATGACTAACAGTTTGAACAAAAATGAGCAAGGTACATGTGACAAAGTCAAATATCCTTCATATATATTTCTAGTGTAGTCCAAAACAGGAAGATAAGGAATAAGTGATCATTACAGTCATATATGTAACTACTATCATAAGGCTATGTGTACTCAGCCTCTAATATTGGTTCTAGATTTTTCTTGTCTGGTCCTCATGTTCCCTCTCTTACCTTCCTGAGGCTTATCAGGTCCTCAGGTTGTACTGGATGCTAGACTCTTCCCTCTTCAACAAGCTATTTCTTTATGCCCCTGAAGTAATACTCCTTCATCTTTCATTTTTTGAAATTCAGTATCACCTGACATGAACTTTGCTATTGAGGATTAGATGCAATGATAAAGAAGAAGCTATTATATTAAAATGTGGCACTCTCCCAATTGCCACTTAGAAAAAGTAACCTGAAACCTATTAACTATGAAGGAGGTTCCTGTTTGTGCCAAAGAACAAAGAATGAGCGTGTCCATTATATAAATTATCATTTTTAAGTATTCTAAATTTGGGAGACTAATGACTAACAGATTAGTTCACTGGTTCTTATCATAATAAAGATTCCAGCTACTCATTACATTTAACAGGTTTTATCTTTCAGAATCCTCTGCATTATGAATTAATGAATTCATTATGAACATGAATGAGTGAACTTGCTTAATTCAGATGAATAAAATATATAAAGAGTTAAAGCAGACCCAGTTACAAAATAATATGGAGAATTTCAAGAGAAGTATGCATAGTGCCTCAGCACTCATCACATAGCCAGATACCAAAACTGTCTTGCATGAAATAGCAAGCAGGGAGAAGAATGGACCTAATGCCATGTTCCTCTGGCTTCTAAGAGGAGTTTCCATAATCACAGAGCCAGATGATAATTCCACCAGGATTCATAGAAAAGAATAGAACTAAAGCAATGTTCCTTAACCTTTGTAGTATTAGGACCCAGAAATTTATTGAGACTCTTCCAAGTTTTTGCTCACATATTAGGGGGTTTGGACCACATTTTAGACCCACTAAGTCACTGAAAGATAAAAATTTTCCTGTGAGTATTGACTGAAGAAAAAAAAAGCAGTATAAAAAAATAATCCTGACAAAAATTTTCTCACTCAATCTATGACTGTGATCCCACACCCTGATGTATAAGTCACTTTTATTTCCTCAGATAATGTAATGAGATGAGAGCCAAATCCAGAGAGCCATATGCATTCGTTAGTTCTTTAGTTCTTGAGATTTGTGCAAACCCAGAGCACTTCAATCTCTGTTCAAACTATGCCTAAGCCTACACCTGAAAGCTTCTCACCTTTATACAATCTAAACCTCCAAGGTGACTGATTCAATCTGGTTTTTCTTGGTCTCTGACTGAATTGCCCTGTCTCATGTTAATTAGGCAATATGTTCTAATCTTCTGGATTCTTCTCATTCTCTACCTATTTCTGTCCTCATCTTTACCTAGCATGTTTCTCTGTAACTTGACTCTGTCAAACTACCCCAGTAATACTGCCATATGCACACAACCACCCACCACCACCCCACCACACACTTTTTTGTTCTCTCTCACTGGTCTTAGGTAAACTCTATTCCTTTGCTATGTTACTGTGAGTTGTGTGTATCCTATCTCTGACTCATTCTGTCAAATCTTTCTCTGATTCATCACGTTGCCCCTCAATTAAACATCATTTTCAAACATGGATCTATCCTTCTGCAAACTAACCTTACCTTTATCATTAAGAATGAAAGGTGTGTACAAAGGACATGTCTGTATTCCAGACAGATGACACTGTAATCTGGAATGTGTCTGCATCCTAACTAGATAATATCTACAAATGTAAGTCCTTGTGAGAGGAGCCATGTTGCTAAACTAAAACTTCTCTATACCCTGGTTTTTCTACAATCTTCAAACTCACCCTTTGTTTGCTTGGTCAGTTTTTGTGACTTCTACAAACTCTTCATATCAATGATTTTGACTGTTCATGCTGCTCAAGATGTTGCTTTGAATCTGAATGCCCAGCTTAGACATGCTCAGTGACACTCTCTAAAAGCTCTAGAACCCAACTCAAGTCAAAAAGCCCAACTCCCATACCTTACACCAGCCTAGAAATTGAAATATGTTTATCACAAAGAGGACCTTTGAACCTTGGAGAGATGACCAGTGAGGCACTCCTCCCTAAAATTAATAAAACAAAACAATTCTGCTTTTGCACATACCTAACTGTGTATTCAGGGCATTTCTATTTGAAAGAAATATGCCATGTGCTGCAAAGCACGTGCCTTTTTTGTTCTAAATAAAAGATAGCTTGTGACAGACTGAATAGCCAATTTCTAGTTAACCCAGATCATCTTTCTTGTGATTACACATGAACAATGAACTGGTGACTAACAGTGCTTTGTAATTCTGAGTATAGCATCTTACCTTGATCTTGGAGGCCTGAGGCTGATTTGGAATCTCAAAGGTTTCAATGCAATGACCTGACACGAGAAACATATGATAAAACTATTGCTGTGGAGGCTAATTTTAATTAGCTTGCAAGTATTAAGAATGGAGATGTTGTGCTTAATCAGAAGTATATCTGCTCTGTGGGATTACTGTCATAATTTTAGCTAATCATAATAGGCAGTTATTATATTTAAGATTCAAATTTTCTTAATTTCTATTGTTAAATAAAACCATAATGAAGTCTTTGAAAATAGAGTAGACACATGTAATGAGAGTTTCCAACAGTATTTCTGAAAGAGGGGCCAAAAAGCATTTGATTTTGCCTCTACATTTAAAAATAGCAAAACAACAAGAATTGCCACAAAACAATTTTGTCTCATTTACTTTCTTGAAGAATTTCTAAAACAGAAAGGAAAATGCAAATGTGGTTGCTGAGTAGCTTGGGAGCACCTGAAACTTCCTAAGAATATAGTCTTAATTACAGATTCAGCACAACTATCATTACACCGGGAACAATAATACAGAAATGGGTAAGTCATGATTAATGTCAATTATCAACTTGACTAGATTAAAAAGTACTCAAGTCATTAAAATATACCTCTGGTTTGTCAAGAATTATCTTTCTAAAGATAATTAGATCATGATGACTCTTAAACAATGAATGTCAAGGGTAGTATAATAGGAAACTTATAGCACAACACTACTACTAGCAGTCTAGGGACTTCTCTTCCTCCTTTAGGGACCCGATCAGATAAGGTCAGATCTTTACCTTTTCTCCAAAATGGAATTTCACGATGAGCTAATATGACATATGCATTGAAGTTAACAGAAAGGGAGTTGCTCAGAGGAAGAAGACATACCCAACATCATATGTCAAAATACAGTTGGATTTTTTTTTATAAAAATGTGTATGGAATACAAAATCTGTTCAAGTCACAGGCCAAATGGTTGCTAAGGAATTTAAATGAGATCATAGGAGATGTCCTGGGGTATATTAGATGAGATTTCTGCTGAAAAACTAAAACCTTAGGCCACAAGGGAAACTAAAATAAATATAGGGGCTAGAAACATGGCTTGGTAATTAATAAATCTGGTGTTCATCCAAAGGATCTAGTTTGATTCCCAGCACCCACATGGTGTATCAAAACATTCTGCAACTCCAGTCTCAGGACATCCAATGTTCTCTTCTAGTCCTCTTGAGTACAAGGCATGCATATGATATACAGACAAAAATACCAAGACACATAAAACAAAACTAAAAAAGTAAAAAATAACATATATTTTTACTATAAGTGGAGGTTTTATGTTGTTTGTAAGATTCCCTGAAAATATCCAGAAGATTCACAAAGCCGTGCTTAAAAGTTGTATACACTTATTCCTTAAGCAAATTGCACTGGTATTTTAACATCCTGGTTTGAAAATAACTTTACAAAAAAGGAATATTGTGTCTATATCTGCCACCTTCACATAAAATATTCAGTGCACTGCCATTGTTTCTTTTTCACTTTTGAGAGTAATGGAATCTACTTTTTCCTAACATCCCCATAATTTACCTTTTGATCCTACCGCAATAAGGAGGTTAATAACTTGCTGATCTTGTAATATGAAGGCATTGGGGAAAATCAATAAAATGATTCCCACTGATAATTTGCTATACTCATAGAAACCTGCCTTATCTATTCATCATCAGAATGGCTTCATCTGCCAGCATATGGGACCAGAAGTAGAGACCCACATCCCAACATTATATGGAAAACGAATCTAAATAGGAGGTCTCTGTCAAATCCCTACCCTCAGAGCTCAGTGCGTGTTGCAGGAGATGAGGTGGAAATATTGTAAGATTCAGAGTGGATAGAGAACACCAGAAAAAAAGGGACCTCTGAATCAATGAGACAATGTGCATATGAGATCACAGAGACTGTGCAGCAAGCACAGGGTCTGTACAGCTCTACACCATGTATTGTGCATATGTATTATAGATATTAGCTTAGTATTTTTAAGGGGCTCCTAGCTATGAGAAATAGTGTGTTTCTGACTCTATTATCTGCTCTTGATACTTTGCTCCTTTTGGCTTGCCATGTGGAACTTCAATTATATTATATTTTGTTATCTTTTTGTTATTTCTTAGAAGCCTGTTATTTTCTAATGACAGAGTAAAAGGGAATAGACCTAGAAAGAAGGGTGGTTGGAAAAGTTGAGGGAGGGGAAACTATGATCACAATATATTGTAAGAGAAAAGAAGCTTTCTTAAAGCCTATGTTTAGATTTATCACAGCCCCATCCCTAAGTACCAGTTTTCTGTATTAAGTACTTTTGTTATATAACAAAATAACTGTCAGGAACTGGTGTTCGGTTTTCTTCTTTTCATTCAGACTAAAAACACAGCAATAGAAGCAATGCAGCTCTTCTTCCCTCAATTAGTCCAACCTAGAAACTTACTCAAAGATATGTCTCCTAGGTGATTCTAAATTCTGATGCCTTGAGCCAGCAGCAGGAGGACTCCAGACACAGGGACTGAGGAACAGCCAGGAGGTAGGAGTCCTTCAGTTTCCACCTGTGGCAGGAGACCTCTGCCTGGGCCAACAGGACTCCATAATCAAACAGTGCAAGGAGAAAGCAAACCGCCCACTTGTGTGGAAAACCCAGCAGGAGGAAGGCTCCAGATGCACACCGAAGGAACAGCCTAGAGTGAGAACTGGTCTCTAAGGAGTATTGATATCTGGGCTTGCAAGAAAGACAAGCCACAATCAGACAGAGAAAGATCAACTAACACCAGAGATGACCAGATGGTGAAAGGCAAGGGCAAGAAGACAAGGAACAAAAATCAAGACTACTTGACTTCATCAGAACCCAGCTCTCCCAACACAGCCAGCCCTGGATACCCTAACACACCAGAAAAGGAAGACTCAGACTTAAAATCACATATAAAGTGGATGATAGAAGATTTTAAGAAGGAAATAAAAAGCTCCCTTAAAGAAATACAAAAGAACACAGGTAAACAATAGGAAACCCTTAAAGAGGACACACAAAAATCCCTTAAACAATTACAGGAAAACACAATCAAATGGGCAGAATTACAGGAAAATATAATCAAACAAATGAATAAGACCATTCAGGAATTAAAAACAGAAATAAAAACAATAAAGAAATCACAAAGGAAGACAACCTTGGAGTTAGAGAACATAGGAAAGAAATCAGAAGTCATAGATGCAAGCATCACCAACAGAATACAAGAGATGGAAGAGAGAATCTCAGGTACGGAAGATACCATAGAAAACATGGACACAACAGTCAAAGAAAACACAAAATCCAAAAAACTCCTAACCCAAAACATCCAAGATATCCAGGATGCAATGAGAAGACAGAACCTGAGGATAATAGGAATAGAAGAAAATGAGGATTCCCAACTTAAAGGACCAGTAAAAATCTTCCAAAAAATTATAGAAGAAAATGTCCCTAACCTAAAGAAAGAGATGAACATAAATATACAAGAAACCTACAAAACTCCAAATAGACTGGACAAGAAAAGATATTCCTCCCGTCACATTATAGTCAAAACACCAAATACACAAAATAAGGAAAGAATATTAAAAACAGTAAGGGAAAAAGGGCAAGTAACATATAAAGGCAGACCTATCAGAATTACCCCAGACTTCTCACCGGAGACTATAAAAGTTAGAAGATCCTGGACAGATCTCATACAGACTCTAAGAGAACAACACATGACAGCCCAGGCTACTATACCCAGCAAAACTCTCAAAAATCATAGATGGTGAAAACAAAATATTGTATGACAAATCCAAATTTGCACAGTATGTTTCCACAAACCCAGCCCTACAAAGAATAATACATGGAAAACGCCAACTCAAGGAGAGAGACTACACCCAAGAAAAAGAAAGAAAGTAATCTTTCAACAAACTCAAAATAGCCTCACAAACATATAAACAACATCAAAAATAACAGGTAACAGCAATCACTATTCTTTAATATCTCTTACTATCAATGATCTCAATTCCCAAATAAAAAGACATAGACTAACAGACTGGATCCATAAGCAGGACGCAGCATTTTGCTGCATCCAGGAAATGCACCTCCGTGTTAAAGACAAAAAATACCTCAGAGTAAAAAGCTGGAAAACAATTTTCCAGGCAAATGTCCTCAAGAAACAGGCTGGAGTAGCCATTCTAATATCACATAAAATTGACTTTCAACCAAAAGTCATCAAAAAAGATAAGGAAGGACACTTAATACTCATCAAAGGAAAAATCTACCAAGAACTCTCAATTCTGAACATCTATACCCCAAATGCAAGAGCTCCCATATTCATAAAAGAAACTCTACTAATGATCAAAGCACACATTGCACCTTACACAATAATATTGGGAGACTTCAATACCCCACTATCAACAATGGACAGATCTTGGAAACATAAACTAAACAGAGACACAATGGAACTAACAGATGCTATGAACCAAATGGGTTTAACAGATATCTATAGAACATTTCATCCTACATCAAAAGAATATATCTTCTTCTCAGCACCTCATAGTACCTTCTCCAAAATTGATCATATAATTGGTCATATATCATAATTCAATAGATATAAGATGATTGAAATAATCCCATGCCTCCTATCAGATCACTAAGGATTAAGGCTGGTCTTCAATGGCAACAACAACAACAGAAAACCCACAAACACATGGAAGCTGAACACTTGATAACTTGGTCAAGGAAGAAATAAAGAAAGAAATTAAAGACTTTCTAGAAATTAATAAAAATGAAAGTACAATATACCCAAAATTATGGGACAGAATGAAAGCAGTGTTAAGAGGAAAACTCATAGCTCTGAATGCCTCCAAAAAGAAACTGGAGAGAGCATATACTAGCAGCTTAACAGCACCCCGGAAAGTTCTAGAACAAAAAGAAGCTAATACACTCAAGAGGAGTAGAAGGCAGGAAATAATCAAATTAAGGGCTGAAATCAACCAAGTGGAAACTGAAAGAACTATACAAAGAATCAACAAAACCAGGAGTTGGTTCTTTGAGAAAATCAACAAGATAGATAAACCCTTAGCCAGACTAACCAGAGAGCACAGAGACAGTAACCAAATTAACAAAATTAGAAATGAAAAGGGAGATATAACAACAGATTCAAATGAAATTAAAAAAAATTATCAGATCCTACTACCAAAGTGTATATGCAACAAAATTGGAAAATCTGGAGGAAATGGATAAGTTTCTAGAGAGATACCAATTACCAAAGTTAAATCAGGATCAGATAAATGACCTAAACAGTCCCATAAGCCCTAAAGAAACAGAAACAGTCATCAAAAGTCTCCCAACCAAAAAAAGCCCAGGACCAGATGGGTTCAGTGCAGAATTCTATCAGACCTTGAAAGAAGACCTAATACCAGTTCTCTTCAATCTATTCCACAAAATAGAAACAGAAGGAACATTACCCAATTCATTCTATGAGGCCACAGTTACACTAATACCCAAACCCCACAAAGATCCAAAAATGAAAGAAAACTTCAGACCAATTTCCCTTATGAATATCAATGCAAAAATACTCAATAAAATTCTTGCATACTGAATCCAAGAACTGAATCAAAGCGATCATTCACCATGATGAAGTAGGCTTCATACCAGGGATGCAGGGATGGTTCAATAATCCATCAATGTAATCCACTACATAAACAAACTCAAAGAAAAAAACCCACATGGTCATTTTGTTAGATGCTGAAAAATCATTTGACAAAATTCAACATCACTTCATGATAAAAGTCTTGGAAAGATCAGGAATTCAGGGAGCGTACCTAAACATAGTAAAAGCAATTTACACTAAACCAGTGGCCAACATCAAACTAAATGGAGAGAAACTTGAAGCAATCCCACTAAAATCAGGGACTAGGCAAGGCTGTCCTCTCTCTCCCTATCTATTCAATATAGTACTTGAAGTTCTAGCTAAAGCAATCAGACAACAAAAAGAGATCAAAGGGACACAACTTGGAAAGGAAGGATTCAAAATATCACTATTTGCAGATGATATGATGGTATACTTAAGTGACCCAAAAATCTCCACCAGAGATCTGCTACAGCTGAGTAACACTTTCAGCAAAGTGGCCGGATACAAAATTAACTCAAGCAAATCAGTAGCCTTCCTATACTTGAAGGATAAACAGGATCAGAAAGAAATTAGAGAAATGACACCCTTCACAATTGTCACAAACAATATAAAATATCTTGGTGTGACTCTTGACTAAACAAGTGAAAGATCTGTATGTCAAGAACTTCACTTCTCTGAAGAAAGAAATCAAAGAAGACCTCACAAGACAGAAAGATCTCCCATGCTCATGGATTGGCAGGATTAATACAGTTGAAATGGCCATCCTGCTAGAAGCAATCTACAGATTCAATGCAATGCCCATCAAAATCCCAACTCAGTTCTTCACAGACTTAGAAAGAGCAATTATCAAATTCATATGGAATAACAAAAAACCCAGGATAGCAAAAACCATTCTCAGCAATAAAAGGACTTCTGGGGTAATCAGCCTCCCTGATATCCAGCTGTACTACAGAGCAGTAGTGATAAAAACTGCATGGTACTGGTACAGTGACAGGAATGTAGATCACTGGAATAGAACTGAAGACCCAGAAATGAACCCACACACTTATGGTCACTTGATCTTTGACAAAGGAGATAAAACCATCCAGTGGAAAAACGACAGCCTCCACAACAAATGGTGCTGGTTCAATTGGTGGTCTACATGTAGAAGATTGCGAATTTATCCATTCTTATCTCCACGTACAAAGCTCAAGTCCAAGTGGATCAAGGACCTCCACCTAAAACCAGATAAACTGAATCTAAGAGAAAAGAAATTGGGGGAAAGTCTGGAACACATGGGAAAAGGGGAAAAGTTCCTGAACAGAACTCCAATGGCTTGTGCTCTAAGATCAAGAATCAACAAATGGGACCTCATAAAATTACAAAGCTTCTGTGAGGCAAAGTATACTGTAAATAGGACAAAATGTCCACCTACAGATTGGGAAAATATCTTTACCAATCCTACATCTGACAGAGGGCTAATATCCAATGTATACAAAGAATTCAAGAAGCTAGATTCCAGAGATCCAAATAACCCTATCAAAAAATGGGGAAGAGAGCTAAACAGACAATTCTCAACTGAGGAAACTCGAATGGCTGAGAAGCAGCTAAAGAAATGTTCAACATCCTTAGTCATCAGGGAAATACAAATCAAAACAACCCTGAGATTTCACCTCACACCAGTAAGAATGGCTAAGATCAACAACTCAGGTGACAGCAAATGTTGTTGAGGATGTGGAGAAAGAGGAACAGTCCTCCATTGCTGGTGAAAATGCAAGCTGATTAAAACTTCTCTAGAAATCAGTTTGGCTGATTCTCAGAAAAATGAACATAATACTACCTTAGGACCAAGCTATACCACTTTTGGGCATATACCCAGAAGATGCTCTAACATGTAATACAGACACATATTCCACTATGTTTATAGCAGCCGTATTTATATTCGGCAGAAGCTGGAAACAACCCAGATGTCCCTCCACAAAGGAATGGATACAGAAAAGAAGGTACATTTACACAATGGAATCCTACTCAGCTATTAAGAACAATGACTTCATGAAATTCGCAGGCAAATGGATGGAACTTGAAAATATCATCCTGAGAGGTAACTCAGTCACAAAAGAATGAACATGGTATATACTCACTGATAAGTGGTTATTATCCCAAAAGTTTGAAATAGCTATGAGTCACTTTACAGCAACTGTAGGGCTGAATGTCAGGTCCCAGAAAGAGTAGTTGGAGAAGGGACTGTAGGAACCGAGGGAATTTGAAGCCCCATGGAGGGAGCAACAGTTGCAACTGGCCTGACCCCTCATGCTTCTGGAGACTGGATCACCAAGTAATGAATACACATGGAGGGACGCATGGTGCTGGCCACATATGTCTTGTTAGACATCAGGTTGAGCAAAGGCCCTAGGGCCTGAGGGTGTTAGATCCTCCAGTACAGGAGAATGCCAAGGAGGGAAGAGGAGAGTGGGTGGGTGGGTGGTTGAGGGAATACCCCCATAGTGGCAAGGGGTGGTGGGAAGGAATAGGGAGGTTCCAAAGGGGAGATCTGGAAAGGAAGAAACATTTGCAATGTCAATAAAATATGAAAAAAATAAATAAATAAGGAAAGAAGTATTGAGAAATGCAAATTAGTAGTCAGTCACCTATTTAAAAAAAAAAAACTGTAGTCATGTTCAGTACAGTTAATTACATAAATAAGCTTTATTTAGCCTCCTGTATATGTTCTCAAAGTTAAGCAGAAAGTAAATATCTAGAAACAAAGTTTGTCTATTCAGATACACTTTAGAAAGATGGTCTTCAAATACTCCATAGAGCTGAAGGATCTAACATTTAATATATTTTAATAATTAAAGGCTTTTCAGACAGACAGACAGACACATGAGCTTTGGTCAGCACTCCCATTCACCTTCAAAGCAGAAAATATGCACTCAACAACTTTCAAATGCAGTTTGCTTGAATTGTGGAAAAAAGGCAAAATGAACTATTTGTAGGAAACTGTGTTGTGTTATTAGAAATATAAACATGCAGTTGCCCAACAGCACAGTGGAGGAGGGTGGGGTCTGCATATTTACTCTGTGTCTTCAGCAAAAGGGACAGGCAGAAAAGCTCTCCATGGTACAAAGCACAGATCCAGCATGATCAACTTAGCTTGGCCCTTCACACGGAGCTGTAGTGACAGCTGCCAAAAAGTCAAGATCTTTGTTGGGAACTTTATCACAAGAGGTAACACTTAAAATAGGGACACACGGCTGCTACAGCACAGATGCTGAGCCATTAGGACAGATGTCAGTCATGAGCCACCGATGGATACAAACCAGGCCCTTGAGCAGCTTAGGAACCCTGTGATCTATGAAATCTACATGATCTTATGTGTCCCCTTCCCTCTGAGAGCCTGTTCTCACATTCCCAGCTCTGATGAAGCAATTGGACACTCCAACTCTGCTGTGTTACCAGCCCAGTATCCCCTACTCCATTTTCTTGAGGGTCCTTTGCTGATGCCCAACACATCAGTGTATTGAATTCCATATGCTGAGAACCACTGATGGTTTTCTCTAACAAAACTTAGCTTTTATAGGTTTAAGAAACTCACTACACATTCTAAAAATGCTGAAGACTCACTCACGTGAAAGACTTGAGATCAATGAACACACAGAACCAGCTGTCACTTGAAGAATCTGATGGGTAACAGCACAGGTGTAGCATAGATGAGTTGAATCTCCAGCCACGAATCCAGAGGGAAAGTGTGGCAATAGCATGTATGTGGACAGTTTCCAAAAATCACATAAAAAGGGGGCACCTGGAATTGAACCAGGGACCTCTTGATCTGCAGTCAAATGCTCTACCCCTGAGCTATACCCCCACTGGTAACAGTGTACACAGTTAATAATTTGCATCTAAGTGGTGATAAATTATGACTGACTATAAAGTTAAATTAGAGATCCTGAAAGACCTATAAAGCAGAAGCTACCAGACCTGACTGGTGAGATGTTTTCCTCAGCTCTGCAGATTTTCAGACCCATCCTTGAATAGTATCCTCAGCCAAGGAAATGGAGAAGAACAGCCTTCAGATGCTGAGATTGCTTCACACTGTTTTCCTAGATAAATTTCGAGCTGACCAACTACCTTCCACCTGGGCCCCCAGAGACCCCTCTCTTCCTTCACTGAAGGCAGACAAGCTGTCATTCAGAGCTCTCATAGGGACCTGGCTGACATTGTCAGTTGCAACACTGTAGGATCCCTCTCTTCCTAGGACAGCAGCTCAGTCAGTCTTTAGCCTCTGATGGTGAAGCAAGTAAGCAGTGGGCTCTGGAAGGGGGAGAGAAGCTCAAAGGGGAAATGTCCACCCTACACAGACAGTCTGGTTATGTGACTTTTCTCCTCAGTTCTGATCACAGGTTCACCAGATAGCCATGGATTGAGAAAGGTTTATGGTCAGGCTTTCCTCTCTAGTCCCTGACACTGGACATCTCTATAACTGCTGTGCCTATAAAGTCCTTAAATTCTCCTTCATAGTCCTTGTCTTCTATTTGGAAAGCAACAGAACCAGAGAAACTAGGTATATGCAAGAACATGGAAGACAGATAATAAGAATGGGAGGGACAGTCAACATGGAGGAAGAGATGGGAGACAGCCATCTATCCCCATGACAGGCTGGTCTGTAGCTCCCAGCTCTGGTGAGGCCCGTGACTGGAATAAGTGGAAGAAACAGGAAAAAATAAATGAAAAATAATCACAGAAAATGGTCTCATCAAATGAGTATAACAAAATTCACAAAGTACCATATTGCGTATACTTTAAGACCACACCCTGTCTGTGTCTGACTGCTAGTGCTATTGGTGTTTGTTAACTTCCCACCTCACCAGAACTTCCACCTATTTTCAACTTCAGCTGTTGCTTATACTAAGTTATTTGAATTCTAAAGCCATTTAGTTTAGTCACTGCATTCCTGAAGGAATTCTAGTAGCTTCCACTGTTCTTCATAATTTGCCCATATGAAAAACCTCCATCAAAGCTTCAATGAATTATGATACACCATGGAAACTAGAAAAAGGACATTACTTGATAGATACTGAAAAAGAAGCTTCATTGGGTAACAAAGAAAATGAAACTTGAAAAATGAAACATTTACCAAATTTCAGATATCTGGAGACAGTGCTCAAATGATTTTCTTTCTCTTACAACTATGTAAGACAGAGAAAATAACCATGAGGAAACCCAGAAGAGTTTTTGAACTCCAACTTTACTTAGGCAGACTTGGAAGTCACAAATAAAAGGTTATGAAGCATTTATTTAATCCCAGCTATCAGGAGGCAGAAACAGACAGAGAGGGAGTTTCTGGACAGCCAAAGCTACACATAGAAACACTGTCTTGAAAATTAAAACAAAACAAACAACAACACACCAAACTAGGTTTTGTTGGGTAGGCCTTTAACTCTAGCTATTTTGGAAGCATAGAGAGGAAGATCAAAAGTTCAAGACCAGTCTGGCCAATATAATGAAACTCAACATCAATATAAAAAATAGCATGGAGTTACAAATCAGTGGTACAACATTTGGATAGCATATATTAATACCTGGAGTTGAACATCCAAAACCAATTAAATACAAATACATATATGTTTTATATATATATAATGAATGAAAGAGGTGTAGAAATTTAGAAGCTAAAGAGGGAGGTAGGAGGCATGAAGCAAGAAGAAAAGAGGAAAGGAGTGAAAATCACAAGTATTGTAAAAAAAAAATCACAAAATTGTCTTCGTTCTTAAGATACAACACCATAACAATACAATATATAAGGTAAAGTACTTAATTGTTAATATAGCTTCAGAGAATTACCATAACAGCAAACAATGGACATGCTGGCTGGAATATCTGAGGGCGCACATCTTGATCCAAATGTAGGAGACAGAAGTAGCACATGAGAATGGCACACATTCATTGAACCCTCAAAGTCTGTTTTCGTCATTTGATTTGAAACCTCCTAATCCTTCCCAGAAAGTTCCAGCAACTGGTGACTGACCAAGTACTCAAAAACATAAGCCTATGTGGGGGTGTCATTCTTCTTCAAGCATACACAAAACATTTCACTTATTTGGTATCAAACATTATTTGCATGGAAATATCATAATTTTTGATCAATAAAATGTTTCAATATATATTACAGAGAGCTATAAATAACAAGCATTCTCCACTGACTTGGTTTATAAAATATGACACTTCATTTTAACCTCAATTTTTATTTACTAAAGTTCTATTAATTAGTGTCAGGAAGCATCATAGAACAAGCTAATAACTAGGAGGTGATCTTCCTGAGAAGGTCTGCTTCAGATTATAAGCCACAAGAGATTTGCTCTTATAAGGAAGGCCCAAGAGAATTCATTTTATAAAAAATTCCTACTATTAATATTCTTTTTCTGTTATTATTAAACATATACAACAATCACTAGGTATTAGCCCATCTCTTTTTGAACAGATCTCTGCAGATCTACAAAGATGCACTGTTTTATAGTGATGCTATTTAGACAAATACATGACTTTTGTGATCCTCTTAGGACAGAAACTGCAGTTTCTGGCACTTAGTACCTCTTCCTAAAACAGCAAAGGATTAAGTAAATAGCCTTTGTTCTATCTCAGCAGGAACTGCTCAGCTCTAACTTTTGATCTGCTAGTCTGAAGTGGCAGGAAGAAAAATGGACACTTTGAAAAGTGATTATATTGTTTATTACTAAGTTTTAAAATGTTTCCTATGACAGCTATCTAAGGGGAAAAGCAGAAAGATCCTAATCGGGAGAAAGAGAAAAATTTATCTTCTCATCTCTTTGTCTTCAGTACTTATACATCTTTCAGAATACATGATAACATGTTAAAAAGTTCATCACAAGTTCACACATAAAATCAAATTATAAATTGAAGTAGAAGTTTACAACAGAGAATGTTTACATGTATATCAATTAGGAGGAACTATCTGGCTAAATATCCATCTCCTGTCACAGCTTCACAGGTTCATAGAAAGTTGAAAATTATAACTAAGTTATTAGTGAAGTTTTATATAGATAAACCAGGTCAATATTTTATCTTCTTTCCTAGTACCTATAATAAATAATTCCCTTCTTATGACCTTAGGTTAATTGTTTTAGAACCTCTTGGAATGTGCTCTAAGTAGGAGAAAGTCTGGTTACTATCTAATAGGCAACACATGGGAGACTGACAGAATTCTCACTGCAGTTTTGACTACCAGAAAAGGAACTAATAGCAGTCCCACTATAAAAGAGTTTAATAATCACTGAAAAAATTTTAGGAATTCTTATACAACCATCATTGTTTGTCCTTATTATTGATCTTGCCTTGAAGTTTCTCATCTTCAACAGATTCTTTCATGTTGAAGGCATAGAACTCCATTGAATTCTTGGAAAGAGACCTTATGTCTCTGCTTCTCAACCTCAGCTTTGTACTTCTCAGCTTTTTGGACCATGTGCTCAATATCATCCTTACTCAAGTGGCTCTTGTCATTGGTGATAGTGATTTTGTTCTCCTTTCCTGTGTTCTTATCTACAGGAGAAACATTGAGGATGACATTGGCATCAATGTCAAAAGTAACCTCAATCTGAGGAACCCCACAGAGTGCTGGAGGTATGCCTGTGAGCTCAGACTTTCTAAGCAGGTTGTTGTCCTTGGTCATGGCCTTTTCACCTTGATATACCAGAATGAGTGCACCTGGCTGGTTGTCAGAGTAGGTGGTGAAAGTCTGGGGATGGTGGTATTGCATTTGATGAGGACAGTCATGACTCCACCAGCAGCTTCAAAACCAAGGGGAAAAGGGGTGGCATCCAAGAGTAGCAAATACTGACCATTCTCAGACTTGTCTCTAGGTAGAATGGCTACCATAGACAACAGCTTCATCAGGGTTATTGCTCTTATTCAGTTCTTTTCCATTGAAGAAGTCTTGCAGAAGTTTCTGAATCTTGGGGATTCTGGTAGAACCGCCCACCAAGACAATATCATGGATCTGTGATTTGTCTAGTTTGGCATCTCGAAGGTCCTTCTCTAGAGGGTCCAGTGTGCCATGGAACAGGTCACCATTCAATTTCTCAAATTGAACCCAGGTAATGGAGGTGTAGAAGTCAATTCCCTCATAGAGATAATCAATCACAATACTGGCCTGGGTGCTGACAGGCAGTGTAGAGATGCCAGACAGCTCTCTTGTTCTCACTGATGTCCTTCTTTTGCTTTCGCTTAAACTCAGCAATGAAATGGCTAACCATTTGGTTGTCAAAATCTTCTCCACCCAAGTGGGTGTCCCAGCTGTTTATTTGACTTCAAAATTTCCATACTCAATAGTAAGGATTGACACATCAAAAGTGCTACCTCCCAAGTCAAAAATCAGCACATTCCTTTCAGCTCTGACCTACTTATCTAAGCCATAAGCAATAGCAGCAGCAATTGGTACATTAATAATTTGAAGTACATTGAGGCCAGCAATAGTTCCCCATCTTTTGTTGCCTGATGCTGAGAGTCAATAAAGTAAGCTGGCACTGTGTCCACGGCATTGGTAATAGTCTTTCCAAGGTAAGCTTCTGCAATTTCTTTCATCTTTGTCAGAACCATTGAGGACACTTCTTGTAGGTAGAACCATTTTGTCTCCCCTTTGTATTCAACTTTGACCTTGAGCCTGCCTGAATCACTCATCACCCTGAAGGGCCAGTGCTTCATATCAGATTGAACAACAGCATCATCAAACCTACGTCAGATCAGATGTTCAGCATCAAAAACTGTGTTGGTGGGGTTCATTGCAACCTGATTCTTGGCCACATCCCCAGTTAATCATTCTGTGTCAGTGAAAGCAACATAGCTCAGCATGGTGCAGTTACCTTGTTCATTGGCAATTATTTCCACCTTTCCATTCTGGAAGACACCCACACAGGAGTAGGTGGTGCCAAGATCAATACCAACTGCAGGTCCCTTATACATGGTTACTTACATGTAGGCCCAGCTGTGCTGACAATGAGACCACACAAATGCCAGAGAGCTGCCTCCACATTCAATGAATGGAAACATTTTTTCAAAAGGACAAATGAAACTGGGCACACACCTTTAATCCCAGCACTTGGGAGGCAGAAGCAGGTGGATTTCTGAGTTCAAGGCCAGCCTGGTCTACAGAGGGAGTTCCAGGACAGCCAGGGCTACAACAGAGAAACCCTGTCTCGAAAAACCAAAACCAAAACCAAACAAAAGGACAAATGATAGGGATTTCAATTAATTAAGAATACATATTTGGCTTGTAAGTGGAGCTAATAGATAAGTAAAAATAAAATTTCTAAAAAATAAAATTACTTTTTCTTTTTCTTTGCACCATGAATAACCTGAATCCTTGAATATATATATCATATATATATATGATATATATATATATATATATATTATATATATATATGAAAGAGAGAGAGAGAGAGATTAGCTTCATGGACTACCAATGGTGTCTTAATGTGCCTAGTCAAACAGAACTAGGAAACATAAGTTGCATGCATTTTCTGTCTCCTAAAATTGCATCTGTAGTTCCTTACACTAGAAAAGAATCTCTCTAAATTAATTATTAAACTGTAATTACATATTCATCTCTCACAAATGTAATACCCTCAGACCAAAATACAGTAAAAGAAATTTCTCTAGTAATATCATTATAAAACACTCTAGAAAACTGTATTATGCTTTAGACTAGATCAATCATTTGGTACAGAGAAATTATATTTTTTTAATTCACTTATAATTTTTCTCTGGAAATCATTTATTTTAATGAAAACTTACAAAGCTTATTTCTCTTACTGGATAGGATAAACAACACTATAAAAATATCATTTGTCATTTGTATAATGCAATCCAAGAAAGTAAATAATTAGAGTAATCAGAATATTGGTTCTCAAAATAACAGGAGAAAAGCAACTATCAAAATACCTTGAGAGAAATGTTCATTTCATGCTAAATTACCTGTGTTTGGTGCTGTTGATTTAAGAGATTCTAAAGGAAAACAGATTCAAATGATGTTCATCTCATTTCTTACTGAATTCGCATATAACTTTTCTTAGCTGTATAAAACTTTTTACCCCATACATTTTATTACATATGACTAGAATTAAAATATTATTTTAATGATTTTAACACATACATGCATTGATTTAAAGAAGTAAAGTCCTTGCCATGATAAAAAGATTTAAAAAAATAACCCTATATTTTAGTGTTTAGACTTCACACTTTACATGATTTATCTCAAGTAATCATTACAATATTCCCAAGAATGACACATCAGTATTAATACAGAAGAGGAAATTGCTCACTTTATCCAATGCCACACTGAATAAATGGAAGCTCAGACCACCAGACCTCCTTGGCCCTAAGTACCTTCAATCCATTCAAATCCTCCAAGAACCCTCTACAATTAAACATTTTATGTTTTGTTGTAATTGTTGGTTCATCCAGTGAAAAGGAAAATAAGTAGAGCTAAACAGTAGATAAGAAATATGCATGACTGCCAAACTATCATCTTACATCTCTTTTCATTTTTTTCATTTTTCATTTTTTTTTTTTTTTACATCTTCTATCTCTTTTCCTCCAACCTCCTTGATTCAGGTCTCAAACATCCTCTTAAACAAAATGCTATGAATTGTTTCCCTAAAGTATAATATATGCTGAAATCCTATAACACAGAGCATACAAATATAGCAAATACATCCTTATTCAGAAATAAGATCTTTACAGATAGATTCAGGTGCACCCAAGATCTTGGAGCAGTCACCAATCCAACATGACTGGTGGCATTACTACTACTATTACTACTACTACTACTACTACTACTACTACTACTACTACTACTACTA